>VXBL01003649.1:915524-1145557 GCA_013400195.1 Aramus guarauna
GGGGGGGGGGGGGGGGGTGTTGGGTTGATCCCTTCATGCCAGTAGCTCTGAGCAAGATGCTCATAAGTCCAAAATTGTTCCAGCTAGCTCCAAATATATGGTAAATTATGATTAGACAGAGGGGTTATATTAAATAATGTGAATGACTAACAATGCTGTAATTATAATTTCCCAAAGACTATCATTGCCATCTAAACCTAGTGCTTTACAATTTCCTAGCTTTCAAATATGTTCATTGGTATGAAGAAGGACAAAAAAAACCCCTAATGTAGTGATTTTTATATATTTTAATCTCAGTATGAAAGCAGACCTGGGACAAAGCTTTTCATTAGAAAAAAAAAAAAAGAAAGCTTTTAATATTTGTCATCCTGACTACTTTCCATTTTTTTCCCCCTATTACTATATATGTCATCTATTGTCTACAATCCTTTTGTAGGGTCTAGGAAATCAAATAGATTTTGAATGACTGGAGTTAACAGACATGCTAAAATGGCAGCCTCATTCTTGGTGATGTGTAATTCAGATCCTATATCATTCATGCAAATAATGCTTTTTTCAACCACCAAAAAGTTTTTCCTTCATTGAACTTCAAGCCATTACTAATAATCAGTAACAGGGAAATTCCTGTGAGTTGGAGTTTAA
Source organism: Aramus guarauna (assembly GCA_013400195.1). Classification (NCBI taxonomy): domain Eukaryota; kingdom Metazoa; phylum Chordata; class Aves; order Gruiformes; family Aramidae; genus Aramus; species Aramus guarauna. The sequence continues at coordinate 916,167 of VXBL01003649.1, forward strand.
AACCATAATGCAGTGAAGCAAATGTAAGATCAAGTGTGATCTAGAAAACCTCAGAAAAAAAGAACACTCAAAATCTATCTTGCTCATTAAAAAGACCTCAAAAACTAACACCAATCATACCTGTTGTTGATAAAGCTACAGTACAGATTTACTTTACTGGCTATCAGTCATATAAATTGTATGCAGAAATCATAACAAAAAAAATACAGTAGGCAGTTTGTGATGTGAACTACAGAAGGAGAAGGATGGCTGCTGGGTAATGAACATGTTAAAACATTCAGTAGAAGGCAGAGAGAGAGAACCATCAAAAACTATAGACAAGGAATGAAAGAGATTTTAAGACACTTTGTAGGAAGATAGCAAATTATTTTGTAAACCACTTATAAAAATCCTCGTCATGTGTAGAGAAGATATTCTTGATCAACACTAGTGTGTCAGAGAAGTAAGAGTTGTGTTTTTACAAACAGTTAAAAAAAAAGTATATTGTTCCTCAGCTATTTGGCATATTGTGCTCACAAACCAAGGGCCAAACCGCTCCTCAGATCCATGCTGTGACAACATTGTTTCCATCTGAGAACAGAAAGGAATTTGGTAGTTTTACTTTCACCTGTGATGCTTCCCAAATTACCTCAGTCATTTGTGGATCTCTTTCCTCTCATACTCTTTTTCCTTCAGCATGGAGAAATTTAGTTTACAAAATACAGAAATAGACTAGTCCAAATTATGAGGTTTAAAATAAGAATAGATGGGTAAAATTAAATGGTTTTGTGATATAACGCACTAATGTATTGAATGCATCCTTCTGGCTGCTATGGCAATATGCCAAGATTATAAATAAAATGACCCTAAGTGGAGAACAAATAACGATGTTTAGGCAGAGGCTAGCATGTCATAGATTTATAAAAAAATAATTTTAAAAATTGAACATTTTCCTAATATCAGGAGTTCAAGATCAAGAAGATGAGATTAACAAGCATTGGATGTGAATGTAACAAAACAAGAGGAGGACATGAGTTATAGATTCTTGTGAAAGGCAAGTTCAGGCAGTGGTCAAAATGGGCAGTGTTACACACTGGTGATCAACGAATTTATGGCCATAAGGAACACAGAAGCAGGACAGTTCAGTACCAGTGAAAATTCAAAGCTAAAAATAACTTGAATGAGTCAATTTATCATTTGTATTCACTTGAATTGTCCTCCATCTTGATTTGATAAATGCTATTTGCTTGAACTCAGTTTTTCCTCCTAATTTACAGGTCTCTTGTACACTGCTTCAACATCCTACAGTTCCACAACAATGTTAGTTCTTGTTAATCAGTGTTAGGAGTGGTTGCAAACTCCAGCAGATCCAGGCTCTCTTCTCGGAGTTTTTTCCTTTCATTTCCACAGAGCAAAGTAACACAACGAGGAAAAATATAAGCAGCAGAAACATGGAATGAAAGTAAAACAAATAAATATACAGCCTTAACTACATAACAACACGAATGAATGATATCCTTCCTCAAACATTTGAGGGTTGCGCACACCTGACAATGAAATCCAATAGTGAGAGAAAAAGTATTCTGGAGGAAGTTATGATAGCCTCTTGCAGTCACACTGATCATCACCATAGGAAATACAGTAGCTTTATACTATGGAGAATAATCAAAGTGTAAGCCACAGTGGGTAGAGGATTTTCCAGTTTCAAATTTCTAAGTGTACACTTTGCTAACTTCTCTAAGTTTACTTGTATGGAAGCTGTTCCATCCTTTGATCATCCTGCCTTTCTCAGAAACTCTTCCAGCTCTACTACATCATTTTTGAAACAGGATCAGAGCAGTCCACAGTTACCGAGATAAAGCATGGATGTACAGTTCAGCATTATTTTGTTCTTTGTTTTGTTCCCTACATCTCTCCTAGTAATTCATAGCACTTTTTAGTCAATATTGGACTGACATATTCTTGGACCTACCGCAATCCCCAGTTCTCACTCCTGTGTAGTAATGGCTAGCTCAAAGCCAATTATTTTGAATGTGATATTAGGGCTTTCTACTTTCTTGCATGATTTTACATTTATCTGGATTGGATTTCATCTTTTTACTATTCAGTCTTATGTCTTACTATATCCTTCTGAAATTACTTAATTGTTCATCTTTTTCTTTAATACCCTGGATAACCAGTAAATTAATAAAGCCATGAAAACCTTTTCACCTCATTATGAAAAGGCATGAACAAAGTCATTTGTGAATACTTTTGAATAGCATTTGTCCTAGCACAAACTCTTGAAGGATTCTGCTGGTGACCTGCCTCCACTGTCAAAACATCTCCAGTGAAATAATTTCAGTAATTTCTACCCTGCAAGTAAATTTTCAGATCAATACTAACTGAAGCCCAAGTGAATGGAAAAAAAAATAAATTTCAGAGTCACCACATGTCTGTAACTTCAGTCAGTTTTGTCATCAAAACACAGACAGGCCCAGTAAAAGTTATCTGAATACGTGTATCTGTAATATTTGAGCAACCTGATCTAGTTGAAGATGTCACCACTCATTGTGGGGGCATTGGACTAGATCTTTATAGATCCCTTCCAACCCAAACTATTCTATGCAGCTTATGCTACAGGGGAAAGACAGAATCCTTGTACTGACTCTGCATCTTCAGACCAAGATGCGAATAAGTGTTATGAAGACAACTCCATCACTGAAATTCACTCTCAAAACAGGCCTAGATGCCCATAAACCCCACTTTCTCTAGAGTATAATGCTTTAATCAAATGTGTTGAGAACAGTATAAAGTGGATTGTAGACTGTAGGAAAAAAAGCAAAAAATGGAGAAGTTTTTATTTATAACGTATTAAACTTAACAAATCACATTTTGTGAATTATGCAGATGTCACAACAGTGCTTTGTAAGAAAGTAATCCAAAGATATAAAAATACATCAGCTGCATTGTCTCTACCTATTTCCTTTCAGTAAAACAGTGTCTAGGGCCAGAAGCACATGTATGAGTTTAAATGTACTTGCACAATGTGGAAATGAAGGATTCAAAATTAGATGGTTATTCAGTTGGGTAAAATAAGTCAAGAAAGAGTTTACTTCAATATAAAAATGCTCTCTAAGGAGTCTATTTTTGCGTAAATATCAGACTTGATGTAATACAAAAACTCAAAATTAAATATCATTCTCTGGTTTCATTTTCCTAAACTCTTCCTATAGACTCAGTGACGTGGAAAAGTGACTAATACATGATTCTGATGTGTCTTTGCCTGTCAAAACAACAGAACAGCTCCATGTATGGAATAGCTGAGGCTGTGGAGAGATTGAAACTGAAACACATCAAGTCATCTATGAGATAAATGATATGTAATATGTGGCAGAAATCTGTTTCCATTTGGAAACATGATGAGAAATCAACATGAATATCACTTTTCTAATCATGCAAAATTGCCAGGTTGATTTTCAAGTCATTATCCCTGTAATCAGATAAAAAGTTTTCAAAACCAAATTGTTCCCATTTGTGCTCTCTTGATCATAGGCTGTCTAGACTATTCTGACAATACATTCCATTTAGATTAAATGTTTGCACCATCTGCACTGTAAATTAAGGGGAAAAAAGTTTTCGAACACCACCCTTCACAAGCCTGAGGTGAATGACAGCATTCTTCCAAGAACTCAGCTTCACTACAAGCACAGGGAAGCATTCTTCAGCAGTCAGTTTACTTACTCATTTGTATTTGAGGCACAGACTTTCCTCAACACTGAGATAAACAGTTTCTACTTTTATACAGGGAAAACATACTCTCCAGCATAAAATGATTCTGAAAAGTGCACAAAGAGCATTGCTTCAAATATCTTGAACTTGAAAATAGAATCTCACAACTGACTTTGTTTCTGACTTATTTTAAAATGATGCTACACACTAGTAGATTCTGATCCTAGCTTGGGTGAACTGAATGATATTTCTTCAGTGGCCTGAATAAATTTATTTGGTTTATGTGGAAAATGATAAGAGAGACAGTAAGAATAATTCTTTGAAAGATCAAGTTTTTCAACTTCAATTGTAAACATTCTCAGTGAATGCATTATTAATTGTTTGTAAAAAAAAAAATAAAAAAAATCCACCAACAACAACCAAAACCCCCACCAACAAAACCCAAGCCCCTATTTTACAATTGCTTTGGAGGCAGGAAGGAATGAACGTTTGACAAACATGATTAGATTTAAGCCCCATGTAAGCATAAACTTTTCTATCCATAGAGGATTTCATTGTAGTAATTGCTGTAGGTGAATGATACAGAGAAAAGGGATCACTGAGTACATGAATAAAAACATAAATATATCTTACATCTAAATATATAATATATACATTTATTTATAAATATGTGTGTTTAAATAGATTTGCTTAAAACTACTTTTATACACATGGACTTACATTGTTAACTACTTACTTCATTAGTTAAAATAACCAAACTAGAGGCGGTGGTAGTGGTAACTGGTGATCAAGAAGCAAAGACATAGGCCGTTCTGAGTAGCCAACTGTTTAAAAACTGTTTCAAAAACTTTCTTTCTGCCTTTGGTCAGCCCATAAGAGATTGGTTTCAGCTAACACTTCATTTTTTCCTCAGCCTCTTACCCAGGTGCAAATAGTCTATTTTCCCTGGCCTTTTGAATTTTCCAGGTCTATTTAGTACTATAAACTCTCTTATGGTAGATGTGTTATAGAAACTGTACTTGTCAGGTTTCCCCAGTTGTGACCAAACTGATCATCTATTCTTGGAGTAAATAAGCAGTTTCTCAAACATATATCAAAGTAGGAGAGACCCTAGAGCCTCCAAGAGAACTGTTCTTGCTTGCTTTCTTCATAGCAGTCTGTAGACACAGATAAATTAAAAAAGAAAAAGTTTAGGTCAGAAAATTGCATTGTGAATTGCAGAGATCATAAATATGGAGACATGCAAGAACTCAATTCTGTAGATCAAAGCTTACTCTTATACTTTGGTTCTATATGAGTCAGAACTAAGAATCCAGCATTCAGCTTTATTTTGAGCATAGCCTAAAATTAGATGACAACTGATTTCTGCCATTAGGAAAAAAACCAACAAACCAGCTCTTGAGAGCACAAGGTACCAAAGCAGCTAGGATCCTCAGTACAGTTCTCAATTCAAATCTGTCTTAACCCATTGGATATGAATCTGATGTAGAAATGTGAAGTATTACAACACTTACATTGCTAGAAGTTCAGTTTTCACTTCTGTAGAAGAGCCACAGGATTAAAAAGAAAATATGTGAGATTAATATTTTGCATGTCATTTAATATATTGTGATACAGAATTATATGCAGAATATGAAACGAGTAGCTATGTTCTTATATGTACAGACACACAACCACTTCTATTTAGGATTATCCTGTTTGTGTTAAGATTAAAATATGGAACACTAACAAAAGTGTCAGAAACACGTGAAGCACTATAAAAGCTGTAATGTGTGAAAATCTCTAGCCACATACAAACTGTAAATGTGTTACTGAAAATTGCAGCATTTGTCTTTCCAGCTTTCATTATAAAAGCTGTGATTTTCTCAGCATGTTCAGTAGCAATTTACACTGTTTTGAAACTAATAAAGTCAGTAACACTTTGCTATCTATGGTATTACAGAAAGAATACTAAAAATACTAACAATAAGTAAACTCAGAGACATCTGTCCACATACAAGTGATTTCTGCCATTATATTTGCCATTTTTAGTGAGAAGGCTTAATCCGTGGAAGTTTTGAATCATGGATTTTATATCTGCAAATTTCAAAAAATAAAATGTGTCTAATTAAACAGATGATTAACAATGCCTCCATCTGCTTTAGCCAGCAGTAGAAGTATTTACAGGTTTGTAATATGAACAATTTAGCAAGAATATAAAACTTATCCTATCTTGAAAAACACAGTATCCTCCACTGTACCCCACACCAACCTATTTCTAATCATACATCATACTGTGAAGAAGATTATTTTTAACCAATCTTCATATACAATATTTCCACATATCTAGAGAGGAAATAAGTACAAGTAAATTTTAAGTACCTGCTGATACTATTTTGGGGTGCTTTAACTTTTAGAACAAAATTTCTGTTTATGAATGAAAATTAAGGTTGAGTATTCAAAGGCAGAGAGAAATTCATTATCATATTTATTATTGCCCAAGCATTTCAGAAGCATGCATATATAAATCACGTCATACAAACTTCCAGCAATCAACAAGTGTCTGCTAGCTGGTCTTGATAGGGAAAAATTAAGTGTGTATGCCACATGTTGCTATTAAATATTCTCTTTAACTACAACAATGGATTTCTCTTCCTCTCTAAGATGGCACTTTTAACTAATCCTGGCACATTCAAGTTATAACAATGCACACATTCAATAATTCATCCAGCCTCTATAAAATCCAACTTAATCTCCAAACATGAAAGACAGTTGGGCTACCTTTGCAAGAAAGTGTTTGAATATTTCTAGCAGAAGTTAAGAAACTCTGTCACTAAACATAGGCAAGTTTTAAACAAAACACATATTTCATTGTCTTCAAGCTGATACACCTATTTTATTATTCTTCCAAATCTAAGTTGTGTTCTAACGCCAATTTTAATCTGAATAGAACCTTAGTTACAGGGTTGAGAGTGCCACTACCCTAGTTCTTTTTGATAGTAACTTAATAACCTTCTAAAATTCTCCAGCACCCTGAAACAATGAAGGCTATGGACAAACATCTATTTTCTCCCTCCCCTCCTCAATCTTCAGCGCAGAAAGCTTGCATGGAAAATTAGATTATCTTTTAGAGAAGTCTTACTTTTAAAGGAGGAAATAAAACTGATTTGATGGACAAGTAGGATCAGGGGTACTGATTTACAGTACATGTAATTTCTGTAACAAAAGAAGAATATCACATTTATAGCAGATTAGAAAAAGCAACTAAAGAAGTTGATCCATTAGGCCATTAAGCTTGCAATGGAGTTACTCTTTTAGCCAAATAGTTGCAGTTTGTCGCTGTTATCACATGCTTTCCCTGCATCTCCTAGGCCACCCCTTGCTGAGGTCCTTGCAGAGCATCACTTCTTTGGAAAGGACTCAGTGGTATATTGAACCTGTTTATCTCAACCCACAGGTACTCCTGGACAACGTTCATTTTCTTTCCCCTTATCCTGCCCTTAGTAGAATAGCTTCAGCCTAACACGGAACACCATAGCATTAATAACAGTGGCCTCTCAGTCAGGTTGGCCAGGCATTTTCAAACATGAATACAAATATCATTGTTATATCAATATAAACCACTTTTAAAGTTACTATTGTTTTTAAGCCTTCAACTCATCAGACTTGCATAAGTTTGTGGTCTTCCTCCATTAACAATAAGAACATAATGCACTACTATATGGCCCAGCTGCACTCACGATTGTAACAATGAATTGTAAGCTGGCTCATTACATGGAAAACCTGAACATCTCACCTTCTGATTGTTAAGCAAAATAACAATTAAAGAATGAATGCCATTAAGAATAAAAAGAAGTATATTCTAAAAGAAATAGAATTTCCAGCTTGTCTCTGGGAAAGTGACTCCTCAACCCCTAAACCAAAAAGATTCTGTAAATACTTCTAGAGTCTTAAGCCGAGGAACATATGAAAACAGAGCCTCTTTAAGATACAGAAGCTAATCTGGAATGGATCTTAAAGCAAGTATATTTTTACAAAAATCACTTTCTTTATGTCAAATAGAGAGAGAAAATAAAACAGAAGCAGTATTCCTAATAACCCTGCACATATAAAAAGACAGAACACACTAAAGTATAAAATTCCTAGTTTAAAATAATCTTGCAGTAATACTTACTAAGTCTAAAATACAAATTTTGTTAAAAGCAGCTAGATCGAATACAATCAAGAATGTTATTATGTCTGCTTTGTTATGCTTTATGACATTTTTATTGATGTTTTATTTAATTTGCATTTAAAAATAATTCTTTTAAAAGGTATTATTTGTCTAATAGGTATATATTGTCATGTTAATAAATAGTTATTACTTTTTTTGTTATAGAAGTATTACAATGCATGCCTCATTAGCATTATAATTGTCCTTAAAAAAGGGACCATACAATGGAAATGAACATGGAAAATATGGAAAAGGAAAAGCTTAAGCTACACATCTATAAAGATTTCTCTAAGTCTAATTTTTTTCTTTGAAAAAAGCAACAATGGCAAGATGGAAAAGTTTATGATTTTAAATTCTAAGTGCTTATTCTATTCTCAGCATGTTGAAATTTTGAACTTTGCTAGGAAGAGACTTACAATATTGGAAGTATTTGCTTTAGAGATGTAATTAATTAAAAAAATTATGAAAGATGTGACAATACAGAGCCCCTTCTAGCAGCTGCAAACAGGCTTGATATCATTGCAATAGCTCATTTTTATGTCTGGATGAGAAAAAAGTCTGAAGCTATAGAAGACCTCCAAAATGTGCTGCAATATGGAATCAGAACAAGGAAAGTCTTGTGAAATATGGTCACAAAGGAAGGTAAGTGGTATTAAAGAAGGCACTTCATGCATTCTTTTTCACTCCACAGTAGCAGAAAAAGATAGGAGTATTTCTAGAACAATGGAGTATAACAGCTAACTCCTACATAGTAAATAAATACCTGATTGTCAGTAGATATAAGCCATCAAAACTGTGGGAAGATTGAAAGTTTCCAGACTTGTTTCTATTAGACCCAATGAAAATGTATTGTATTAGAATCAGATATTTAAAAAACAAAAAACAAACAAACAAAAACCAAAACAGTATCTAAATAGGTGCAGAAAAATTGCCCTCTACAAGCATCCTAACAACCCAAACCAAAACATTTTTTAAGAGAACAGATTTTTGAGCTTCACTTTTCTGGTTTATTTGGAGTTTTGAGAGCTAAATGTGAAACAAAGCACTGAAAACTTTACTATGTCAGCAATTTTATCAACAAGCAAAATAAAAAACCTAAATGAAACAGGTATTCTTAATAATGTATTTGTTTAATCTTTTACAGTAGCAATAGACAAATAATGTAATTCCTTAACTTTGCTTTTTTTATTATTCCTTGATTTCTGCTGAGATTATCTTCACTGTATAAGTTGCCACATATCCAGGTTTGCAGATTTCTATAGGCCTTGTTCCTCTAGAGTATTTATGTGAACCTTCTTCCTTTTCTTCAACTATAGCCACTGCCATACTATGCATTTTTGCATGCCAAAAATAAAGGTACTGTATCATCATATAGTTTGTATTCTACTCTAAAGCTTAGTACTTTTCACACACCAAATTTCAAACAGCAGTGTGTGAGCCAATGTAGTGCTTCCTCAGTCAGACCTGTCTGCAGAAGACAGGAAAACAATTGCATGACCAGTACCATTTGCCAAAAAGGCCAGGTATTGTCAGTTTACCAAATTCATTGTTTTTGTGTAACACAAAGACTGTGGGAAAATGTGAAGCCAAGCTCAAGTGTGAAAACAAGTCACCATCTATTTTGTTTTTTCTTGCCTGCATACAATTTTGACTACAAAAGAAATGTACTGCAATCACGACTATTCACTGTAACAACTATTTTATTTCCTTTCCATTTATATGGGAGAAAACCCAACCCTTTAACTACTGTCCTCTCTATAGTGTGATGCCGCAGATCCTAATTGCAAAAGACTCCAACCTTCATCTCCAGTGAGTTGGTAGGTATCATTTCCACAAGAAGTGAATATTTCCTGGTTTCTTCTTTTAGAATTCTAAATATTCAGTGGTGATATTTAAATAAGTCCTCCTTCCTAAAAAATTATGCTTTCCCATATGGTCAGAAACAAGTTTCATAGCCTCTAGTAACCTAAACTTCATTTATTGGACTCCATAGAGAAGAAACATCAGTAAGCTAAAGATGTAAAACTTCCTTCAGACTAGTGCTTGTATAGGTTACAGACACAAAATCAGTCAGCTCATTCTAGATCCTGAAGGTTCTCTCCATTTGATTCTCCTAAATCATCTTAAATCAATTTTTCAAATGAAACTTTATCTAGAAACTAATACCTTTGTCAGTTCAGACTAGTATGACATGATTCCTTGTCAAGTTTTCAGTAAAAATCATTGGTTTTTACAGCTTCTCTCTGCTGCCTCTGGTTTATCAATGATTTATTTTTCCTTTCCAAGCAAGGAAGAACAATTTAAAAGTTTGATGTGAAAAAACTTTTTTTAAAAAATAGAATACATTGCTCTATACTTAATTTTCTTCATCTATACACCTGGGATAACAATTCATACTCAAACATTACTCACATATTAAGAAGCTTTAGAGACAATGAAAGTCCCACTGGTCATAGGCATTGCTGATTCTGCTGCTGCTGGTAAGAAGAAGTAGTTACTAGCCTGTCCTACAAGGAAATGGCATGTCCGCCAATTTACAGAACCCACAGCAGCTGGAAATGATAATTGTGAATCAGTAAAAGGAATTTTCTGTTATAAACTGTTTCCTCCTCATGGCTGATCAGCATTAGCAAGAGGTGAATACATATAAGCATGAAGTCTAGCCCTTCTTTAAAGCAATGAGAAAACACCCCCAGAACTCAATGAAGTTGACATTTTACCCTGGACATGATTATGCACTGATGACCAAGAAAGCGAAGCAGTCTTAAGTTATACAAGATAAATTTAACACTGCACCTTAAATGCCACTCAGGGCCCAGGTTTTAACCTACACAATCATTTCAGCTATTGTAAATGAAATCATCAGCAGAACGTTTAGCACGAAAGTTTTCACTTCTACCTTACTTCCACCATCAGATTGCCCACATGCTAACTTTCTAGCTTTTTATTTTATTTCCCTACACTTATCTATTTTCCTTTTTTTTCCCTACTCTTTATTATACTTCACAGCTTTGCAAAATGAGGTTTGCAAAATGTTAGTTATTTTTACAGAACAGTATGTGTAAGTACACACAAGTAACAAAAAACCACAATGTTCTACAATTTTGGATTGCAAAAACCTGCCTTATTTCCCCACATGTAAGATCTTTACACATCTAAGACTCATCAAAGCTGATTGATCTCAGCTTTGCTTACACAATCAACTCTAGAAGACCAAGCAGAAGAGGCAGTAGAAGCACAAATAGTAGCATGAGGGAAAAGGAAATAACTGTTCCTTGAGCAGGAGGAAAGTAACTTTGGTGAAGGATAAGGAAACAGTTTTCTGACAAGGTCATGCTATTTCTTTACTTTTAAAAGCCTTTTTACACAATTTTAAAAGTAATTTTTATTTTATTCTCAGAATTTTTCAACCAACACCTCTATAGATATGTTTCTTCGTAAGGAAGTCAGAAAGAAACAAAAAACACAATATGTTGCAAATATCTTTAAAAAAAAAAAAAAAGGGCTGTTTCTATAGGCACCTCATTATAAATCAGGTCTAAATAACCTCTAAAAACCTCCATCATTGTGTGGCATTACATGCAGTTTCTTTTTTCATTTGTTGGGTGCAATTGGCAATTCACATCTCTTCTGGTAATGATATGCCACATAAATATTTCATGCCACAATAATTATGCAATCTCTATTTGTCTGATAGTGGTTGCTGGGTATATAAGTACAATTTTCCTGCATTTTGTAGGCTAATTTGAACAACTCAGCATACCTTGATCAGCATAGGAAATACATGTGCTTTATATATATTTATATATATATCTCCATGATACAATTCCCCTCAGAACAGACAAGGTTAAGTTATCCAATCTGTTGCTAGCCAGGTTTCTGAACAAAGGAGAAATCCATGCTGTTATTTTATATAAATGTACACTTTGTTTTTGTCTAACAGTGCTCTTGAAAATAGGTATTTGAACATCATAGAAGCTTTGCAGTCGGTACATCACACATGAAGTAGATGAATTCCCATAGAAAGACTTCATTATTTTCTTAATTTCTACTGGGAGTCGCAGAGGTGCCCTTTTCTTTGTCTTTCACAAACAATTAACCTTTTGCCATGTATGCAATTGGCTGAGAGCAATCCTAAGTGGCTCAGAAAATAATTTACAGCAGAAACTCTACAAAGTTAATTAGTAGTAGTCTAAGAAGGTTATTCATATATTATCAAACTGAGAAAGTGGTCAGTGTGACCCTCATGGAACTTAAAGCTACAGCTGAGTTTTGTTGTCATCAGCTGCAGAGTATAAACGCTAATCAGGCTGAACTACAGATACAGGTCTTGTAGTCATGTTCATTTTAAGTCTGAACGTTACTGCTTCAGAAAGTACAGGTAAGTATAAGCGTGCAATGTAAATAACTCTATGCTATTACTCACTTATGTTGCAAAAAACACCCAAAACAAAACCTCAAACAAAACAACCAAAACCAGAAATACTGTTCTTTCATTTTAGCTGAGAACTGTTTTTCTTCTTATCCTTTTTCATAGATCAGTTCATTCAGGTTTTAACAGGTCTTTTCTGCCTAAAAATAAATACCCTTTAGAATTAATTATGAGCGTGTATACTTCCAAAGGCAGAATCAAGGCATGGAGAACAGAGTCTCAATTTTAAGTTTGGCGAGCCAGAAAGGGAGCTCTCAGTGTGGTTATTGCACCTGAAGTGCACACCATTAGATTTCCAAATACCTGTGCTAGTGGTCATTGAAAGCTCACCATTAATTAAGTTATTTGATACTTCTTTTTGATACCTACCACAAGTGTGACTATCAGCAGTTGGTCTACTATATGGAATCCCTTTCTATGCTTGCATGCCTTATATGCTCATTGAAATTTAACTGACAGTTCCACTTATAAAGTAGACTTACATTCCCCATTTGGGGACATGTGTAAGTTGCTGAGTAATTAAAGGCAACTCAGAAATCTTAAAATCCAGCTCCAATGGCCCACCACCTTGCTGGGCTCCATCCAGACCACAATGTCACCAAGCAGGGGTCCTTGTTTAAGGGGGGACCTGTTTTGGTATCATGTGGAGCGACTTGGCTCCCACACATGGCCACTGGTTTGCTGGAAGGACTGAGACAGCAGCTCATCTCCCAAGAAGAGCCAGGCCCTGACAGGAATTCTGCCATGGCCATGGCACCTCCACATTGCTAAATACTGTAAAGGCCCTGGACTGCAGGGCTAAAAGGTTGATACCAAAATCAGTGTTTCTGAGGGCGGGGAAAAAAAGAAAGAAGATGGCTACCTTCTGCATGGGCTGCTCCCATCCTGGAATATAGGTGTGGCAGCAGACTGTGCAGCAGCCACCAGAGTGCAGGGAATAATTTCTTCACAGAAATTTTTTTTTTTTTTTNAGGGAATCATTTCTTCACAGAATTTTTTTTATTTATTTATTTATTTTTTTATTTTTTTTTTTTTTTTTAATTTTCACTCACCCATGGCCAGCAGACCCCACCAGCTGGGCCTGGAAACAGCCCACAATGGCGGGCCCTTGCCACAAGCCTCACCAGCGGGAGACAGTCCTGTGGGCTGCTGGGCTCTGGCAGCAGGGCGAACTCAGGGGCTGCTCTGAGCTGATACAAAGCTTCAGGTGAAGAACATTCTTGAACTTAGGAAATGCTGGGTCAATGGTGCTAAGGGTTACAACTCATCACCAGAGTTCTTACAACAAAAAATGGATACCTGACTGAAAAGACTTTTGTTCTTGGAATGGGGATTTATTCACCAAAGGTCTCTGTCCCATCCTGCAAAGGAGGTCAGCGCGGATGATCCCAATGGCCCCTTTTGGCTTTATAATTCATCAGTCTACAAAGTCTAATTAAACTTAAGCATGTGATGAAGTGAATTTGGGCAGCTGTCCAAAACAGCTCTGCTCTGTGGATGGCCATATGAATGACAGTTATCTAGCGAACAATTTCTCATCACTTAGCAGAGAGCCTCTTAGACTCTTTCTGCAACTGACTTCCTTTCTCAAAATCATTTATGTCATAGTTTAAATAACTTCTACTATAAACATTGTCAAGCTGGGTCAGCATCCCTGTGGTTGTTCCTCACTGGAAAGTAAAAAAAGACTGATCCCTGGTTACAGAAAAACTCAAAAGATCTGCCATATTAAATCATTTCTTTAGAGAAAGAATTAATTGCTTTTAAAAAATACTGAACCCTCGGAGATTTCTTTTCTGGCTCTGCTGAAATTTTTAAAGATTGAGTGTAATAAGGATTCCTTCTTTCTCTTTCCCAGTTTCAAACTGAAGAGGAAAATGTGTTAAACTAATTCTAGTATAAGAATTACCTTCCACTGAAGTTTAAAAAACAAATGAACAAAAAGACAATACAAAGGAAGGAAAATCTAATATAAAATAAATCTTTACAAACATGGGGAGAATAGCAAAATACAGGGTATGTGAAAGGAGAATGGTGGTTTGGAAAGTAGGAAAAAGAAGATAAAATTAGGTCTTGCATATACAGACCGCATAGCACTAGATTGGAGGTATTTTTCTGCATCTGGAATGGTATAATTTCTTTTTTTGCTAGAAACCTGGTCACTAGCTGTTGACTTCCAGAAAAGTATGAACATTTTAACAACAAAGGTAAATGGTTCATCAACTTGAGTTAGTTTAATGAATGCCCAAAATAACAACCTGCTCTGAACTTGGTATAATTAGGTATTTTTCTGATTTTGCACAGTATTTTCTTGTGTGAAGCCAATTTTGACACAATGTGCTAGTATGCCAGTGGCAGGGGACTGGCTAGTTGCAATAATCACATTCAGTGGCCAATTAACAGTCCTCTATAAGTCAGCATATCCCACTGATTCGAGTGGCTTTGGCTCCAGTCCTAAGGCTCTAATGGTACCATTTACAATCTGTGCTTGGACCTCCCATCCCCTTGCACATGTCCAGGCTCAGCCCTGCGAAGTAAATGAGACTTTGCGTATATTCATACATTTTAAGATGACGTTTCACTGCCTAATTTATGGATTTTATTGATTTATATAGGTGCTGAGTTTGACACCTGCCTGTTTTGTCTGCTTTTCTGAGCAATTCATCATTGCAGATTATGACTGTGTTATATACTCATCTAGGGAATTAGCAGGAGTTTTAAGCTTCCCTACATTTCATGTTTGCTTTTTAACACCCCATCATACATTTATTTTACCTCCAAACAAACATATGTTAAGCATAAATTTCTTTTTTTTTACATAGTAACAAAAAAGAAAATAATATTTATGGATATTAAAAAAACTCTATTCAGGAAATAACTATGTGTTATTTCCTGGCAAAATTATGGTAGTGCTCTGCCTGGACTTCATTGCTAATACTTAGGAAATCCTTGTGAAGTCAATACAAATATTTTAAAATATTTATTAAAATACTCAAACATGCCACAGTTTTGTTCCACTACATTCCATCTTTCAATCCATTCACATCCAGTGGAATCAGATGCAAGGAAGATCTGTGGCAGGCTTTCTAAATTACCTGTCAGAATGAGGAAAGGAGACATTAGAGAAAGAGCAGAAGACATGACAGGACATGACTGGAGTGTGTACTATAGTCCTTGGAAGAAGATTGAGGCCAAACTACCAAAGTAATGATCTGGATTAAATATACATTAATGTCACAGAGAAGTCTCTCTCCTTATCTGCTTGAATCAGGGGACAAAGGTAACAATAGAGAAGAGCTGTTTGGGAGAAAGTTGGCTAAAACCTATTGGGAATTAGAAACTACAGCATAAATGGATAGACTGCTAAATGGACAGAATGCTAAAAATTTAAGAATTAAATTATCTTCTGCTTAATGTCAAGCATCTTTCAGAACAGATTTCATAATGAGTATTTTCTTTCATCCATTCAAATGCATTCTTGAGCAATGTGTTTTATGTACACACTTAGAACACATCATGTGTAGCGAAATGTACATAAAATATATGTAGAAAAGTTACTGCAGAAACACTGAAAATGAAATGGAAGTGCAGTTAGTACTAATTACATCTTCAAACAGATGAATCTGAAGGGAATTCACAGTTTTACTAGAGCTCTTTAGAAGGCACTTCCATTTTCTTCATCTTGCCTAAGCAAGCTGTCATCAAAACAGACCTTAAGCCAGGATGTCAGTTCCAGCCAGTTATCTGTGGATTCACTAAAATCTGCTAGTTTTAAGGAAATTAAGTATTGTACAGGCTATGCTATTCTTCAGGTTTTACTACTACTTGAAATCTGTGAAATCGGTTAATGTCCTATTGTGGTAACAAATTGCAAGTAATTTTTCTTTCCACCTATTGTAGCTCTTCCTTTTTTCTCCTAGCTGTTTTAACATACAGGTTGTTTTTTTTTTCCCCTCCCTAAAGCCCAAGACAGGATGTACTTAATCTTTAACATGTAATAGAAATGGAATTCATTGCAGTATTTTTGCAAGTAATATAAGCACCTGGATGACTTAGCAAAACAAAGCTCCAAGATTTCCATTCATAACAATGCACAGGTATTGGAATGTCATGCAAAAGGTTATATGCAGACTGTCAGGTGCCATTTAAGCAAGCAATTTCTTCCCTTCTCTTTACTTATTGTAAGACAGTCAACAAGTAGGTCCTCATGTTCTGAAGCACTCCAAGAGAGCAGGTTGGTCCAACTCCTTCAAAGAATTGGAGCACGCATACTTGATGTTTGACAGTATTTGTACCTCTCTGGTATTCTCTTTCCATCCATCATTATCATCAGTTCATTGCCTCCCTTCAAATGTGAGAGTACATCTCTTGTCTGTTTGCCAAGAAAAAGTCACTGTACAATGTATTCAGAGTGATTTATGAGCTAAAAAGCAAAACAGAGGCACTGAATAACCACACGTACACGCAGCAATATCATTTAATCAATTACATTATCCACTTTTATGATACACTTGTGAATTATGTTCTTTTTGCATGTATAATTAGCAGGTAGAACAGATGGTGAAAGCTTAGTTTAAAGGCCTTAGATAAAGTTTTAAAATAACCATTGCTGCCAAGTGATCATTCACTGTAACAGGATATATTTTTCATGAAGCTATGTTTTTGCCGTGGTCTAATACACTAGGTAGTAATGAGACTGTAAAAACATTACTCTCCAGGGTCTTACTCTACCAGAGTTCATTGTAATGGGATGTGAACATGGAGTGAAGGATTGGGGGTGGCTCTAAGGTACATTGTCATCTCTCATTTAAGTGTACTCTAAGGAATCATCTCTCCGAACAATCAAGAAAATCAGCTTTGAGAAGCCAGCGCTGCTTTCAGAGAAAGGAAAATGATATCCTAATATGTAAGTACTAATGGCTTAGGCATGTTCTATGCTCACATATGGACGTTTATCAGAATGGAGCAAAAGGAAGTGCACAAAAAAGGGAGAAATATGCCCAGTTCATTAGGGACTGGAATAAATAAGGGCGGACTGTAAGGCTAGCCCATCTTAGTATAACCCTGTTCATATTTGCTTCTCTCATCACTGTACAGCACAGCCTACATCTGGTGTGAAACATGAATCCCAAGATATAAAATACATTCTTAAAGCAAAATGATATTCTGGCACTTTATGTGGACTGCTTTTTTCTGCTTTATACACTTTTGGTAAAACAAAAGTATCAAATTGAGTAATTTATTTTATTTTCTCTTATCAGCTGTTCTTCACTAGTTTATATTGCATTCATGCTCTGTGAAAGCTTTAGTTTTAGTACTTGTTCATATCAGAAAGCATTTGTAAAACAAGTTTGGTAGCAGTTTAAAGTATAACAGCTCTTTCTCACTGGCTTCATTTGAAAGCAAACCTGTGTTTGACTGTAATCTACTTCCAGAGCAGGTTAAAGAGAAATACGTTTTTTTTATAGGCAATAAGTGAGTCCAACAATGAACCCATGTGAAATAGCTGTATGGGATATTTCCTCACATACAGAATGCCTGGGACAACAATGTAGTAGTAAACAATGATTTAATCTTTTACTTGCTTCTAGGTCATCATGGTGGTATGTGACCTTGGCAAAGACGCAACCACACCCTTGGAAAGTTCAGCCATCGTTGCAGATGCTGGCTACCTGATCAATGTGTTGGTGCGAGAGAAAGGTGGCAGGGAGTGGGAGTATGAAGTGTGTTGATTTTCAGGAAGAATTATTAGATACTAAGCCAAAAAATGTAAAAAAAATTTTTGCATGCTTACTTAAATCCCAGTGGCACATCTGTGAAAAAAGATACTTTTCCTTTAAAATGCTTTAGAAAGCATCCAACTGATATCTCAGAAAACCATGAAAACAAACACATTTGGGTGAATCCTCTTTTCAAATAAAGCCCATTATATCTTTGCATTGATTACAGAACTGAGAAAGCAGCACATTTGGAACCATAATACTTGCCAGTTTGTACTACTTATTGTACAAAACTAGGAAAGTTATTTTAACAACTATTTATTTAAATATTTACAAAGATATGTCTTATATATTTATACAGTTGGCAGTGATTTGCTTTTTGTACTGTAGCAAAGAAAAAAAACCAAAACCCAAACAAAAAACCCCAACCAAAAACCAGCAGATGCTGATTCTGTCATTTTATTTTTAAGATTATGCTGATGATGCATTCATTTAAATGGTCCTCAATATATCTAAGCACAGTCTATGAAAAGACCAATAAATAACTAGTCCTACTATTTATTAATTTCACTGTAACTACAGTGTAGTGGTTGTTCATTAACAGCCCAGAAGTTTCATAACCTATAATAAATGAAGATCTTTCCAGCCTGTAGCTTTTCTTATACCTCTCATACAACCTGCCTAGTGATCAGAGTCTATCTTGATGCCATGCCCCCAATATGTTTCTCACAGTCATATTTCTCGTA
Organism: Aramus guarauna; assembly: GCA_013400195.1. Lineage (NCBI taxonomy): Eukaryota > Metazoa > Chordata > Aves > Gruiformes > Aramidae > Aramus > Aramus guarauna. The sequence goes on from VXBL01003649.1 coordinate 934,947, forward strand.
TCATAGGAATGGTGAAATGACAGATGCACCAGATATTCTTGGGGAAAAAATGGTCTTTTATAAATGTTTTAAACACTAAGAATCATTAAGTAAAAGATTCTTATTGCCAGTTATTGCCTTGTTGGGCATGTTGTACATTCAAGGCACTCCAGCCACTGGTAGCTGTTGTATATTGTATTATCTAAATATCATGCAAAGCAAGTCATACATACACTATTGGATGAAAAATAATTCCCTATCTCATTACTAGAAATCTAGCTGGTTAATTTCACAAAACAAACAATTAAAACCCCTTTGAAGTTGCTGAACTAAATTATCTCCAGTAATAGGAAAATTTGCTTTAGGAAGTCCAGACAGCAATTGCAGGACTAGATAAAGTTCAATCTGAGGCAAGTACGCAGAGGCTGAACAAATGCTGCAGAAGATCACAGAATTATTCAAGACCTCTTCAAACTTGATAGGATCCTTCCTGTTCCTTTTACTCTTGCAGCATACATTAACTTAGTTGTGTTCTTTTTATTCCTGATTCAAGTAAGAATTACAGATCAGTGGATCCTCTACGTGCCAAGAAATGAACTAAAAATACTATTTTTCAATATTATGTGGGAAACTCCAAATTTGTGGCACTTCAAATTGATAGAATTTGTGATACAGGTGATAAGAACACCAATATATTGAGCAAACAGGCCTCTGGAGCAAAAAGTTCTTGAACGGCAAACCAAGAAAATCATAAATCTGGAATAATCAAACTTGGGCATTTATTTAACTGTTCTTAGAACTGTTGCACAAATTTTTAAAAGCTATTTTTTAAACCATTGCTCAAAGGCTTATTCCATTTTTTTTTCCCAATCTATTCACCTGCAAAAGCTATGCTCTCTGTTTTGTAAGCCTGAACATAGAGGCCTCATGAATAAAAATGCTAAATAATATGTTAAAGATCACAAAATCCTTTAATCTATCTGAAACCATTTTCATGTTTTATTCAAAACGTTGCTGTGGATCAGAGAGAGATTACCACTTGTAATGGGAGATTCCCAGGAGCCTCAGAGTCATCCATTTCTAACCCTGATAGTTCACAACCTTTTAGCCTTCAAAACTGTCTCAGACCTTAAAACTAATTCAAGTCTGAATAGTGATCAAGTCTGATCCTTCAGTGAACAAGCATGACTCTGTAGGAGGAGGTAAGGGAGGAATGTTATAGTGGAATGTTTTAAAGAACATTATGTCAGTTGTTTGAAGCTTCTCAGATTTTGTGTACACCAGTACTCATCCCAATAGATATGGATTCATGAGCCAAGAACACACAGCACGGTTGAAGTTGTCTTTACTGCTTGAGTATCTTTCTTGTCTGGGTGTCAAAAGTATTTTTGAGAGGGAAAACTAGAATATTTGTCTCACAGAAAACTTCAATGTAGGTTTTAATTCATGGTAATTTAAGTGTCTGAGACATGAGACTATGAGATCTCTCAGGCTTCTGGAATAATTTGTTTGCATTCTCCACGTTTGATGGTTACACTAAATCCCAGATGGAGTTCCATCCTGCCTTCTATAAGTGGAGTCTTGTTACATCTCAGGAGGCCTTTCTACAAGAACAAACCAGATACAGCAGGATAAAAGAAAAAAAAAAAAAGAAAGAAAAAAGAATAAAAAGCTAGTGCTTGCTCATTACAGTGATCTTTTAACCCAATAAAAGTGTTAGGGTACAAATCCTTTAATCTTACAGTAAAAGGATCCATGAATTTTGAACTTTTTACAAGGGCAACCCTTGGCTTTTTGTTGCTGCAAGGGTTGTTATAGAGGTTGTTTTTTTGGTGGGTTTTTTTGGTTTTTTTTTTTTTTGGGGGGTGAGGTGGGAGTGGGGAGTGTTTGTTTGAGGGGGAGAGGACAAACAGAAAGGGCTAGATAGGACACAGAAGTCTTCTCATACCTTTTGAGTCCTTGGGTGTACCTACACTACTGGTTTAGTCCAGCTCCAGAACGACTTTTTGGAGCAAATTTCCCGATTATTCCTACTCACCATACTTTGGCTTGCAGGAGATGCTCTCCAGAAAGATACCTAATACATCCCAGCTCTTGATATGCATTGAGTCCAAAGGAGCTAAGCCAGCATATAGTTTCTAGGAAAGATTCTTTCAGGAATAGTTTTCAAATATATAAAGTACAGAAGGAAAGAAACAGAAGACAACTGGAGAGCACAACCATAGGAAGAACAAAGGTCATTTCCTCTGGGACAAGGATCAAAGATCTGTTTCATATGCTCTTGAAACCCTGTGATTAATTTTCAAAGAAGAAAATGAAAGCTGTTCTTGTTCCTGTGATTTAAGTGATTGTTCCTTTGGTAGATTTAGAAAATAATGTAAGCACAGAGCACAAACAGGGAGTTATTAGCACAAAGCAAACTTGTCCACATGATTCTATTCAGGATTCCTTCCCACAAGGAAATAGCAATCATTTTCATCATCATTTTAAACATTTTCAAAATAGTAGCTATCCTGACAAAGTCTTAGTAGTATGGTCCAGATAAAAAAGACAGTCCAACCAGAATAAGTGTTTTCTCAGCGTGGGCTAGTACGTCAAAGACAAGATTAAGTTTCAAGCCCTTTTCTCTGGTTTGCTGCTCGGTACTTTGAACAACTGATTGTTACTGTGTATCTCAGTTTCATAATGTATGTAATGAAAATAATTCCAATTACACTGTAAAGAGGTTTAAGTATTAGTGAGCTCTTAAATGTCATCTGTTATCTTATAATGCCCTGGAGAATAGTCCACATGTTAATCAGTTGAGTTTTGACAACTCAAATGTCATTTCAAAGTTTCAGCTGTTACCACAAATGAAATGTTTAAAAGTATACAACACTATTAAGACTAGCATAGAGAAGATAAACAGAAGCAGAGAAACACAGCACATTTTGCAATGTAAGCTTTCTTTCGGCTTCCTATTTTAATCTTCCTCCATTTTGAAATCTCTCATTCTTCCTTCCAGACCTATGCTTCAGCTCTTTCATCTCATTGAGAACTGCCTTGTGTCTCCATCACATCTTCCAATTCTCCTCCCTGCATTAGACCCAGTCTAGGACCATCAGTGCATATGAACTGGAAAATAGTTTGCAGATTTCTGAGATACTGTGGAGGACTATAACCAGCATCTAATTCAGGAGCTGGCTGTCACTGAGTTCTAGCAATAAGGAAACCAAACAGATGTTTCATTATTACACATTATATATTCATATTGCATTCATATTTTATTGCTTCTTTGAAAATAACAATGTTTTTTAAAAAAAATGAAATGAGAGTGACCTGAAAATGTCTACAATTGATAGATGAGTAGAAAGAAGCAGAACATAAGCCAAGAGGAAACAAGAGCAGATATGTAAGTTATAGCAAGGCTAAAACCAGCTCTTGTGGACACCAGCTGAAAATGGTAGTTTACCATGTAGTCAGATCTCTCTATTAGAAACACAACCTACTTGAGTGTTAAAGCCAGAAACCATGGTATTGCCCATGCCAAATAGCTCATAATAATTTAAATTTAATTACTGGGTATAATACATGCACAGTTTGAATATATATGTAACATTCTCATCGCAGAAGCACAGTTTCTCAAAAATATTTCAACAGGAGTTGATGTTCTGAGGTAACTGCTGTTCTGTTTCTTCACCAGTTGAAAATAACATACTGTATTATTTATGTTACATTCTTAGCTTTAAAAGTTGTACAAACAAAAACTAATCAGCCAGTCATCTTTCACATTTTAAATATCCAACAGTCTATTAGAACCATGATCCTCTGAAAAAAAATTATGTAAATTTTAAATATACTCTTGATACAAATCAAGGGAGGTAGCAACACTCATGATTTCAGTGTTTGCTGTTGGTGTGATATCAAGAAACAGAACATGCTGCCACTTCTTTTTAATAAAAAAGCCCTTCACAGACCTTAGAGAATCAAGTTTTATGCATACAATAAATAATGCAGCATTTTCAAGTGCAGAATGTAACTAAGATGAAAGCTACAGAAAATCTTCCTCCATAACAAGAGGTAAATTGCATAATGCTTATTAATTTCTTTGATCCCATTTTAATCACTGAATCCCATATTTGCAATGGAGGCTTCCAACAAGCCTTACATCTACTTTGACTTTGCAATGTGTCATTTTTATCTTAAAACAAACTGAGAAAAGAGAAGGATTTTTGTCATCACATAGGAGGAGACATGGCAATCTGCCATACCAAACCATATCCAAAATCTCATCCTATACTGGATGAGAACTCCCCCACTGTCCTGTCTGTTGCAGCCCTGCAAAAAGACAGGCTGACACCTTGGTGAATTGAGACCTGGAGAATCACAGCCGTTGCTTTGATTCCTTATGAGCCTTTCATTTACTTCACATTTTAATTTGTATTTAGCTTTAGAGCAACTTGCTCTTTTCAGGCCTTATTTACTAAAGTATTGTTTTTAAAACTTTTGTTCCTGCAGCTCTTCTATGTCCATTTTCCACTATTGTCAGCCATATAAGACAGCCCTTCATCTTGGCCTGTCAACAGCCAGCACCTCTGCTCTCTCCCAGGAGAGAGCAGCTTCTTGTGAATTCTATTACTGCCTCACTCCCCGCATCCCCTTTGCTTCTTGGATTTCACTCCCTTGTCTGTTTTCTCAGACTTTCCTCCTTCATTTTAAAGATTGTCAAACAAGATTTCTGACATTCTACAGATTCACAATGAACAAGTTGTATTTTGCATTTCCACAGCAGTCGCCAACACCTACTATTCACCACACACTTCCATGTTTGCGGCCAATGTAAACACTTGTTTAAGAAAGTCCCCAGATTCACAGAGTGCAACTTACATTAAGTAGTATAAAAACCACTGATCATATAGTTACAGTTTTATTTTTGTTTCCTCATGCTGAAATATTGCAGTAATAATTTTTCTATACCTTCTATAATTTTGCCAAATTGTTTTGATTACTATTTTGCTTTGATTTGCTCTTAGGACAATCATCAACTTAGAAATCTTCTATATTGTGTAAGCTTTCAATTAGTTGTCTTTTGCATCCAAAGGCTGTATCTCCTTTAAATCGGCTATGAATTATTTCAGAATTATATGACGGAGCAGATATAAAAATTTTAAAATACTTCCATTTTTTAATGCACTTTTGTGTTCTATCAGTCATCACTGCACCATAGGACTAATGAAGAGATTTAAAGTACTTTCTTTTTCCTACACTGCCTATGTTAGTCTTGTCTAGCTGCAATTTGCTGTCCGGTGGTCAGTTTCTGACCTTGGGCTGTTGTGGGAATTTTAATTTCCTACAGAGCATAAGCTCAGCTCTAATGTCCCTCAGAGCATTCCATTCTTGGCCCAGCATGGTTCCTAATCTATATGCTGGCACTTAGAGGCCAAATTCTTTGGCAGTGTTTTCGTGCCTCTGCATGGATGCTGATACTCAACTATATCTTTCTTCAACACCTTGTGTCCCTCAGGCATTTTTATTGTTCTTACATCATTTGTCTGATCTCTGCTACTGGATGTGCTGTAACATTTTCCATCTAAATTCAACAATAAAAAAAAAAAAAAAGGCAAGTTATTCTTACTGGCAAAGGTTGTTTTGCTGCTATTTTTCTCTTTAGTACATAGCCATTCCAACATTCAGTCCAAATATGAAAAAAAAGAAGAGAGCTGCTAGTCTGGTGATTCATATTTAAGGCTTATGTCCATTCTATGAACTAATCTTTATTTCAACTAAGAAAGATAGACCACTCTTATTATCTGGATATTGATATCTTGGGCTGTGCTTTTATTTCTTACAGCAAGATAGCTGTGAACCTGTCCATATTTCCAAATCTATTTTTTGACAAATTGGAGCTTATCAAAAACACTGTTGCCTATGTCTTCTCTGGAATTTTCTAAACCATTCATGTTGAACAGTAGAGTTTATCTCTGTTTGTACAGAGGAGGCCTGAAAACATATCTGCACCCCAGTATTTTAAAAGCAAGTACAGAATAAACTACAAGTCCCAGCAAAGATTGACAGAAGAAAAACTTTAAGCTAGTCTACTAAGATGTGTGGCTCAGTTACATCACAGATAATGGGTTAAGAGTAGGTACTTTTGCAAGAGCACTGGTAGTACAGCTGAGGAAACCACGTGTAGCAAAGGGTTTAGTTCACACATGGACCCTTTTAGTACTTTGCGTATTAATCCATTCATTGTATGTTTGGTCAGTCAGTTCTGTTGCAGGTGACTAAAAGTGCTAACTCACACTAATACAAAGAGTTGTGACACTTGCTCCAGTTGACACCCTTAAGGATAAAAAACACTCTCAGATAAAGGATACATAGAATCAAGAGTACCACAGGTATTAGCAGTACCATGAAGAACAGCAGACATGAGTTTCATCCAAATAAATAGTTTAAACATATTTTGTCTGCAGCCATCTTCCATTGCTACCTGTGGCCTGAATATGAATGTGATCAAGCAGGAAAACTGAAGAAAGGAAACAGTGGCATGCAAGGACAGCATTGGAGTAAAAAGCTTAAGAGCTGTTTGAAAGCACTGCGGCGACTGACTATGAAAGCATTATAAGGGTTCTTGCAGAGAAGAATTATAGAAGCCCAAATATCCTTCCTGAGCAAGGGTTCCAAATCTTTTGGATTACTCCACAATGGAGTAACACCAGCATTGTGCATACCACAGAATGGCTTTTATTCTCTGGCAAATAAACACCAGCAGTTTAAGATGCTTGAACAAGCAGAAACTGCAAACTTTCACTAGAACAAACATCAGTTTGACTTGTTTAACAGATTATGATAAATTCTTTTTTAAGTTTTCTGCCTTTTAAATATATGTTCAAATATGCATTTCTGCATACGTAAGAGTTTCTAAGTATATTAAAACCCTTTGTGCTTTCCATGAGCTGACAAGGAATGGATGGAGAGTTGTCAAGGAAATTTCTAAAGTACTGTTGGTGGTACCCTTTTCTATGACAGCATATGGATGCTGAACAGTGATGTTCCGAGACTTTCACCTCTACCTCTGCTGTCCCACTCAGTCATAAAAAAAAAAAAGAATTTATTTGTCTAAGCACTGAAAATCAGTTGAACAAATGAATCTGAAAACAGGATACTCTAAATCAGGAAAAAAAAAATATATAAAAAAGCATTAGCTTTCACAATGGCTAGATTTTAGATTTTGTAAGATTAGATTAGATTTTATAAGGGTTAGCATGGTCCTTAGAATTCTAAAACTACTGCCCATTTTCTGTTTTTATACTGGTGCATCACATTGAAAATATATGGTTAGATTTATGCGTTGATGCTATTTATCATTATTAAAATGCAACAGTCGTCTTCATCATTCATACATATGAATATACATGTTTCATGATCATGATTTTCATCTTATAAGTCAGAAAATACAGCCAATTCCAATAATATCACAAATTGCAGTGTCATCACCATCATGAAAATTCAAGCACAGAAGCTTCTACTGTAGAGGAGCACATTCATCTATGTCCATGCTATGTTAAAACATCTTATAACCGCAGATGATGATTGCAGCAGCCTGTCGGTGACTGGCTTCAGCAAAAGCCATCTGGATGGGACATGGCACAATAATTTCCTTCACCATCTCAAAAATACTCGCAGCTGAGCCCTTCCTCTTTTCAACATAAGAAAGTAGTTGAATGCTTCTAACACAATAGATTGTCAATGTCCAATTTATTTATTCCATACAGTATCTGAACATATTGCATACCACATAAGCTCCACAGTTTACATTTACTAACAGATGTTCTTCTTTCTGGAGCAGATGGTATATTGAGTGTACCATGACATAATTCACATTTGCGTTATCAGTCATGAATGCTAATGCATTCCATAAACTGAGGTCTGTGTTTTGATAAGATATTTTTAAGAGCCATAGCATGTTTGTAAAAATCAATTAGTTTGATAATACAATCAAGGAACCAAATTTTTTTTCCTCAGTTGCAGAGAAAGCTAAGATTTTTCTTACTTAAATGTAAGATTTATGGAAAGAACAAGAATAAAGGGGGCAAGAGACCTAACACTTTGTTATTACCTTTGTTTGATCTGTGCATACTTATTCTGTTTGTGGTTGTTAAATATTCAACTTCAAAGATGGAATTACTTTTGTAAGAATACCTAATTTTCTAAGCTATGAGCTAATTCTGAGTAATGCATTCTCAAAAAGAAAACTTGATAGACTTACTTCATGAAGTATTCACAGGCATAAATAAAGGGAAATAATTGCAAATTGAACAATATGTTGCCAGATAAAGTTACTAACTTCACTATTCTTGGGCATGATGGTGGTCTTGTTAAATAAATAAATAAATCTAAATTATTTTTATTTTCTTCTCAATTTACATTATTTTTTCCATTATTTTGGCATCCTGGAATTCAGAATGCTGCTCAGAAGTGTCTGGAATACCCTGCTAAGTAACTGCTAAAAGACATATATCAAATAATATGTGGAGGTCTCAACAGTATTCTGTTTTTACTGTATCTAAGGTATATTTTCACATAAATGAACTCTGTTTGCTTCCTTTCTGACTATGATTACAGATTTTTCTTGATTCAAACAAACTTCCTATTGTCAGATTACTTTTTTCTACCATAAATTTCATCCCACACGGACCTTGCAAATGTAATCCAGTTCTTTCATTGGCATAAATGAGCCCAGCCTTCTTTAAAGCCAGTAAGTCTTTCATCAGTTTAAAATTGGCACAATGGGAGCTGAAACAGGTCTCCTGATTCAGAAGCCTAGAGCCTGGTTTCTGCTGGGTGAGAGCAAACATCTCCTCATGCATCTAAGTCAATCATTGCCCAACACTCTGCTGCTACTAGGTGTCTTAATATTTGTTTATACAGTTTGCTTGGGTTGGCACAGAAATGACTGGCATGTCGAACTAAACACTAAGGAGTTAAGGAGGTGTTATATTAATTGCGAAAAAACCCAGATCAAAGAAAGGACACAGGAGTGGAAACACCACTGGTCTGATGTGGCACTGCAATTCTTAATAATACTTTCTTGATCAGCTTTGTATGAAGACCAAAAGCTAAAAACATGACTTTTGCAATTTACAGTAAGAAATTGATAGAACAGCAAGAATATGAATCACACATATAGAAGGCTAATAATTTTAGGCTCAAACTTCTGTTCCCTTAGAGAACTGGGTGGCATCCTATGATTAATATATCACCATAATTATTTGAGATTATGTTATCTCCTCTCTGTCTGCTTTTAGATAAACTATTTGCAGGGAAATTAAACTAGCACTCAACATTATATGGCAGTTTGTGTGAACTTTTTGAAGAGATAAAAAGGAAAATGAGCAGTTTTCCCCACCTACACAAGCAAAATTTGGAAAAAATAAAGCAAAAAAATTTGGAGAGAAAAAAAAAAGAAAGTAAAGTTGTCATGGGTGGGTAACGCAATGGTGAGGCAATGGTGACACAATTTTATTCTTCATCCAGTCTAAATCACATTTAACATGGTCTTGCATACAAACTATGGAAGACATTTCTCTGTTGACAGAGATCCAGTGTCTCTAAAGTAAATTTACAATTTTCTTGCTCTGTTATTTCAATCAAAATCTCCATAGACCTAATAGTTTTCAAGAACTCCTAGCTCATGCCAGTATGATAATTTAGAGTTTAGTATCACTATATTAGTTAGTCTGGGGGGATTCTGGTGAAAAATAAAAGGTCTTGCTACAAATAAGAGTTACACACAGCAGTATTCCTTTTCATGTAGTAAACCTCTGCTTATAGAAACTTATTTTCTCTGCTCTTTTTTCATAAAATTCATGTGCCTTAACATGATCTGTTTCTTAAAATAAATGCTACTTCTGAAAAGACTATTCCACTTTCCCACCAGTAAAAAATAATTACCCATAATAGTGGTTTATCACAACTAGCCCATTAGGACAGATGTTTGTCATACTATGAGGTTTTATGTCATTTGTTTATCTTGAACTCAATTAATCTAATGTAATTTACTTCAGCTCTCAGGTGGGCCTCCATTATTGTTTTACAAATATTACAACCTTATCTTAAAATTTGTAACCCACAATAGCTCATCATTACTCATTTTCATTATTCTTGCCCATTTGTCTGTGGCTAATTTGTCCTACCTTATGCATCAAAGTTTGGTTTTGCAGGATTTAGTCTGTTCTCAAGTTACTGGGCATGAGAAGTACTTGCTTCCAGGGGGATTTACCACATCTCAGTGAGGTTCTTCTTTTGATTTCTCAGGGGCTGGAATAATTGTAACATTAAGTTCATCACTGACATCGTACCTGTCCATCCCTCCCTTATGCTAGAAGAATGTTTATTCTATGTTCAGCCTTTCTTCTTTTTAACAGCTTGTAATTCTTGATTTGCTAGCAATTTTGTATGATCATTAAACTTCAGTTCAAATGTTTCTTGGAGGCATGTTTTGTGTTTATTTGTGGTTTGTCGGCTTTAATGTATAGTCATTTATCATCTAGTGAGGACTGTCTTAGCAGCCATCTGTCACTAAAATTCACAGCGGAGTGGCCCACTCATCTACACTTTCTTTCTCACTTGGGTGCTTTTGAAAATCTTTCCCCATATACACACGTGTAGCAGAGTGGCTTGCAGCATCATTTTTTAAATATATGTTTCATTAGGCCCCACTTATTTGCATCTGACAAATTTGCTTAAAGATGTTCAATATCCCACTTTCTGGTCATATGCAGTCAAAGGATCTCTTTGAACCTCTGGATCCTTCAGGTAAGTAGGTGAAGAAAGGGGTTGTAAGCCCCTTCAACAAGGAGTAGGAGGACAGCACTTGTTCTGTAGTTGACAGTGGAGTTCCTCAGATACATGTCCTCATCCCCTAATGAAGTCAGATCTGTCCTGGGGCAAGGAGCAAGACATCAGGAGAGAAATATTCATATGCCCTTAGTAATCCTGATGTCTTGTCCAAACAGTTACATACTGATACTTGTGGTATTTGGATTCTTTTTTACTGTTGGTATCAAGAAAGATTCAAATTGTACTATGTATCATTTGTCAAGTGCCCTGCAACAGCTACAGCCCAGCAACTAGTCTGGAGGGTTTCCAGAACAACCACTTCCCACTCACATACCACCAACACAAAAAATGATTTCTAGCAGCCTTTAACACACTTAAAAGTGTAATGAAAAAGGCCCAAAGACACCAAATTATATTTCTGACACCATAGTTTAGTTTAAAACATAGAAAACCAACTCTTATGTCACAATATAATTTAAATCAGAGCACAAGGAATTCAAGATCACTAGAAGAAGTAGATCCTAGCTATCCTGCTAAACATTGTCTCTTTGATCTTTTGCGTTTCAGAGTGCATTTCCTGGCCGTTGCATATTGAAGTTTGGGATTCATAGAGTATAGTTATGGAATCCACAGGACCATATGGTCTTTCAACCCATCCTCAGGCTACCAAAATTTGAACGCTTTCAGACTCATATCATCAGCAATAAGCTTCCAACTGCAGAAACACTCCTACTTAGTCACACAATTACCTAACCTTGTCAAGCTCTGTTTTTGAAGCTATAAAAACTCCTCAGCCTCTACCCAGCTGTGAAGACAATTCCAAATCATCTCACTTCTAGTGGTTAGAAACATACAAAGATTACTATTTTATTCTCTAAGTAATGGGAAAAGTTTTTTATTATTTGCTATTTTCCCTTGATATTGCAACCACCAATTTCTGGAATATAATCTACACTTTCCCTGCCAGAGAAATTACCTAGTCTTTAAAAATGAAGACTGTTCTTGCTGTTTTGTATTATGTCTTAATGCATAACTTCCCAAAGAGAAAAAGGCACTGAAGCTGACAGAAAACTTAGGATAATGTGGATAGAGTGTGTGTATATATAGCAACAAATACATGAAGTAATACTACTCCTGCTAGAAAGGCTTTCCTTATTTAATAGAAATGCTTCTGATTTGGTTTCATATAACTGTTTTTCCCTTCTAACTTCAAAAATAATGGTAAAGGGGTTAGAAAACTTCACCAATTCCAAAAAACCCATTGAATGAACATATTGATTTTGGAGAGAACACAACACGAAAGGCAGCATACCATTTAGCAGTAATTTTTTGCTACACAGTCGCAAAGGAATTAGAATCAAATGCCTAAAACAATAAGAAAAAAAGTAGCTTGTTTTCCAAATAAAGTATGTTTACTTACTAAAACACAGAAAACTAGGAACCTTCGTACTTACCCAGCTCATGATCTCTCTCCCCATGGTCAGTCACCAGCTGCAACTATGATTGATCCTGATCAACCAAGTGATGTAGCATTTACCCAAAGCACCTGGGATTCTGGGATTTGTAGCTCAGTAGCCCCCACAATGCAACTCATATGGATTGTCTGTATTTCCAGTAGTATTTGAGAATACTATTTATTTGGAGATATTAGGTGAAAAATAGTGTGAGATTTTATGGGTTGCCTACAATACACATTTATTGAAGAAGTAATTACATATATGTTTAAATTAAGTACACTGCAGGGGTTTGAACAGCATTCATGGAGAAAAACCTTTCGTAGTTATGATTTGACACTGTATGAGGTGATACCAGAACAGAGAATACTTGGCTCTAGCAAAGCACTTTAGGCCAGGGTGGCACAAAGTACATTTTCACTGTATTCCACACAACCTTCAAACAAGGAAATGACCATGCAAACTGAAAGAAGAAAAGACCATGGAGAAGATGGGGGACAAATAGAAGTTGATGAATACTGCTTGCAAAGTTTGGTTTTTTATTGTTCAGCACTTAAGCTGACATTTATTTTGGCCACCACAGAATCACATTCCAGCTATAAATCACTGTAACGTTGAATACAGGAAAGAGGAATGAAATGGAAATGTGGAATAAATGATCCATGTAGATTTGGGATTGTAAGTATCAAAAGCAGGCACTCCTAGAGCAACCCACTTTGTAGACACCTGAGCAAGATGTGAGGCTACACAGGCACAGTAGAGTTATGGCAGAGATATAGGACACCTGAAGACACTTCATTTCAAAGATCCAAATTTTTAGCTAAAAATAAATAGATCCAACCCAGTGTTAGAATTTGACAGACCTGCGTATAATACCACAAATCACGCAAAAAACCTGTAAAAAGGCACAAGACAATTCATCTTAAGTAAATTAGATCCTAAAGGGGGAATACTAGCCATGACTGTGAACTGATCTTTTTTCTTAAGGAGCATCATCATCTAAACCAAGTTACATCTGATGTATCGTGATTAAAATAAAAGGCACTTAGCATACCTACACAGCAGGGACAAAGATTGCTTAGTCCAATTTGTAAAATGAAACATTAAAAAAAAAAAAAAAAAAAAAAAAAAAAAAAAAAAAAAAAAAAAGAGGCTTGACATATACAGAGAGAGATCAGCTAATTAGCTGAGTTTAGAAGTGGAAAGCTCTGAAGCTCTGGCTCAGCCATAGCTATACACATGACATTTTTATGGATACGGCCCCTATTGGGCTCTTAACAGCAAAGCCAGCAGCGTTGTCTCCTAGCTAGATTGACAACCATGCAAAGAGAAGCTTAACCCCTATGGAAGGTTTTCAGAGCTCCCTGTCTTCATTTGTTTATATGACTTCTTCAATTAACCTTTTAAACCCAGGACTTGATTATTTTAACTGCAGTTGCTGAAGGAAATTACATCATGTTCAACATGAAAGAATACTTTTCATACTAAGGCATAAAATGACCTCACCTGAGAAATCCAAACAATTCTGACCATAAGCTATAAAAAAAAACACATTTCATTTGGGGATTGTAAGGCATGAATATCTTTGGGTTTAGGGTTTGGTTGGGTTTTTTAGAAGTTCTGCAGTTATTTATGTAAAATAGCATCAGTTCTCAGATTTCCAGTAATTTCCAGAAAGTCTGTGTAGCTTCAAGTTCATGCTAGCTGTATGAATATTTAGGTTGCCTGGATTTGCAATTTTGTAGAGTTGTGTAGATGCAATAAGCTCTTCCTTTAGCATATTATACCACCTAGATTCACTGATGACATCAACTACATTATTACCCACCTATCTAAATATATCTCATTGCTTTTGCCTTAAGAGATTTGTAGCAAAGCATTTGTATGATTGTGCATTTGGATTTGGGTTACATTACATTGCCTATACAATGTATCCTATACTGTGTTTGTCACTGGAAAACATTATCTGGGGTATTCAACAAATCACAAGTTCTCACAAACCATGGAAGACATACAGTGGTTTTCTCTTTAACTTTTACCTGGTTTTCCCAGAGATAGAGTCACTGATCAATTTTTAGAGCGTTAGTATGCAGATGCTTATAAAACCAATCATCCTTCTCCTCTTACTGCTTGCCAAATTGCCTTCGAGTAGAAGCAGGGGGGGGGAGGGACAGATATTTTAAGTCAGCCTCCAGGGACTTTACAACTGCATTAGTTTGATATTATTTGTTTCTGAGTAACAAGTTACCAATAACTTATCACTTTATTTTCCTCTAGGTGCTTAAAAAATGAAGTCTATTAATCATTCTAGCAATTTAAGAGATACTAAGTGCACTGATCTGAACTTCTCTGTTCCCTTCCTCCTATTATAAACATAGGTCTATTCTTTTTACAAGTGTTCGCCCTTTTCCAGGCCCTCAGGCCTCACCTGTCCTTCATGATTTCAGAAGCATTGTTACCATTGATTCCAACAGTTCCACCACACTGTAGGGAGTTTTCAGTACTCTCATGGATCCAGATATGCTCAATTGATAAAGGCTTTCTTTCCTTTAACCTCTTCCACTCCAGTTCTCTCGTATGACTTCTGTCTTATCTAATTGTAGTCTCAGTTGACTAGCACCATCAAGAACAACTGAAATCATTACAGGGCTGAGACCGTTCAGAATAGTAGGAGTAGATTTAATTGATGCAAGAAGCACCATGTTATGATTCAGAGTCTGTTTACTAAAAACTGTGTTTATGCTTTTCTGGCTCTGCCATTGCATGCACAATGAGTTTGGCTCGTTGGCATACAGTAGCTATGGTAGTGACTGGGGTACCAGCTGCTTCTGTGAAGCTGTTCGTAACAGAATCTATCTTCTTCATAGTCAAACCATCTTGGTCATCTAATCTGACCTTCTGTTTAATCTAACTCCTCATTTATCAATTCTGTATTTTTTTATAATACTTGATCCAGTGAGTAATCCTGGTTTTCATTCTCTGTAAAATATATTCTAAAAAAAAAGTGCAGAAAAATTGAGGGAAAGAAAAGAATAAAGTGATATGCTGTTTTCTTCCAATCTTGCAGGAGCTGACAGAACTTGTATTTGGTATCTTCTCCCCCACAGGTGGTATAATTATAAGTGATGCATAGGCAGGCAAGATGGGAGTTATGAATTTCAAACATTTCTTTATGTGGAAATCAGAATGTTTCATATTTCTTCTGTGGCTTGAAGTATGCAGAAACAGCACAACTGGAATGTATAATTTCTGATAAATGTTGGCCAAGTAGTAAGTATATTTAGATAAGGTACTGTAGCTTTTGTTCTCTTCCACTAGGACTGAAAAATGTCATTGCTACTTATGTGTCAGCATCCTGATGCAAAACACAGAGAAGGTGCTTCATACATCAGCACAATAAAGCAGGAAGCAATGCCAGTGCTTTCTAGTTAGAGGAATTTAGAAAGTAGTGTTATATTTTCAGCTCAGTTAGCAAAACTGCACTTAAGAATGACGGTTTTATTGGCACAGGCAAGAATAAAACTCTGTGCTGTTATCACATTTTTCTACGTCTCTGACTGAGGTTTTAGAATAGTTTGTGAAGCAGTTCTCTTAAAAGTCCATTCCTCAGTTGAATGGAACGAGTAAACAAAATCAGCATACTTTTTTGCTTAGTACCAGAACTGTCATGTAACTATATCTGTTAGAAAAACTTTTGTCTACATTTCTACTAATGGCTTCAACTTAGGTTTAAATTACAGAATTTAAATTGCTTGTACCATAAAATTAAGATTATCACATATTATAGAATGGATTCATAGCATAGCATGCATTTCTTGCAGTAAGTCTGATAAAGCCATTCTTCTTTAGCTTTTATTTCAGGTTGTTTGCTAAAGCTTAGGAAATCTCCCCACTACCTGTGAGCCAGATGGGTGTGTTTATTGAATGAGGTCCTTGTAGCAAAACCTGATCCTTTGTTCAGAAATATGCTTCATTTTCCTAGAATCACTTTTGGACCTGATCCTGTAACATTTTATCCTGGCAACTAAATGCGTAAAATTGGATAGGAGTATTTTTCACGAATACAGTAGAGGAGATAGGAAGTGGGATGATAAACTGTATCCTAAAAGATCTGGGCAAAAATAATTATAATTTAATGTGAACTGATATTTTCAAAGTGTTTTTATAGTACTGAGTATAACCACAATAATGAATTAATACATCTCACAAAAATACAGCTACTATCTGTTTTAACAACCAGAAAGATGTGGTTGCATATAAAACTGTACATTGGAAGTTTTGTTAATACTTGCACTATCCTGTCTACTGTACTAATAAAATCATCCTTCGGGGAAGCAGCTTCTCAGAAGTTCCTATCTAATTTTCTCTTACCAGCAATAGCTTTGGCACCTGCACTTTAAGTCATTCACCCTGTAGTTAAGCACTACATTTCTAAAAATTGGCATATTTTATGTATGTGTAGAAACTTCAAGTCTACGTTGCTGCGGAGTATTGCCATTGTTTGAATATGAGAAGCCATTACTGTCAGTAATAATTGTGCACAGTCCTGGCACTGCCATTCTCCTCCTGTCATGCCAAGACGTGAAATCAGCCTTAACAGGGAAAAAAAGTTCAAGCTTTTAAGAAATAAAATTATTTGACCAGTCTTGGTGTTCTTAATCACCTTTATTCTACAAATGACAAATGAATGGTCAGTAAGTAACTTCATGTACTAAAGCACTAAATGCCCTTGTTCATTAAAGGATAAATGTATTACAAATTCTTCATTATCGTTACAGTCACAAGAGCTACCTGGAAATTTTCTGAAACTAAAATATCTCATAGGATTACTTTTATCAGAAAGTCTCTCACATCTCCGATTAATTTCTGAACAAAAAAGAGGGAATACCATCCTAGAGCAGCTAATAGCCAAACAGCTCAGGTAAACTTCCATTCCAATGCATATATATATCTGCTAATAAATAAATTTCCAGCTACCTAATTTGAGCACAGACGATTAAAAACTCTCATCCCAGAGCAGGCACAAGCCTGATAGTTAAAGCAGTTGTTTTCAGGCAAGTTATAATTCAAATTCCCAGTTGAGGACCATCACATCACCACTTACATTTTCTTTAGTCCAAATCAGTAATCCAAACTTATAGTATTTTTTTCCTCTCAGTTGAAGATTGCTACTGAGTTATTCCATATATGGAGTCAGCAAAATACTTAAGAAATACAGTTAAAGATAAGCATGAGTTTCAGTAATTTTTTTAACTCAGTTCAAATATTTTGTATTATTTAGATATTGTCATAGCTGACAGTATTTTAACGGGCAAGTATTATTCACAGGAACATTAAATTCCTATCACCAGCAAAAATCATACCAGTTTCAAGTTTTCCCCAAAAAACAAACTCTATCTTGTCATTCCCATGTAGAATTTAAACTCTTCTTTTCTAGAAATATCATCATGTATAATAGCTTATAACTAATTTATTTTTAATTTTTTTAGTTGTCATAGAGATGCATATAATATATATATCTAAATCGGTCTGCAAGATAGGCAAGATAGACAATTGCTGTCAACTGATGAATGTACACTGGCAAATCATTTTAAGCATTCCTTTCCCATGGTTCAACATAATCCAAGCCAAGATGTGCAAAGATTTCTTCCTCACTTCCAGCTTTGAGAAAGATCCTCTGTGAAAGAATAAAATAAATAAATAAGTAAATAAAAATTAAAAAAAAAAAGTCAATAAGGACGTTAGCGGGAAATTTCAATTAATGTATTTTGCTGTTTAAAAGGAGTTAATTTTTGACAGTTCTACCCATTGTATCCTCTACAGAATATAATATCTTCATCAGTGTGCTGACCTTGAAATGTGAAAGCAAGTTAAAAAATAATTCTAATGCTGCTCAATGCTTTCAGTTCTAATGACTAGTTTAAAACTCTTTGTTTTGATTTACTTTTTCAAGACTCTGTGCACAAGTATTAGGACTAGAACTCAAATAAAACCTACATTTCCCTTCCATAAGGGTCAATAGCTTGACTTTCTTACTAAAATCATCAATGTTTTTTAAATTAATATAGTAATTGTCTCCATAAATGAATTCAGCCTGGTCACACTAATTATGAATAGCCAAGCAT
The DNA here is from genome assembly GCA_013400195.1 of Aramus guarauna. Taxonomy (NCBI): domain Eukaryota; kingdom Metazoa; phylum Chordata; class Aves; order Gruiformes; family Aramidae; genus Aramus; species Aramus guarauna. The sequence continues at coordinate 953,326 of VXBL01003649.1, forward strand.
TAAAAGCATCAATGCTTTCCAAATTTCTAATACTTACAGAAGACTTATCGGAAAAGACAAAATATTCCATCTGGAAAAAAAAGCAAGCTGAAAATGAGGGTCAACAACTGCAGTTGTGGTTTTACACACACACACACACACACACACACTCTCTCCTAATGAATGTATTACAGTAAAAATGAGTTTTGCCTTTTCATATCTCTGCTTCTGATAACACAGGACAATATTCTTGCCCAGAAACCTCCCACAAACTGTACCTCCCCTAAGATGACTTGATATAGTGAAGTGCATGGCTTTATGCATTCCTTTCATCACTGAAGTATGATATGAATTTATGAACGTTAAACCAGTGAAACCTCACTGTTTCAAGGAGTTTGGAAGCAAGAAAGAACTCATTTCTGTTGACAGAGAATACTTAATATTTCAGCAATTCCTGAATCATTTGAAGTTAAGTCTCAATCAGTGTTCAGCTCTGAACAATCTCAAACTCCACTGTCATGAAAACTTCAGGGTTAAGGTTTCATAATCTTCTAGATTTACTTTCTACTGTGAAAGAGGAAAAGCTCTCTAGACAACTCCCTACTGATGAATTCCACTTAGTTGGGAAAATCTGTGACTACTGTAAAGTTTAGGAACATTTGTGCCAGCACTACTGCTTTCTCAGCTGCCAGCTGTTGCCTCCAGGAGGGCTGTGCTGTCCAGCATACCTCGGGGAATGGGTCAGGGAGAGGAGTCCATAACTAGGTCAGAGCAGGCCCATGGTATGGTGGAACAACTTCTGGCACCAGAGATTCACAACTTTTCCTTCTTATTCCTCTGTGTTCTCTCCTTCTTGCTCTCCTTCCCTCCCTGATCTGGATGGTGCTCCCTGTCTCTTATTCCCACTGAGATCAGATAAATCAAGGGACTCAGAAAGCAGCAGGCAGGCAGATTATTGAACAGGTACATACATCCTGCTTTTGGTGACTGACACTCCACTCTTTCTCCTTTCAACCCCCCCTGTTACTTATCAGTCACCGGAGAAGATGATTGACATTGATAGGAAAGACAGGGATGCAGTTTGGCCAAGCTCTATGGCACAGAGCACGTGAAGGCTACATAATGCTAAGCTGCTGCACCAATGGAAGGAAAACGGAAAGTATGGTCAGCCAGAAAGAATAAGCAAAACCACTGAGGCCAGGGCAGCCTCATGCTGCCCCTGAAATATGCTTGGTCGTCAACAAAATTCACCTCATCAGTGGGTACCTACTGGCTTATTGTTATTCTCCACCAGTCCCATTCTTTTCAGTGCCTCATCCATATCTCAAGTCCTGTCAAGAGCCACAGTTTTGCCAAGGCATAATAGAGCAGTGAACCCCTGAAGTTAAATGTAACATTAACTGTCAGCTGGACTCAGACTTTATCAGGGATTCAACCAAATCAGAAACCTCTTTCCATTTCATTGTAGGGGCATTTGAAATTTGAAGTTCTAAGTCCAACTCTACAGAAAAGGCCCATCTTTCATTGGCACTGTTCAGCTTCAACAGCCAGAGTAGTCAAGCTGGCAGCTTTCCTAACAGCTATTTTTCAATGCCACAAAGTAGAATGAAAGGCAGTTTAACTGTGCTAGAAAGGTTATGAGGACTAAATTGAATAGTAGAGGTTAGGCGCTCTTGAGTGAATATAGCGAGAAGCCATCAGTGTTCCCTTGAGCTTGGGAGGACAGAAAGGACAGAATGCGAGGTTCTGATTCTGCTCTTCCAGAGTTCCCAACCAGCAAAGTAGGCATTTAAGAGCAGTTCTGGCTGATGTCCTCTTGAATCCATTCAAAGTTACTAAGTCATTTATCTTTCTTAGCAAATTATTGCTATACAGTGTATTAATAAGGAATGTTTTCACTATTTTATTTGGAGACAGTTCATCTTTAATTAGACAAACACAATCTTAATAGGCAAATAATTAATCAATGGTAATTATGGCAACATGAAGTAATGTTATATGCTATTAATAAAAATGTATTACAAAATCAGAAAGTAACTTTTAAAATTGTATGTTTCTGTAATGACCTGTACCAATACGTATAGTGCAGTCTTCACAAATAGTGCCTTGCCATGCTCAGAAGCTACTTGCTTATCACATTAACTCCTTGGCATTTATATTCCCCAGATTTGCATTTGCAGAACTGTTGTGTATCAATCACACTTTACCCAAACTGAACCCACTGAAACAGTCTTTCGCAGTGAGGTTAGTAGACATTGTATTCAGCTCTACTATAAAGGCATTGATTTCAGGCAGTGAGACTTTTCATATGGATCAGAGATTTGTTACTCAAGTGCACAGTAAAAATACTTAACAAAGTCTCTGAAGTTGTTTTCACTTTCCATAATGAATTCCACCTATATAAGATGATTTTCATATTCAAACACACCATATCAGAAATTTCAGGGAATAATGGCCCATTGCTTCAGGTACTTTTTTTTTTTTTAAATCAAATCAGGACAAACATGGTATGCCTTTTTGCTTTGACACTTGCACTGTAAAAAACAGCCTCCAGTTTCCTAAGGTATTTTATCCTCCACCATGATGTTCTCAGCATATGAATATTTAGACTCTGAGACAGTGCCCCAGACAACTGCAGAGTATTGCTGGAGCATGAAAAGCTGAAAACAATCACGTATCCATAATGAACTGTCAGTTCAAAGTTGTGTCTGCAACATCAAAGATTGCTTATAAAGCACAAAAAATATTCCTTTTTCCTAGGAAGTTCAAATGTCAGATTCTGGAATAAAAGGAACCTACAAAAAAAACCCCACTGACCAGGGGGAAATTGATCCTTTTTCATATAGACAGGACTAGAAAAAATGGTAGAAAAGAAAATATTGAACAAAATAAAAGAAAAGGAAAGAAGACATTGATAATTGCCCATCAGGTAACATTACTGGAGATATTTTGTTCCAAGAGTATGTCCTGAGAAGACAGGATTTTAGGGATTTTCTTGGGTTGGGGTTTGTTGTTTGTTTGTTTGTTTGTTTTCTTTTGCTGTTACTCAGAACAAGAGAGGGCAATCCATACACATACATTACTGCAAAAAAGTAAAACAAGAAAAAAAGAGCTTACACTTGTAGACAGATGTTATAGATAGTCTTTAATAGAAGCTCTTCATATCTCTGGGACCCCAAATTGCATCCCATTTCTTTTGTTCTGTCACTTTATGTTTTTCTGCAAGCAAAACTCATTTCAATTGCTTGACAGGGAAAATTTCTAATACAAAGTATCTGATGCTGAATACCATTCTCAGTAGCTACAAGCCATGTTTCTAAATGAATCTCTAGCTGATATCTGCCAACTACTTTAGCAATGTGAGTGTTATTAATGTTAATCATAACCTATGATTTTGCTTCTTTGTCAATCTATGCAGAGCTTATACGGTGATGCAGATTTCATTATTGCATTCACTACTGTTCTTTCTCCCTTTTTTTCTTTTCTTTTTGCTCAAGAGAAGTAATGAACTGCTTGCCCAGTTTCGAATTTTTTTTCAGATTCTTACTGATATTCAGCAGATCCAAGACATACCCAGTCAACATCAATCAAACTTACAAAAACAATTCTCTGGAGCAGCTGGTATCACTCTGCTCTTATCCCATTTAATCAATTCTGTTATTTCAATGGATGTAAATATTACATTTGTGGTTGCAAACATGACCATTAACTACACCTAATGTAGAACAGCTGCCATCCAAATGTTTTCTTATGTGAACTACTACCTCTTATTTTTCATTTTGGCATTAATGATCAATAATAGTTTTGATGAAAGAGAAGCAGAGAGTGAAGGCACAGAGCTAGCACTGCTTGATGATATCCTAACTAGCACTGCCAAAGTTCAAACAGATGTTATACTACCATTGTCATTGGGTTTCTTCTCACATTTTAAAACAATGAAGCTAGCAAAACAAAACCATTACTCAATAATGTAGAATTCTAGATTCAGTTATATAAATCAGCATTGGCCAACAGCACATATTTCTTTGGGGGGGTGTCAAATAACAGTTTTACTGATTTTGTTTAAATGTCATTTAAATAATTGGAAAAAGTTGAGTGCACTGGAAAGTACCTCAGACCCCTTTCTCTCTTTCATTTTTGGAGTACTTCCATGTAGCTCTTTAACCTATTTCTTGACTTCAACATAAGTAGGTTGACCCTACACATCAAGATAGGAAATCTTAAAATTTGGTTAGCCATTTGGCCAGTGAAGACACAGAAGAAGAGATCAAAAAAAAATCAGAGGTTAATGGAAATTACTGTGCGCAAATTCTTGATTTTCATAACACAAATGATCTTGCTATTATATGAAAATTTAGGCCACTGGATATGCGCTGTTCATGTATTAAGCAACCTGTACTTTCAGTGAGCCTAGATAAACTCTTTAGGCTTTTGAAATAAAACTATACTGCTGAGGCACCCAGCCTACACTTGTCTCTACTGTGGCCATCCATCTTCCTTTCCACTGTTTGGTTAGGAAGGGAAAATACTGCAGTGATAGCAACCTTCTGACACCGCATTGAACAAAACAATACTTTCTTGAGTTGCTTACTCAGGAGACAGAAGCTGTTGCTCTGGCCGCAACTGCTCTGCAAGCTTTGTGTACGCAAAGTTCTCGAAACCAAGTCTACTCATGCTCTCCATCAATATTAACTCAGCCTTCTTGAAAGGCACACATTTAATCAGATTCTAAGTAGACTGATATTCTACTGTTTATTCCCAAATAGCGTGGTAATAATAGTCTGTTGCAAAATACCAGACTGAGTAATCTATTATAATTGAGTAATACTATAAATAACTCTCAGCCTGTCACCATGGCATTTCATTATTATTTTCCCATCTCAAGATGAACTTAAGAAGTTAGTTTGAATACAAGTACCTCAAAATAAAAGCCAGCAGTACCACGTGGTTAGTTCCAATAAAATAGGATTTAATGGTTCTGAACCAGTAGAATCTGCTGGAGAGCAAAATACTCTGGGTTGGTATGTTCAACATATGTACAGTATGTACATGTGCAACCCATTGTTCTGAAGATGAGACACATGGAAATTTAATTCATTTTTTTATTTAAATTCTTATCATGCTTGGTATTAGCTGAGAAACTAGAAGTAACTATGAAGTTTCCTAGTTGATTACTGGCCCAACTCCACTTTATACATTATTTGAGAATTATTCTTGAATAAGTCATAGCAAAATCATGCCCTTTCAAAGACCAAACAATTTCCTTCCATACCCCATTTTTCCTACTCTTCTCATAGTGCTGACTTTTATTTGCTGTACAGCTCTAATTCAGCAAGAATGCAGTCATACTCCAGTGGATTTCATTCTCCTCTGGAAAACTATGACATTGTGCAGGAGGCACCCCCTGTCTTTTTGCAAAAGACCAAAAATTGCATTAATCATTAAGGTCTGTCTGGACTCCTTCTGACATACTGTTTCATCAAATTAATTAGGGGGAGAGGAAGAGGAGACGCAGAATATTGCCAACAGTATCTTGTTAACAAATTACAAAACTGTTTGATACAACTTTGCTTCTCAACAAATATCTGGGAATGTCATTAACATATACATTTATTCTAACCTTTTCTTTGAGTCCTGATAATGTTGCACGCTTTAAAATGGCAAACTCTTACATAGGGTAGGTTGGGATGTTCTCATTTAATTTTGGTTTTCTCTTACTAATTTTTATATGGTGTTTCACATGTGACATCTATTCACATCAGTTTATAATAATATTTTTAAATTATTAAAATGAAGATATAATGGCAATATGATAATATCTAACTTTGTAATATATGATATATACCAAGCAGTCTAAACCCCCATCACTTTACATGTCCAGAATTATTACAGTGGCAGTAAGCATGACAATGATAAATGAACAACAAAAAAGAAAAGGACAGACTGTCATTTGCAAACTTGGAACTTAACTGTTCATTGTGCTTGGACAGAAACCATTCTAAAAATAAGTTCTGTGAATGAAGTCAATTGTAGATGAGTGACGATAACAACAGGACTTGCTCAATCAACCATAGTAAAAGATACCATAATGCCCCTTAAATTTATCTTAACATGTGAAGATGTCATTAACATGACAAATACATATGTCATCACTTATGCCAAGTCAATTAAAGATTTTTAATTAAAGATACTTTGAACTAATGCAGGGATGATGCTACTTATATTGCTTGCAATAGCTTCCAAGATGTGAAAGCACTTCTCTAGGTATGAAAGGCCACTGCATTCAATGAAGCAGTGCACCTTAACACAAAAGACCTACAATTTACAGAATATACTAAGATGGTTTATTAGATTAAAAGTGCAAAGCTATTAAACTGCTCACACTCCTTTTTTCTCTGATTCCATTTGCTCAGATAACACTTATACCCTGTAAAAAAAAATAAATAGCTCTTAATTAAATGAATAAAATGATCTTACAGAAAGAATTGTGAAAGCAGAAACATAAGTCGTCTTTCAAATAACAAATACTTTCCACATGATTGGCAGTGGGAATGTTTACCTGACCTGAGCATTACCCTATCTATTCTCTGCCACTGGGACATAGTTGCTAGAACAAGTAAGTGTTGATGCTCCAACACTGGACACAGGTCATACCAGTACTGCAGAAAAATTTAGGAATATGCTACTTTTAATACATCAGCCTTTTATAACATATACCTTACAATGTAGGTATATATTTCATTATTTTATGGTATATGATTTTCACATTATATTGACCTAAACTTCTGCATGCAGTGCCAAAGATATTCAGCTAACAAGGGAGTCTGATCATTGTATCAAAAATGTCTGCACCATACATGTCCACAAAACAATACATTGAAAGTTTTTTGTTGTACCATTTCCTGCAATTCTTATATTGACTGCAGCTATCTTCTGTACACGATGTTCATATTTTATTGAGTTCAGAGCAAGATTCTGACAATAAATGTGTATAGCATTAAATTATTTATCATCTGTGAAAATGTTAGAAATAACAATAATTAGAAATAAACCAAACAAGTTGGAATAGGTCCAAATAACTGTCAATTTTATGGGAAAACTTCTATAAATGCCAAAACAACAATTGGTGAATTTTTCCTAAAAAGGTAAGAGTAGTATATAAACTGTTTCTTGGTAGATGATTAAGTGTAATATGTGACAACAGCCTCAAGCAGTTTTTTCTAACCCACAGGACTGAGGAGAAAAGAAATAAACAGACATTTGAAAGCTTGAACTAGTCACATTTTCATTTATTGTATGATCAGAATTGCAAGGAAAAGAGTTTTGGGGCTTGCACTACAAAATTCTTTAAACACAGAAATGAGATGTGCCTGAAAGGTAAGAAAAAAAGAAGGAACAAAGAGGCCAGAAAGCAATGTTATCTTAGCTGTTAAAATTTTTGGGGAAAAAAAAAAAAAATTGCATTAGAAAAGCATGCATATTTCTGACTCAGTTCTATATGAAGAAGTTCATATGATTCAATAATTAAATTCTGCTCCATGGATTTTGTCAACTGGAAATTAAAAGTTCTTAGGCACACACCTGGTGGTTTATATTAATATAATTCCCATTGCTTCCTATTTTCAAGAGTTAAATGTTAGTTCCTGTGACTGACAGTACACAAATGCAGTAAGAGGAGAAAAGAAAGTTCTCAGTGCAAAATTAAAGACAGTCCAATGTCACAGTCTTTTTCATTTGACTACAGTGAACTGCATGGATTTCTGGTGAACTTTAGCAAACAAGCCTTATGAAATCCTGCAAGTTTACTGCTGCTTTTCACCTGGGAAGCCTGCTCTGCCTCACTAGCCTGAATATCTCCATTAGCTCACAACCAAAAGAAAACTTGAAAACACCGAGGTCACAGAAAAGTCAGCTTCTGGAAAGGAAAGCATATTTTTCAAAGAAAATGTCGAGTTCCAAGGCCAGCCACTCAATGCACTGAATGCAGATGTCTAGGAATTCTTGGATGTAACAAGTACAAGGACCACTGTCAAAGAAACTGAGTCAGAAAAACCCAAGAGAAGACAAGATAGACAGGCAGAACATATGTTCTGTTTTACCTACGCACTTACATCTTCTCTCAGAAAGGTCACTTGGAAGAGAGGTAATCAGATTATACAGACTGATTGATGAGAAATTATCCAAATTCACTCCATGGCACAAGTAGTTGGATGTTCTATTTATTGACAATTAAGTTATAGCAAGGCCCAAAATAAACACTCTGAGTTGATTATGTTCTTGATCCCCATCAACTTCAATTAGGTTTATTCTGGAATCATAAATATGGAGATGCTAGTAACATTTTCTAAAAATAAATAAAAAATAAAAGAGGAGAGAAGGACAAAAGGGAGGATGTCAGTAACAGACTGGCAAAAGACAAAAAACAGGATGGAGGAGAGTGTTACTGAACGCTTGACTTAACATGACCTAACGGTGCTTCCTGTGCTACCACTTCCTACAGTACTGAACATGCCAATGAGCTTCTGCCGTGCTGTTCAGCACTTTCGTACGGAGAATGAGTGCAACACATATAACAAGTCAGGGAGGTAAAACTGAAGAAAAGAGTGAAAAGAAATTTTCAGTGGAATTTTAGTTCTGAACTGTTTTTTTTCAGGTAGATGTAAACTTGGATTAAAATATCCAGTAAAATGAGTCAGAACATTTAACTCCAACCAAAATTTACAGAACCACACAAATTTACTCCAACAACCAGCCAGCCAAAAAGCAAGAACAAAAGGATGCCTAGAATAGAAAATAATGGAAAGAGAAGGTGAGGGGAAAGCAATAGCCTAGATAAACTTCTTTGGGTCTTAATAAAGCCCGGCAGCAGATTGAATAAAAACCATTAACCTGTTTTTGTTTTATCTTAGTGGATTTCTGAGAGAGTGGGTTTCGGAGAGGACGGTGCAGGTAATGCCTGCAAATGACTCACCAAAAATAGCAGCTGCAAGGGAGGGTGAGGAAGGATGTTGCAAACTTAAAGTGTTTCAATTGCTTCCTGTTCAAAACTTGTTTACTTGCAAAAAGATATTCCCACCTTCCCCATTATCAAAAGCAATCACTTTCTGGAGTGATTTCTTGCAGACAGAGCTTGTGCATTAACTGGGCCAGCTAATAGCTCTGAAAGGTATAAGCCACAAGGTTTGAAGAAACCTATAAGAAAATGCATGAAAACTCTCCATAGCAGTAAAAAGGAACAGATTTCAAAGAAAAGAAACATTTTGCTGAGGTTATTACCATGTGCTTGTGTCTGTATTTCAATTTACTAACTTAAAGACAAGAAAAAATTACTTGATTAGTATGATTTATAATAATATAAAAGATGTGAGCGAAAGCTAGTCTCTCTCAAGCATATTTCTTTAAAATCTGCCTTGGCTATCTAGCTCCATGCTATTTTCTACCCTCACCATGTATAATTCGAGTCAGTGAGCACAACCCTAGCAAAGACAGGGCTGTGATTTTATTTTATGTGCTATATGTCAAAAAGGAAAACACATGGTACTATGTAGAGCACTAACTAAATATCTAACAGGAGCCCAGAGCTGCCATCAAAACTTAAAAGTTATTGACTTCAGTAGCATAATTTGGTGATATCAATGTTTACTCACATTATGATTCTATTTTCTTTCAACAGCTAGACATGCGCCTCCTCAATCCATGGCCATCGATAAATGGGTGCAGCCCCTGCACCAGGATTTCCACTGTCATTCAAATCCATCATGTTGTGCTATGTAGCCTACCTTCAGCATTGCAACCAGCCCCACTCCCTCTTTATTAACTTGCAATGACTGAGATGAAAACATCCTTTGCAAGCACTGTTCAGGAAGCCAGCTGTCTTCTTTTCCTTCTCTGCTACTGTTAACTTTACAAGAAATAATGTTGTACATCTTTGGTGGAAAACATAAATCTACTCAGAGCTTCAGTGTAGCAAATAGCTTTGCATTTTACACCAGTTACAGACCCAGAATTGTGTAAAGTAACTGTAAAGAAAGTGTTACAGAAGATCCATAAATTTCTGTGGTACGCTGAGCAATATGAGGTAGAGAGCCTTCAATCTACAATGACAGTATGGGAATACAATGTAACATCAATCCATAAAACGGTGGCTACTTCTCTGAAATCATTAGCTGACTCATTAGGGTAGACAAAGCGCTAACAAGAATCACTGTAATCAGTAACTTTCACAGAGAGCTAAATGATTTTATGGAGAGGGAGGAGAGGGAATAGAGGAAGCAAAAACAAAAGTCTAAGTAAAGCAATTTCCAGATAAAAATGCATAGAATCCTGTCACTATAGAAGAGGTTTCAAATCGTTGTATTCAATGACTATCTTGTGCAGTATGAAAGCTGTCAGAAAGTAACATCGAAAAATGAAACTTCTCCATGATCCTGAAATTCCTACTGCTAGCCAGCCTCAGGGGCACAGCATCTTATTCATCACCAGTCAGTGAGACAACATTCTCAGAATAAGACACTTCTTGATAAAAAAAGTGACAGAATCAAGCCCTAAGGAATTGTGTAGTAATTATCCATTAGAATATTTTACTCTGAGTAGTATTTATCTTCATTATGGTCAACACACACTATCTACATTTTGTGGATTGCTATAATATCCGAGCATCTATCTTTTAGTACTTTCCTAAGCAATACAACCAACAACTTTCTGGTGTTTTTCCTTTCTTGTTCTCTCTAATTTTTTTTTTTTTTTTTTGAGAGGTTTGGTTTTAAGACTGGGTGTTGATGATTTTTGCTTTGCTTGTAATTAAACATTTTGCTAAATATTTATGCTATGTTTATGAATGAGTCCATCAACAGTACAATTTCATGATAATTATAGAACATAAATGCTGAAGTACTAATTGTGCTAGAAATGTGAAGTATTTCATCAAGTTCAATAATAATATTCCACAGCACTGTGTAGACACTGTGCATTTTCCCTTTGATGGTATCATAACAGTTCTCAGTAGCAAATAACCTGAAGTGTTTCTGACATTATATTATCTCAAAATGTAATTTTCATGTTTAACTGGTATTTTCTGTAGTAATATTCACATCAGCCTGTCTGCTTTAAAACAAAATTAATCTGTTCCTAATCCAGCTACAAATAAGATGATAAATAAATCAGAGAGAAAAAAAGGACTCTTTGAAATGACATTATAACAAACCATGATTGAAAAAGCAGTATTGCAAGCATTACCCATTGACTCAATACCCTCAGGCAAAATCATGTGTAATGGTATTGATGCAAAATGGTGCAGTGGAATTTATTCTAATAATTCTGGGCATGAATAACTTTTGAAGGTAATAGAAGCCAAAATCATAAATTCTCATTTCATCTTACCACTGGACATGACCTGTGCTTTTAATCAGAAATACCATACTTGAATGTTTCTCTTACAACTATTCTTTAACTCTAGTTACAGGTTTATTCATAATAAATTTCTGAACAACAAAAAGTAGATTCACTGAGTAAAATAGAATAATCAGACTAATATTAGGATATTCTAGGCAGTTGTTCTATTAACTATTTTATAACATGGAGTAACAAAATGTCTTCGGGCTTTCTACATGCAAAGTGCTTATTACAAGTAGCTTTGATGAAAGAGAAAGAAAAAAACCAGTGCTGAAGAGCTGACACTTTGGAAAATAAAATAGTAAAAAACATTGACATTATTTGTTGACTTAACTGAACAAGCACTTTTTTATTTGCTAAAACTTAATTTGCAAACAAGACCATGCTGTGCATAAAATGGGATAATTCTATGTTTAAAATGACAGATGTGTAGTTACTTGTTGCAAAACACCATGTGGTTATGCATCCAATCTCCCATTACAATTTTAATAATTAAAAATATTCTACAATAAATAGTGTAATACCTTACAATCCACATTACAAACTGTTTTCAGTTTTGGACACACAAAGTGAAGAGAAACTTGGAACTTCCTATCTGACAACCCAGGCAAAAAAATTAACATGTTAAATAGCACATTGTTGTAAAGAGATACAGAGCTTCCTTGCAGATAATAGGAATTCTCTACATATTGCCCTCTGCAGTTCCCTGACAGTCTGTGTTCTACCACAAAGTCACTGACAAGATTAATGGGGATTACTTCCTTTTCCACTTTAGCTATACTTCTGTTTTGCTCTAAGCCTATAGTATTTACAGTACCCTGTTAAGTTGGCTCATTTTATTTTTCTTTATAAAGCTTCATATGAGTGAATGACAAGAAAAATGCAGTATCCTGGATTTTATGAAACAGAGTCAAGTGTAATTCATATGGGATTATAAACAAACCACTTCAAAAGAACATTATTGAGATTGCAAAATCAAAGACCTGCAATTTAAGCAATCCCAGAACGTGGTTGATTGTATTTTAACCTTAATTCAGTTTTCCTATGTATATGCATTGAGATTTCTTTTTCTCCAAAGAAATACTGCTTCCTTCAATTCCTGTAACATATCTGGGCTTCTTTCACTAGGCGGGAAATATACTGTGCCACAGGGCTAACGAGTATCTGCTGGCAGCACTGACAACAATCCTGGGTTGCTGACCAGTATGGGATCAATCAGTCTTAGCAAGTTGAGCTTTTACAATCTGTATCTGTCCTAGCTCCCTCTCTTCCCCAGTTCCCTATAATCATTTGTAGCCTTGATCTCTCCCCTCAGATTTCTAACGTGACTTCAGGCTCCACTCATGCCATATCCAAAGTGAGATAAATACAATTTACTCAGTTATTTGGGGTAATGGAAAGTTTACCTGTTTCTTGTTGCCAGCTTGGAGCATTAGCCTCATGAATTTAACTTATTTTTTAATCCATCAAACTTCCACTCATATCTCTCCCCAGCCGTTATTTTTTCATGCCCCTTTTTTAGCTCAGTCTCTTCAACCAACCCAGACTTTTTTCCACAATGCAGCTGCTGATCAAATGTACCCTTTCCAGTTCCCATCGCTTTGTTCAGCCGCTCTGCACTTCCTTATCAAATCTGTACGTCTACCACAGACTTCCCATTCTCACTGTCACTCCATACCCCATTTTCCTCTCTGGTCCTTGGCTCTTTCCTTTTCCATATTCCTCTCTACCTAGCTTCTTCTCAAACAATTTCTTTTTTCTTTTAGCAGAAAATCTGAGACTGTGTTACCTACCCCACATCTAATAACTTACCCAAGCATACTGATGGAATAATTGAATTAAAACACTTGAAAATTGTTGGCTCTGTACTGCCCTAGAAATTCAAATAAATAAAAAAGTACAGTCAAAATATTTTGGATCTGCGCCTACTTATGCATTTTGAGAGCTCCCTCTTTTCATTAGCAATACAGGTTTCACTGAACTTCAGAAAATACACAGAGCAAAGGAAACAACAATTAGGTACATTTATCTTTGTGTTAGATGTACAGCTTGCTATTACAAAGGGGTTAAATTTAGCTAAATATATACATGAATTACATGCAGACTTTGTAAAAGCAAACTACCATATGCTATATGTGAAACATTTAAACTGCTAAGATTTTCCCCAGAACTCTGGGGAGAAGCATGCTTTGGAAGAAACTGCATAATCATTTTTTAATTTACCAAGAGGTAAGAAATGTAGATTATTTTACTTCCTAATTTTTAAAAATAGACCAGGTGCAAAAAGAACAAATCCTCCAAATCACATATGCAATTTCCACTTTCCTGAGACAGAGCGAGAAGAATTGGAATGTAAATGAAAGTATGTGCATCTGTTTACAATGACTCAGTGTTTAATTGTAGTAATGATTGTGTGAACAACTGATCACACTGGAAATCAATATTATAAACTTTGGATCTTTATGTTTACTTTAGCTTTAATCCAGTCATTATTGCAGACATCTAAAGTAAAGTCTGCAGCTGCAGCATGTTTAATTCATCAAGATGTTCTCAAGGCTGACTGTCTCACTGTTATAACTTCATAATTTTAGAGCAACATCTGCCAAAATAAGACTATAACATCCAGTTTTTAAAGAATCATAAAAAATGTCTCTTTAACTGTGCAAGTAAACTTCTGCAGGCATCTTTTTCAGTGAAAAGTAGTGTGGAGTAAACATTCTCAGATGACACAAGAAAACTGATTTTAAGACTATAACTGTTGAATACACAGTTAAACATGTGTGAATATTACACATCTTTATGTAATAAAATGAGGGCATAGAATCATAGCCAGGTCTTCTTCCTAGTGATACATGGTTTTGAGAAATAACAATTTGGGTAGTGACAGAAGAGAATCAATGCTTGGAAAACAAAGCTGTTTTTTTAATTAGGAGATCTGTTCACAAAATTCTGGGAAGTGCAAGTAACAACCCAGCCATCTGCAATCAGCCTGGCTTCCTCTGAGCTGTTCCCATCCTCTAAGCCAAGCCACCACATGAATAGAACTTTTCCGACCAATGTGGTCAATGCCAGGTAAGACATTTCAAAACCAAATTAACTAAGCTGTATGCCAGCAACACAGACTTAGACTCAGCCAGAGAAAAATTTGAACGTTGTGGGGGAGGCTAGAAGTTCGAGTCTGTGGCCAGGCATGACTGGACGGGTTGCCTGCTGCAAGCACTGTGGTTGTCTGTGAAACAGCTGCTTGGGCAAAAGAGGGGCAGTAGCAGAACTCAGCACGCTTACAGACCCCCTCGAGCCAGCTTGTAAGATCATTACAGTCATATAATAGTCATTTACCTGGTCTGCAATCACACCTTCATTTGGCTTTACAGATGCAAAGACAGACAGGACACGCCCTGCCCGAAGAGTCAGTTAAGGATTTTCCCAAATAGGAATGCATTCTGTAGGCAAGTGATTAAAGACTGTGCAGTACTGATGATGACTATTGCATGCATGTGAACTTCACAGTATGGAAGAAATCCCACGATAAATTTCCCCTTTCACGCTTATATTGGTTTCCCAGGAAAACTGAATATTCTCTTAAGAAAAAGTTGGGAGCATAGGGTTTTGCTGTTTTCATTGTAACTGCACAGCACTTAATGTTTTGCAAAGCTGGATCCCATTATGAAGTTCACGGAGCATCTTGTGAATTTACTATTCAGAGCAGTTATATAAACTGCCTCTCCTGCTATTCAACAACTAAATAACATTTAATGCCATTCAAATTCACACAATGGTTTTTAAATGCAAAATTGTCATCAATCATATACAGTCTTCTGCATAGTGTCATTTTTTCCAATGTTTCTTTAAGAATAGATAATATTAAGGCAGCTATTTCCCATCTTAAATTTTCACAGGACATAAAACTAATAACTGCTTTCTGCTCCAATGACTCTTCAAAATAACACTGAGCTTGCGACCCTCCTCTTACAAAAACCCAACAACCTACAATGTTAGTACAAGAACATTCATATGCTAATAATTTAATCAATCTATTATACCCTAGGAACCCCAGCTACTCTTTATAATAAAAAGCAATGCTAATAATTTACATCACTTCATTTTGCTGCCTTGAACTACATAAAGTAATAATTGGGCTTAGAAGTGATTTTCTGTAATACTGTGAAAACATATGCGTTTCTATAAAATAAAAATCTAAATCTACAAGACAAATTCAATCCTCAGATCCCACAGCCAGCTTGAGGATCTCCACTGGGTAGCAGTGTGATAAAGGTGCAGGAAAGAAACACTTTCTACATGGCTGTTGTCCAGCCATGAAGCTGTTCCACATGCCATCCCTAGAAATCTCACGCCATGAAACGGGAATAGAGAAAAGTCCCTGCAGCAGCTTAATGCATCTAGCCTGTCCTACCTCTCGTTCAGTCTAACTCCCATGCGCTCACTTATGTACTGAAAAGATAACGATGTAAGGAAATATATAATTCAGAACTTCTAGTATGGAGCAGTTGAAAGTAATTCCTTGTTTATGCAGAGTCTTCACCTATGAAATGGGAAATGATTACAGCTCAGACGCTGAATACAACAGACTTCTGCCAGGTTCTTTGGCTCTAACTGCTGAACAGCAAATGGAATCAGGAATAGTGAATATAAGAAAGGACAGAGGAATAAAGAATCCCACCACAGCTGAAATTGTGTGAAGTACAGTGAGGATGTTTTAAACATCCTTCTTTATTGTAGCTACAAGGGATAGTTTCCAAATAGTTACCAAATGTAAAAACAACCAAAAAAGCAGCTTATTTTCTGACAATATGTGTTCTGAAGTATTTTGTAATGGTACTAGTTTGAAATTAATTTAAATAAGGGAGTTTAGTTAGGAAGTAACAGTAAAAAAGTTTGATAAATCCTGCATTTTAAAAACTGAAATTTATCCGTAATATAAGTGGTAGGACTGAGCTTTGCATAGCACAGATCTTTCAGAAGTACTTAAGTTTGGGCATCCTTACACCAGTCTCTACAGAGAAACATGATATATGGATTCTGCTGGCCGAGAATCACTGGAATGCAACTTCCTAGAATTCCCAGAGAAAAGACAGTTCTAGGTAACATTATTTCTATTTCACACTTGTATAGTCAGACATAATATGCCATTGCCTTGTGAACAGATCTATTCACTAAAACACTAATGGTTTTTTGTTTTGTTGGAATTTTCCTGCTCACTGAAACATGGATGTTCCATAAAAATGATGTAATTATCAAATATTGCCCTGGAAAAAAACACAAACAATAGAATCTAGTTTACCAGGCACTTTTATTGAGCTCCTGCCAGCTTGCCCATCTTCTCAACAACTTGCTTGACAGGATACTGGGAGCCTGAGTTCAAATAAGTCATTTTAATTACATCAGAACCAGGGTCCCCAGAGCATATAGGCTCCATGAGCGCAGAGCAGCCAGCCAAGCTGAGTGCCTCTGAGTTTGCAGCCCCAAAAGCTGTCTGAGCTTTGGAGGTTTGGAACAGTCTGATTTGTGGATTCTTTCCAAAGCTGAGATTCAAAAAACTTTTCCCTTTGCAGAAAGTGTCAACATTTTAACTTTCCGTCTGATTAAGAGGACAAGCAAATTTTGAATTATCAAAATTCTTCATTGAACATTTATTCTTTTTCTCTCGGGAAAAGCAAAATGCTGAGTGATCAAAATCCTTCATTAAACTGGACTAGTTTTTGTCACAGTGGTTAACTACTTACCCTTACTGTAACTTTGCATTGTGAGAATTAGGTTTTACTGTTGGGAAGTGAGATCGAGGAAGGTTAAATGACCTTCTTAAAACTACAGAGAAAATTTGGCTACATGCAGGACCCAAGTCACAAGCTAACAGTCAAATCTCTAGACCATCCTCCATCCCCAGGCCATATTACATCAAAACATGTGCTCTCTTCATCTCACGCAATTGTCACTTCATTCTAGTGTCAAAGTGCTTTCTTCCTTCTCATGTTGCCTTTTCACAAGTCAAATCAGGATTAAAAGATGGATCAGAAAACATTCAGAGAACATGAAAACCTGAAAACTGTTTAAATCCACCCACCAACATCACATGTCTGAACAGGTACACGATCCTTTGGCTGACTGTAATCATGTCGGTCTACCAGCCTGACATGATGCCCTGTTACAAAGTGATAAAAGAAAAGACATATGTACTAGGCAAGAACAGACCTACTGTAGAGTAAGAAAAGGTACAAAGAGAGTAGGTCATCTCCGGACGTTATTTCCAGTCTGCATACGAATGCCTTCCACACCTGTTAGCAGCTGTTCTTGCTTCTGTTCTCTGTTGAGCCAAAATACCAGCAGTATGTGCAACATTTTACACATACATTCTAGAGTGCTTTGGCTGTACGTTGGACAGTTCACAACCCTGAAGAATCAAACAGATAAAACATCACATTCTTTTCAGCCTGCTCATACAACGCTTCCGTTATGTGCTAATAGTTATCCAGGCTGCACTTCCTCAACAAGAATGGAAGTTTGTGGGACAACTGTCTTCTCAATCATCTCTATAAACACATCAGCTAGCAATGACAGACATAGTGTCACAACAATCATGTGTGTCAGGTTTTTTAGAAGCTGAAGAAGGACCTCTTATATCCAGTGACTACACATAAAGAACCAGAGAGAGCTTCATTCAGGCAGACTGCAACAAATCTACAGCTGTTTATTAGGTATCTGAATTGGATCTTCAAATGGATGAGCGACGTGGAAGAACAGAATCACAACAATCTGGTATTTATGAACTGCAAGCTGCAGCCTCAGATAACATCCACGGACACAGAGTCAGGGGGGAAAAAAAAAAAAGAATCCATATGTTCCTATGGATTTCTAAAAGTAGCAAGCGACAAAAGATTTTGCAGTAATGCCAAAGAGCAGCTAAAAGCAAATGTCAGAATAACAGAAGTTAAAACAAAATCAGCTTAACGGAAAAACACAGCTTTTCTTGATGATGAAGTTTTTGGAACTTGAATTTTATTTTAGTACTTACAGTCTAGAAATCTAAGCTATATTTAAAAGTGGTTCATTTTAATTTCAGTAGAAAAACATAGGTTATGTCTTCCAGAGCTACAGCAGCTCTCTAGGTAACTCACAAGGACCTATTGGATCCCTTTGGTACTGGGGTAAGGAAAGTAACTTCTCAAACAGACATTTTACAGTTGTAGCCACACTTTTTACAGTCATTCCCTGGATTTTGAAGTGGTATTAATAGCACCGAGGAGAAAGCAGGCAGCAAGATTAGAGTCTACAAAACTGAATGAAACTATGTCAAATTAAGAAACTATGTCAAATTAAATGGAGAGTTGGATGAGATTAGTCATAGAGACAAAGTAAAGGCATGGAGAGTACAAACAGATAATAAGGCATTATATTTTGGTGAGGCAAATGACAAAGTTAAAGATGATGCTAAGTTTATAAGCCAACTGGACCGTAGCATTTCATATTCTGGAGAATGAGGAAGTTTTTCCTCAAGTAATATTCTTACTGAAGAAAAAGAACACACTTGAGTCTGAGTGCCATTTCATGGGAGAACAGTCACGCCACATTAAGCCTTACCCACCCTCTTGGTGAAGAGTGCAAAAATCCAATATCATAGAGTCCAGCTTCAGACCCTCTCCGCAGTGCCCTTCTGCATGACAAGGATACTCTACTCCAGCTGACAGCACTAGAGTTTGGTAAAGGAGCAACCAACAACCTTTGCAGTTCCTGAATCTTATTCCAGGTTGCTGACACTGTAAAAGGGGAGAAGCACTCATACTTCAAGGACAGCTACTCCTTTAAGAATAAAAAGCCTATGGTTTGCCAGTGACTTTAAAAATAAGAAAACATTAAAGTGAAAGTAAATCACACATTTATTGCATTCTCCTGCAAGCAGGTGATAGTTATTCAGCTTAAAGGCATGTGTTTAAAAATAAAAGAGGGTTCGGAGCTTTATCTTCTTTAGTTAGATCCAGTAGATCTCTTTCCGTTTCACCCAGCTAAAAAGCTGTCAGGATGTTGTCAAAACTGGCTAATGACTGCCCTAGTACATCGCAAACTTTTAATCATTGCAAAGAAAATGCCATTCAAATCTCAGTATGTGGCAAACCATATATATACATGCATACATAAAATCTGCAGTTCAGACAGTGACCCAATGACCACATTACATAAATACATAACAGAGGTCAGTGCTTATGGTCTTATTAGCTCCCGGTTAAGTCTAGACACAGTGCATGTTGTAACTAAAAATTCTTTATAGTGGGGTTCAAGGGATAAATGACCACAAATCCAACATGGAAGAGTGTAAAAACAACCATTGATGCCATTGTTTCCAGCTTAAACACCTTCACTTTTCTAAGGAAAAGCCTATTGTTCAGCTGACCTGATTTATGGTTCACACAGAAAAATGAAATTCTTTTTTGCAAAAGCACTTCTAGTTTACCTAGAGAGATATTATTCATTCATGAATCAGGGAAATTTTACAGGGAGAATTTTATCAGCTTGGTTCATAAATTTGTCATGTCATTTGTAACCAGTGTAACAGCAATAACAAGAAGACACTGGGAATATACAATTTCTCTTTCTTCTTGATGGCTGATCAATGAAATCCTTCATTCCAAAAGTGTGGGAATCATTGTAAGGTTTGATCTCCAGCTGATGTAAATCACAGAAACTTCGTATTTCAAGCTGGTATATACAAATGCTGATTCCTGTAACTTTAGGATACAGTTCTACAGAGACACAAATTTGGACATTCAGTCATCTTTTTATGAAAAAGAGGCTGACAGATAATTAGTAGTAAAGTTTCAATTTTTGTTGTCACAATTTTCCTACCAAAGAAAGATCTAAAAAATGCCCTTTTTATAAATCATTAGTTTGATAGTTGGACACTACCTTCCAAAACCCACAAATATACGAAAATGATTCACACTAGGGAAAAATAAAATAAAATAAAAAATTAAAAAAAAATCAAGGCTGAGGAATAATTTCACAGTGTAACTTTGTAACGAGTCCCTGGAGGAAATATCTGTTCCTTTTGTTCCCCTCTGCAAAGCTATGTAATTGATTCCTAACTGCTGTGTTAATGCTCCCTATTCCTGTCAGAATCCCTTTGGAAATACATTAAAGTAACCAGGACTCTCTCCTGGTGCAACCCCTTGAACGCTGCAATCTTGGATTCTCTGACACGGATCACATTTCAGGCAGTGGGCCACAGTGGAAGCTCCAGTGCCAAAGGGCTGATAAATATTAATATAGAAGAATAAAGTATACCAAATTATACATAGGAACGTAGAGCAAACCAGGAAACTGCTGTCTTTTACCATGAAAGTCAATCTCTTATAGGCACTGTTACGTTCCATCAAAAAAGAATACAAAAAAATCAAAGTATATTTGCTATAGCATGGTTTATTAACTTCTTATACCAGCTTGCAAAATTTTAAAGGACAACAAAGTGTTTTCAAAGAAAAGATTGGGTCTTCATCAGGATCCAGAATTAGTTTGACTCCCCCTGACCTTTCTATCCCTTTTGCTGTACATGTACACAGAGAAATAAAAGAAGAGTGAAGCAGAAAGGATTTGGCCCAGCCCCTGATTTGTACCCCAGTGACTGTTACAGAGTCGTGCATGAAAGTCTGTGTGTCTGGACAGAGCCAGTGACATCAGGTAATGTCTCTTCAGCAAGCAAGGAGAGAAAAATTGAAAAAATGTGATTCAGTTTTTACCTATGGTGCCTAATTAACCTTAATTAAGGTTGTGTTGAGGGATCTTGAGCAGCTGGCACAAGGGATATATGCTTCCTGATTGTTTTGAGAAAGCTTTCCTTTGAGAAAAGATTTCCTACCACAAAGACAAATGTTCTTATGAAATACATATGTTCATGTTCCAATCTAAATTTAAGAGACAGTACAGATAAAACATCTATGTTTTTAGTGTTCCCCCCAGTCAAGTGATTTTTAAATAAAAACAGAATTACAGTAAAGAAGATTCTCTAGTCTTCATAATTAAATTCAGAAAAAAAAATCCTAAACATTTCACAATTTGGGTATATGTTCCCTGAAACAGCACTAAAGCTACTGATTATTTCCATCACTGACTTTAAGCTCACTAACCTGATGACCCTAAAAATTAATCAACCTTGGCAGCCACACAACTCACTACAAACTTCTCCCCTTCCACTATGTGTTGTCATCTCAAGTTTCGCAGTTACAGACACCATTGCTCTACTATGCACATTCTTGACTTTATTACACACTGAGTGGCAGTGTGGAAGGCTTTTTATTCAAAATGTCTTTTATGGGAATAACTTAATACAAAATAGCAAAGTTAAAAATAAGAAGAAAAATATTTGAATGTAACACATTAGATTATAAATAGTAGAATACTGAGATGGAAGGGGAAGTTCTGTGTGTCTCCCTGCTTCTTGTTGGAATGACACTACTTGATAAAAGACCCTGGTTTAAGTAAATTATAACTTCAGTGCTATCTGGTCTGAAATTTCTCATAGTGCATATCTGCCTTAGAATTTTCTATCTTTGTGAAAAATTTCAGCTAATGCAATTTGGCTATTTCTGAGAAGGCAGCAGAGGCAAGAACAGTATTCTGCTGTGTCAACAGATTAACATGACTTCTTGTTTTGAAATCTGTAGTATGCCTGTGTTTTGCAGCAGAAAATAAAATTTGGAAGCAACCTGGTTGTGTCTGGGATTAAATGAAAAAAAGGAGAGTTAGATATTGTTGGAGGGGGATGACAATGGACAGAGATTCATAGCAAGCAGAATCCCTCCCCTCCCCCCACTCCAAAAGGGACAATTGATCCATTCATGTCCTTCATTGGATATATGCAAGTCCTGGATTAAGGACTTAGTAATCAAAACCGTTGAAATTTGCCCTGAAGAATTCTTTTTTTTTTTTTTTCCCCCTTCCTGAATTATGATAAGTGATAAGTAAATTCTGTATGTCTTGCTTGTCAGTCCTCTCACTAATTCTGTTTCTTCAGTTTTGGTCAGTGCAGTGAGGAAATGTAAGTTGAGACTCAGCCACATAGAAGGTCTGGAGATTCAGTTACAGCTACAGCTGATGGCTTTGAGAAACATGTCATGGATATATGTATTCTATGTATTTTTCAAAGTCCTGAGGCAGGTATTCAACCAGAGAACATTCAGGCCAGACACTCCAAAAGGGGTCCTTCAAACCAATGGATTTTTAGGGCCTTAAATCTTTCTCTGATTCAGTTCTTTACTTGAAAATTTGGGAAGACAAGAGCATCTTTCTTCCCAGAAGACATTGTGAAGATAAATTCATAATTTATCTGTGAAACATCCTGGCTAGTCCAGTGAAATACACATGGAAACTCACATTTTCTTCCCCAGAAGGATTTGAATGGTATGTCAGATATAAAGTCTAAAGACAATAAAGAAAAATAGTCCTGATGCTGCTCATGAATGAACAGTGTCCATTGTGCATCACTGAATGCCTTGGGGTTCTGGGTAATATACACACACATCATGAGTGTGCGTGTATATATATACACACATACATATAAAATCATATATATTTGTACAGCAGGCAGGCAAATTTTGCTGCACACAAAAACCATTTCTTAATAACTTTATATTTCCCTAGTGCAGTTATGTGTTACACCCAAAAAGCTATTTAACAGAGCACATATTAACTTGCAGATAATAATATTTGCTATATTATGTTGTGGCAAAGAGTTTATGTTTTGAATGCATTCAAAATATAAAAGACAGGCAGAAAGACACTGACATCATTCCTTAGTTCATGAAGAAACTTCCCCCCTTAGACATTTGATAGCTTATACATCTATTATGCAATTTTATAGTTTCTTCTGAAGCATCTAGTATTGACAATTCTTGGAGACAGGATATTTGACTAAATGGATCATTAGTCTGATCATTTCCCCAGGTTTCTATGTGAACTGAGTGAGGATGCTATAGCATCTGAGCCTGACAAGCACATATGGAGACAGCTGAAATGGAGTGAGGCCTTAGATCACTGCTGCATCTCACAAACAAACAATAAGACAATGCTGCATGTAAGCAGAGATGCTAAAAGCAGTCTCTGTTCTATAAGAAATATATAGGAAAGATTAATGTAAATCTTGACGTGCACTTTTGCCTTCCCCTATAATGATATCAATAAACATCTTCAATATTGATTTTTGGTTATTATTAAAATGGCCTAATACAAATACAGACCTTAAGCCAGATAAATGCAGAGATCAGTATAACTGCAACCAAGAACATTTAGACCAGAAATACTACCAAGACTGGCAAGCCTGACTAAACAGAACTCCACGTAGACTTCTGAATGCAGGATGATTCCTGATCTCTGCTTAGTATCATACTCTACAAAAACTTCCTCAGGTCTTCTAGCTGAGCCTGTACCACTCAATATTCCTTCTTCCTTCGAAACGTCAGTACAATGCCTGTTGAAATTGTGCCTGGGACAGAGAAATGACCTTTCGTTCTGAAACAGGACAGTAAAATACTTTTTTCAAATACTTGCAGATGAGTTGTTCTCAGTTTTGTGAAGGTTGCACAGTTCCTTCCAAACACCATTGCTTAATGTATGTTTCTTGTTAAATTTCAGAAATTACCTCAGCAATGCCAAAAAAAGATTTGTAGACTTGTTCAGAATTAATCAGACTCTGCCAGTGAAGCTAAATCTTGTGAAGGTGGGGCTGTTTTACTGCATAGTAGATAGAGAATCAAGATAAAATATTCTATATACTTTAATATCAAAAATAAACTGAAAATATAGACTCAGAAATAAAAACACGATGGCTTTATTTCTCAGAATAAACAGTACCTTTCTCCTGTCATATAAGGCATGGTTATCCAATATCATCTTCCTTTCATGATTAGCATACCTCCGCAAATCACGTCCAAATTGCTGTAAAAGACACAGCAAATATCAGCAATTCTGACAAAATTGTTATCCTTTGTATAAGAGTTCCAACACCAAACCAAATAATAAACTAACACGTAAAAATTACCTCTGTTAAAAGATTATACTCTGAAAAAATGGATCATCTGAAAGGAAAATATTTTGATAGCTGATGGTCCATCATTTCAGTTGGTTAGTTTGAGAATAGTTGGGTACTGTATGAGAAAGTAAGCCCATGATGGGCTCCCACAATTTGTAGGTGAATTTTCTCAATAGGCAGTAGGAGCTGAGTGAGGCAGAGAAGGATGGAGTCATTGCCTACTCAAACAAAGGGCCTCACAAAGTGCATTTTTAGTGTAGACACCCACCTACAGAGTTGAGAGAAGGGCTTTCAAGTAGCCAAATACTCCCAGGATAAGAAGGACCCCAAAGTCTGCAGAACTTAATCCAAGGTCCAAATAAAGACATTTTATTATCTCAAAATAGAAAAGTGACTAAAGTAACTCATCAGCTCAGCAGGAGAACACATCAATTGCAACATTTTGCCTGGTCTAAAACATCCTGCTTCCAATTAACCTGAGTAGAACAGAGTGGCAATGCACCTGTACTGCTTCTAGCACATCAAAAAGATCATTCAGAGCAGGCTCAGGAGCTCTCCGTTATACCGTGTAATCACTCCCTAAGAAAATGAACATCAGAAGGCAAGCATGTAGAATAGATTAAAAAATAATTCTGTCTGGAAAGAGATTAATCATTTGAGTTTTGAGTTTGCATTTAGACACGATTTTTTATTTTGAAAATACTGTTCTATTTCGTATTATACCCAATGACTACAGTGTCTATTGTGAAAGTAGCTACCATTTCAAGTTTTCTTTACTTATTAAAATATCAATCAAAACATATTTTATTCTTGTTCAAAACTAATGCGTAAATTTTAAATTTTTCTCAGTTTTTACAATTTAAAACAATTAAAATACAACCAAAACAAAACATTTTATCTAATCAAAAAAGACGACAAATTGTTTTCAATTTCCTACAAAACAAATTAAGTTCCAATTCAGAACATCTCTTCCTCAAATGTTTAATTTCCTGTAAAATTCTGTGACGCTTTTCAAATCATCTCTCTACACGGTAACCATTTAAATTGCTTCTTAATACCAGTATGATGTAAAAAGACAATGCAACTGACTGAAAATATAGCTCTTCAGTCTATGAACCTAAACACTAAGCTTTGAGGAAAACAGATGTTAACACCTCTAGACAGACATCCATAAATGTCAGTGATCAGCTCCAACCTATGATCACGGGTTGATGACAGCATGAAATGTGACATGTGGAGAGAAGAAACATTTTTTATAAACCATGAACTCTGGGTGGTCCTGCAACAGCAAAAATAGGTTAGCAGTGCTAAGAAAACATAGACTGTTGTGGTTACTTACCCTGGAGCCTGTCCAGCCTAACAGAGCATATGGATATTGCTCAAAGGGGGTTATGACCAGATCCACACGGATTGCCTTCCAGTCTTTGACTTCTATATGAAATTTTTTTGACATGTTGTAACTGCTGTTGTCTACTCTTGGCTGATATAACTTTAAAATTGCAAAACACTTCTGAAAATGATCCATGGCATCAACTTTTCTGCTTGGTAGCTGTTCCTTTACAAATGTTGATTCAATCATATCGCAATATAGGAGTAAGCCCTAAAGAGAAGACATATTGAATTGCTGGACTGCTTTTACTGTAATCCCAGAATTTCTAGAGAGTTGTTTTAAAAAATTCATATAAAATGCAGTTTTAGTTAACACAGAACTGTGCAGGGCCAAATCTGGGCTAAGCAGAGAAAAGAAACAGCTGTGGCTTTTGGAAAAATACAGCAGATGCTTGAAGGGAAATCTGCAGTGGTAGTCATCTGATAGTGGCGATGTCCTGCCTTGTACTGAGACAATATTTGCAATTCTTCCCCTCCACCCTTTTGTAGTTGTCAATAGAAATTTCTGAGTAGGGATTGATGCTTTCCCATTTAAAAGACATCTAGAAAAACAGATTAGTCCAAAGCACAATCTTGCTGACAGATTCCAAACAGAGCATTCAGACTTTGTTTGTTGTGTAAGATTTTCTTGTGACAAGGTCTGGAGTCTCCAGAGACATGGAATGGCCCTGCTCTTATCTTTTGCTTGAAGCGAGTGCAACAAAAAAGTGTTGATCCTCAAGAGCCAGATTTTACTAAAGCATAAACAAGATTTTCTTCTTATAATAAAGAACATTGAGAATGAGAAAAATTGAAGTAATAGAGCATTGTAAATCACTTTCTTCTAACCAAGCACTGTAGGAAGGACTGGTTGGAAAGAGGTAGTGCTTTCTTCCATCCTTGCTCTGTAGCCAGCAACTTTTCAATGGCTCCTGAGGTTGCTGTAAACTCTGCACTATCCCTTCTAGGCCCTTAGGAAAAGCATCATCTTGTCATTCCTCAGGCCTGTCTTTGTGCCTGTTTGCAGCTAGGCAGCTTCCCAGGCTCCTGATTTCCTGGAAATCTCAGACTTACCCTGAATTCTCAAAGTTTCTTAGAGCTCTGCATGCTTAGCTGCCCTCAGGTAAAGGGCAATCTCCCTTCACCAGCCAGAAAACCTCTCATCACCCCAAGCACAGCAACTGGGACAAGACAAGGACCACCATCCCTTTCTCTGCTGCCTCGCACATCCATTTTAAAGAATGCAAAATGTCGAATATACGATAACAAAGAAATAAAGCAGATATTGTCCATCATACTGCCTCCTTCAATCATCCTTGAGTCTTCAGAATAGAAATGGACTTGATATACAATAATACAACAATGCCCAGTGTCACTGAATCCATCTCTAGCAGAGTCGTGATTTAACCTGGCAGGCAGCTAAAACAACCACACAGCTGTTCGCTTACTCCCCCCTTACCCCTAGTGGGATGGTGGAAAGAATCAAAAAGAAAAAGGTAAAAATCATGGGTTGAGATAAAGACAGTTTAATAGGACAGAAAAGGAAATTATTATTATTATATTATTATTTATTATTATTACATAATAATAGACAAAAGTGATGTACAGCACAATTGCTCACCACCTGAAGCCAACGCTCAGCAAGTTCCTGAGCCGCACCACCTCTCAGTCAACTCCCCTAGCTATCTACAGAGCACGATGTCATATATAATGGAATATTCCTTTGGCCAGCTTGGCTGCGTCCTCTCCCAGCTTCTTGTGCACTCCCCACCTTCTCATTGGCAGGCCAGGATGAGAAGCTGAAAAGTCCCTGACTGGTTGGCCACAACTAAAATATTAGTGTTATCAACATCATTCTCATCCTATATCCAAACCAAAGTAGTATACCAGCTGCTAGTAAGAAAATTAACTCTATCCCAGCGGAAACCTAGACAAGCAGGAGGCCTCAGCTGGCAAAAAAAACCCTGCTTTCTGAGAGCGGTTCTACATGATGAAAACATTTGGATGTCTGCCTAAGTCCTGGGACACTCTGCCTGAATTTAGATTAATAAAATATAGGAGACCACTGTGACTGCCTCCTCTAAGCTCCTGATTTCACAGGAAGTAGTCTTCTGAGATTTGCCTTTGCATAAGCAATTTAACTTTATTATAAAGGTTAGCAACAGTAGTGCATATCTCCTTTTACATTTCTTTAAATCTACACATTGATCAACCCCACTTCTCAGATTTCTCACTGATGAGATGAATAAACTCAGCTTCTTAAAATATCCATAATCAGGATTTCTTTAGGTTCTTGGATCAATTTTTTTGTCACTTCTTTGAAGTCCCTCAAATGTTTACACATTCTCCTTCCTCTGGACTATGAATTCTTGTACTAGTTTCACCACAAAAAAAGCACGGTCAAGAATGCCTCTTCACTTTTAGTCAACTTATCCCTTAAAATACAGTAAAGAATAACATTAGTTTTGAGTTTTGGGTGGGTTTTGTTTTAATTGCAATATTGAACTGAGAGTGTATAGAATTGCTTTGATTTGATGGCTGTTGATTGTTAACTACAATGGTCTCCCGGTCAGACCTCTTATGAACACAACTGACAATGAACTGATTTTTGGAAGAAAATCTCCATATAAAACACAAGATTTGGATTATTTCTTTTATATAGTGCAAATGTGGTAACTTTAGTTGATAATATGTTAAATACCTTAGAGAATACTTTACAGCAATAAAATTACTTTTATCACTCAGAGCTATAATTCTGACAAAAAAAAAAAAGCATAACAAAAACACTTAATAAGATATGATTTCCATGAAGAGACACTGATAGGTGTTATTATACTTTCAGCCTTCAGGTTTTTGTTGATGATAGTTCCAAATTAATGATCCCATTATTTTACTGGGAATCAGTCACAGACTGTTTTATGGTCACTGGGCCAACCCTTTTAACGATAACTATTTGACTTGCATTGACATTCTTTCACTTCTTTGGAATTTTTCCTGATTTTGAAGATTTATTATAAACTAATATGAGAAAACTCCTTATGTAGCTCATTCTCTTGGATTACTAGTTTCCAAGTCTGCTGATTTGAAAATGCTTAATTTTAGCAGGTGCTCTCTCACATCCATCTTTAAAGCATAGTAATTTTTTCTTAATTTTACCCCAACGTCACAAGGCACTGATGCTTGCTATTTCCAAATATAGACTCAAAACAGCTGTTGAATGTTAATGCATAACTGCTTATTATCTCACGCTTTTTGATGAAACTATGCCTGCCTTCAGGTTAATTTTGTTGCTTTTAATACTAAAAAATGCTTTAATCTCATTGATCATTAACCATTATTAATTGATGACTTCAAGCTTTTATTAAGGACTGACATTCTTCCCATTCTCTATAAAAACCATCTAGCTACTTCATCAGTGCTTTCTCATCTTTTGCTTCATTTTCCTTTTTTGCTCTTTGAGATTTGGGGCATCACAAAGCATATCCCAGAACAAATCTAAATAATTTATTTCCCTAGGCAGAATCCTAACTAGATTTTGGCAAAATCTTACTTTATAGTTCCAAGTACCTTCATTTCCAGTACCCGTATGCTGTTTGTGTTCTCAGATCGCCACATCTGCCAGTCTATATCGGTGTTTGTGTCCTCTTTGTTCAAATGAAATTGAAATCTCCTCAGTTTTGGTGCAAGAAATTAGGAATCAAAGCACATCTTTAGATAAACTACAAAAGGAATGGAATTCCTACTATAGGTGGGAAGTCTTACGATTTTTGCTTCTGACCACTTGAGAAATCCAGCAAGAAATCGCAGCCTGCAGTGGTTTCTCTCTTCACAGGCAAGCAGATCAGCACCTCGGGAGCGTTTTGTCTCAGTGAGGTCTGGGGACAGTTGCACATGGCCACCGGTACCTCATACTTGGATTTTTAGGCTGTAAACTCTTGAGGAGATATGATTGTGTATTACCTGAGTGGGTGCAATAGATAAAATGGCCTTGCTGTAAAATACTCGGACCTTTTAAGACATTCATTTTTAACTTTTAGTCATACATTGCATCCTCTGCTTCACCAATATTTTCATTCTAACACAGCTGTGTTATCATCTTATAGATGATCTCTTCTGCATCAGCGTTACTTAGTTTTCGGAGTATTTTTTTTTCTGGTATGCTACTCATTACAGGAATATATAGTTGTAAATGAAAACAGGGTAGATTTGAAATGTCAGTGTTTGCTATACTGTCCACATTAAAAATGAAGAATTTCCCTTTACCTGGATACCACACTTACAAAAAAGGTCCTTCTTCCCTTTGAAATCTTTCAGCTGCTTGAAGAGTACAAATTCTGCCTGTTAAATCACAGCTTTTAAAGATGGGTCCCTTCTCTCTTTTTTTGTCTCATCCTATTTTCATATTTAGGAACATCAGGGGAACATCTAGGGGTCCCCTAGATATAACATCAAGCAATTACTGAAGTTACAGCAAATCATTATTGTAGCCTTCCTAATGCCATTTTCCCTTGCTGACTAGGTCATGCCTTCTACTTGTATACAATTTAAGGATTTGCAGATGGCCACAGTTAGCAAGTGTGACTAGAAAGATATTTCTAGTTATTTCTCTGGGTTACTCTGTAGTATTTTTTCATAGTTTGTTGGATGGGTAATTTCTAAACCTAATAGGAATTAGTAATTATCTACTTCAACTTTAAAAAAAATGCAATCAGGCAATAATTACACAAGTGCTGAATTCAACAAGAAGTTGAAACCTGATTCAAAGCCAGGATATCACCTTTAAGTAGGACCCAAAGCCTAGGTCATATCCATTGGGATAATATTTCCAATTAACCGAATTTGTTTAGGCACTGGACATCACCATCACCCCATAAAGTAAAGATGAAAAGGCACTTCTGTCCATTTTGCAGACGTATTGCCTGAAGGGGCAGTCAGCTATGAAGATTGTGTGAAGTTTTGACTACTGCTACTGCAAAACAGCAGCCTTCTCATTACTCTGTGTCAGAGAATCTGCAGTTCTTTGCAAATTTCAGCTTATCCATACACCAAAAAATGCTACAGACCTTGTTTACACAATCAAGTTTTAAAATGTGGGTATTTTCATTTCTCAAATTTACAACACAATCATAACCAAATATATTTTTTTAGGACAGTTATGTTAATACCTACAACAATTTTCCCTTCTTAAAATAATTATGCACTTTTACTTAAAAACACTGAGTGCTGGCACATCAATAGCATTGATATTGGAGTAAATCCATGATCAAACTGAGGAAAAATGTGACTTTTTAGAAAAATATTTAATCAATAGCTGAAAAATAAATCCAAATATGGTCGTTAGCATTCTTTATCATTTTTAATTGAATTAAATCCTATCCTATTTTAAATGTTACAAGCTGTCATTATTCAGAATGCTAGTAGCTGGATTAATTCTGTTAAAGTGAAGTAGGACCATTTATACCACCTGAAAATGTAATCCAGTATGTTCTCCTGAAATCTTCTGAAATGTCATTGCTCTTAATTTCCTTCTAAGATGGTTTAATAAACTGAAACCGTTTGGGTTTTTTTTTTTTTCCCCAGTGAAAAACCTATAGCTAATCCGAGATAGGATATAGGCATGTCAATGGAGAAAAATCTCTGCCTAGATGAGACAGATGGAAAGCTATAAAGTGAAACAGCTCAGGGAACTGATGCCTGGGAGCAGTCAGGCTTGTTAGGGTGAGGAGTTATTAGCAAATGGCACCAAAGGCTTGATCAGCAATACAAAACTTCGCAGCATAACTATGCTGCTCCCTTAGTCCCTTTTTCATCTTGAAGTTTCCTGTACCTTGGGACTGGTCTAATTCTGGGCATCTCCTGAACAGCCTGGTTTTGACAGCAGTGGAAAGACCAGCACCAGAGTCCAGGAATGAAGGTGTTTCCCCCTCTCTATGCCATGAGCATTTGCAGTGGTGGGCAAGATGGATGGATGGATACCCACATACAGATAAACAATACACACCAGAAAGATCAGATGTCATAAGAAATGCCACAGCTGCCTGGATCTTCGCTTAAAACACCACAGGAAGTGGACATTTCTGCCTACTTTATGCAATAACTTCACAAGCAGGACAATCAGATTCAGGCCTATCCTCTGCCTAAAGCAATTTAAGCCAAGTTCTCTCATGTCCAGTGGTCTAACCACCACACAATAATCTATTTTAGGTAAGAATGTTCTCAGCTCCTGCTGAAGCTGAGCCAGAATACAACAAAAAAATCATAACACATTGAGTCAAAAGGTGAGACAATATGTGTTCAGAACAGAGTTCTGCATCCTTATGGGCAGGGCATTCATCTGAAAAAAGTAAGCTCTCTGTTCCAGCCTCTTAACCATTTCTGTATCTTGTCTTAGAAACAGGGTTTGTTGCTGCTAAAATGCAGCTGTGACTCAATAATGAATGTCCTGCTGTTCTGTGAACTCTGTTTACAAAAAACTGTTTCTAGCAATGAAAAAGTGAGACTGATTACTTACTCCTCACCATCTACCTTAATGGGACATCAAGCCTTCCCCTTCCTGACCTGTTCACCTCAGCAAGGGTGAATAATAGAGTCTAAACCAGACCACTAATATACTAAGTAAGCACAGGCAGACATCTACATTCCTCATTTTCCTAAAAGCCAAAAGAAAAATGCAATATTGTACTTACGTGAATACAAAGGAGAAAATGAAGAGTGCAGAGATGCCTGTAGTAATGTATTTCTTCCTTTGTTGAAAGTACATATATAACGATAGGAACAGTTCTAAATATAGCTATATAGGATTTAGCAAAAAATGAAAGTGTCTTTATACAGTATGTGAATGAAGCTGCATTGACACAGATGGCTCAGCCTGTTTGTCCACAGACTTCCAAGCCCTAACACACAGAAGTAATTTCTTACTTTCTTTATGAACTTTTTTGGACCCATTAAAACCAAAACCTGTGTACTGCATTGCAGCTTTTGCCACTGTAAAGCTCAATGGAGACTTTGGGTTCTCTGTTCCTTGACCCATTTATCCCTCATGATGCTGCACCAAAGAGCACGATGATGTTGATTTAACCACTTAGTTTCCAACAGCTCCAACAGTTTCCAACAGAAGGACCTTGCTACATTAAACTTTTCAGTGAAGAAAAAGGCCTTTTTAAACTATTTAAATAAGGCTGAGGTTCATAGTTTATAAGTTAAACATTGCAGAATCCTTCACTAAGAGCTGCCAAAAGGAAGTCAACATCATGACCTTGGTGATGTTCTTTGATGAATTTGGGTTTTGAAGCAGTAGCACAAAAGTGGAAAGCTGTGAAGCAGACAACAGGTGTACTGTCAAAAAGTATAAAAATGCTTTAGGTTTGGGGTTTTTTTGTATCCCCTTCTCCCCCTTAAAATCAAAGGTAATAAAAAGGGAAGAGGAGTATAATTCCTCTTTTTCTTTTTTGCATTTTGATTTTGCTGGCAGCTTATTTTTCCGTAGTGTTGGTAAAAGCCTGTATATTACAACCACCACAGTAGAGAGGCAGTATAGCTAGTAGAATAAGCCATAAATATTTTGGAGGACAAACAGAACACAGAAAATATTTGTCCATAGTTTTAAATAATCCCCATCTTATTTGCGTTTGCCTTCTATGGCCATTGTGCATCTCCCCTTCTGACATTTTCTTCATGATGGGATCCCTAGAGGAATCCTAATATTTTCATCAAACCCTTGGCCACCCTTGACCTCCCAAACTCTCCCCTCACTCACTTCTGCCAAATTTTATCTTTAAGAAAAAAAAATCAGCAAGAACAATTTATTTTCTATTTCTTTTCTTTCAATTCCATTTAATGAAAGCAGCCTAGAGTGACCTGAAAAGCTTCAGCAGTTGCCAGACTTCTCCGATCACGGCCATTGTTCTCATTAATGTAAGTGGAGTGTGATGGAATGGGAGAAGGAATGAAAGGCTGCACTCGGGGCAGGCTGTAGCCTCAGCCTGTCGTCAGCTTTCCTTTCTGCTGTGTGATAATAAACAGGATTTTTGAAGGACCTGCACATGGCTTCCTCGAGGTTCAAGTCTGCTTAAGAAGGCAGAAGGACAGCTACCAAGAAGAAATGTAAGTTTTCTCAGAATAAAGGGACTAGAATTACTGAGAAAGAAACTTTACATAAATAATAAAAAGATAAAAATAGAGTAGCTCCTCAGTGCTCATTAATTGCCACAGCTTCATTGCTTTTCATTGGAGTATGATAAATTACACCTCCTAGCCATCTACTTCAATACATACACTTTCTGTGAAGAATTATGATGGAAGTCGCAGAAATCTAAGAAATTAATAATCTTCTGTTAACATTTCAAAGATAAAAAGTCAACTGAAGGCAGAGGGATTCAGTTAAGGTTGCATTTTACTAGGAAAAAACAAGTTTTAAGTCTTCCATTCAAGCCAGTGTGACCACCTTGAAACAGACAACTTGGTACAGTCTGATAAGTTTTGTCTGGTTGGAAGTTTTTAACATCTTTCATATGCTAGCTCATTATACATTAATTAAAGTACATAGTTCAAGAATCAATTCAAAAGCATTCTCTCCAGGCTATATGCACTGAAAGCTGACTTGACTTAGTGATGGAGCATTTGTTGATTCACCTGAGACAGTGTTGGCCTTTTACTTGTTGAAATGTACTCAGCTCCTTTAAAGAGTACAGGTAGTAAAAGCTGAAAAATCTCTTAGCTGGCTAGAAAGGTAGAAAGAGAAACAAAAGCCTATTATTCCCAAAATACTATATTTCTGATCCAGGAATATTTTGAGATACCTGCGCCTGTTATAATTCAGACTCTTCCAACTCTAAAGCTGCCTCAAACTAAAGAAAGCTGAAGAGGAAAAAGAAAACCAACCAACCAAACAAAAAAACAACACAACAAAAAACCCAAACAAACAAAACCCAAAACCCAGAGATGAACAATTCCTCTGTGAAATGTGTGCATTCTTTCAAACCCAGACATAATGGAAGACTATGTCAATTTTGACAATATTCCAATGGAAGCCAGGAAAAAAAGTTAATCTATGGGGTGAAAGGAAGCCAGAATTCCAGGGCTTTAGTACCTAAGCTTTCAGACTTGCTCACCTCACACCATAAGGTCACCCAAATCCACTACGCTTAAAGCTGGAGCTCCCTGAAGTAGTTCCTCTTGGGAGAACCTACTCCCATCTCAGGGAGTAATTAAACAAATACAGATTTGTTTCAAATTATAAGAATAGTTTTGCTGTACCACTAAAAACTCCACCTAGCTTGATTTCTTACCACTGACTGGCTTCATATTCTTATGGTAAGATATAATAGAATGTGTGTAGAATACTTCTGATACAACCTTCAACTGCAGCATCCAGAGCTGGAGGATTCACCTAGGTCATCATGATTAATAACCAAATAGAGCAATATTCAATTTCAAAATATTGCAGTCATTTGTAAAATGGAGTCAACATTCTTTAAGCACTATGTAGGCTTAATTCAGTGCTATTAGAATATGTCTTTCTTTGGCCAAATATTATTCAGTTCATACCTGCTTTTTCCATAAGTCAACAACTTTATGCAGAAGTTCATCATCTTCTCTTGGTCCTGGATTGGTGATCAAAAAATCTATATCATGTCCAATCTCCTTACCCCTAGAAGCAATAAATAACAAGAAGACTAAAAGAGTTAAGTTACTGTTGAATTTCACATTGCTTTCAAAGAGAATATTTTTGCTGCATTCTAAAATGAGTCTGCAGCATAAAGTGATAACAATGTTTCTTGAAACATAATCAGAATGGAATCTTCTATTTCTTTTATCGAGTCTGTCTGTTCTTTGTTAAGCAATAATTTAAGCTTTTTGATGTATTTTCTCTGTTGTTCAACTAGATACTGCAGATCCATTTGGTGATGTTAAATCTCTCTCTCTTCCCATTAAGTCTCAGAAAAGAAGGTTTCAGTCATGTTTGGATAAAAAAAACATAATCAAAATACCATAGTACATATTATGAATCCAGTGCAGTAACAGCAGATAAACTTGGCAGTCTGCTACAGGCTTAAATATTCTTCTTTAGCTTTTGATGGACACTTTAATGAACAAAGCTGTGATTATGAATAATTTTATTGTTTCTTTTTACAGCAGACATAAAATCTCTGAGCATTTTACGTTTTGTTTAAAATATAACAATGCTTTTTGCAGAGATTGAGTTTGATTTTTTTGAGAACAATTCAACCTTAATGTGACTAAAGCTTGTTTATTACACCCACTGTGCATTTCACAATTAAATCCATATGCACAAAGTTTAATTGTAAATGTTCTTAATGAAATGAAGAAAAAACAAGAGGTTATGACATCATTTTTAAGTCTAAGCATTCAGTTTGCCTTTCATCCACTTACGGAATATGTTAAACCTAAGTCAGGTTAAGATGTAGCTATGTGAAAACAGGCAAAAACATGCTATCAGAATGTTTCTCTTCAGAATTATAAAATGTTTGAGCACATCTGAAAATTTATCTTAGAGTGCAATTCATCTGAGGATTGCAGAACTGATACAAGGTTTTCATTTTGGTCTAAATACTGCAACAGGGACTGCATACACATCTATTTATTGACTGTAATCAGGCCAGCTTAAAGAGAAAGGAGCAGAGGAGATATTTCTGCAACTAGGTGCAGTATACAGAAGGTGGAGTAAGCCCTCAAAATCTGGAGTAGTGACATCTAAGTGCAGTGCACCTTCAAATCCTTTTCCTGTGTTCACGGGAAGGTCTATTGCTGATGTTCACAAGGGTACGTGATGCTATACCTCAGTTGCGTTTCAGTTCAATGCTGTGTCCCGTGTTGAGAGAGCTTGTAAATTTTTATACAAGCAGTGAAAATTGGAACTGTACAAACTAAAAGGTTTGCTTTTTCTTATGTAATGAAATAGTTCATTCTCTTAAAATAGTGCCTAAAACTGAATCTGATTTCTTGAACTTGGAAATTTGTAGGAACAGAACTGATTGGCAGACACGTCAACTGCCATTTGTGTGACACAAAATCATCTAACTGACGGACAGTTGAACAGCATAAGCAGCAAAATGTAAGGAAATGAAAATCTAGGTTTTACATTTGACAAGCAGTCTAACTTACTATAAAGCAACTATTGTGCCCTGCCTGCAGCAAAGTCAAAACTGCTTAAACAGGTAGAAATCATTTTAAAAGAAGTTTCAAACAAAGCATGTCAAGGCTTAGAAACTGAACAGCAATTCAAACTCAAGAATTTAAAAAACATTTACTATTCCATGTAACACTGTCTGAGTTATTTTGTAGGATGACATTCATTACCTCTTAAATTACCATAATAATCCAAAACTCTTACATAGCACTTTTTACTTACATGTCTCAACGTGTTTTTTCAAAGGGAAGGAATTTACTATTCCTATCTTAGAGATGCAGAAAGTGGCATAAGAAAACTTGCCTGAAATTATTTAAAAAAAAAAATCAAAAGAAGACATTGGGAGCTGATGGAATTGGGAGCTGATTCCGGATTCTTCCTCTGGTACTTAGCACGTGCATATTTTAGATTAACCACATCCACAAAATCATGAATGATCCAGCCATAAAATCTCAAGAAATTCAAGATGTTTCATTGGCCAACTATTTCCCAAGACAGAAAGCATTTATTGATATGTTTTTTATTTGTGAAGTTAGAGTGTTTAAATCTGATATAAAAACACAAAGTATAAAATCATTGTTATTGTCAGAGTTACATTTCAGCTTATCTTTGAACTAATTCACATTGGATTAATTTCTGACTGAATTTGTCTGGCTGTTACTGGAATATTTAGTCTAATAATCCACCAGTACTCTTTACCAAATAATACATTTGATCCTAGAAAAATTTATTACCTTCCTTAAAATATTAAAACAATCTAATAAATTAAAAATCTGTATAAAATATATTGCTCACGGCTTGTAAATCATGAAAAAAGATGCAGTAAAATGTACACAGATTCAGACCATCGTTTCTATTGAAGCTGAAAGGAATGTGGCCATTGATTTCAGCAGCGTAGAGCTTTTCACATATATATATATTTGTGCATCTGTACATACATACAACTATAGGTATTCATAAAGTTACATAAAGGGCACATAGGATGGGATAGTGCCCAAGTGCTCTGTCCCCAGCTCAGGAAGTATGTAGGCATATGTATTTGTTTATCAACGATTAACTCTGCACATCCACAGTTCATTGAAGCTGAACCTATCTATACACCTAAAGACTAGATACAATACAGGACTTGATTATATACAAGTTAAACACCATGGTGCCAGACATCCGGTCTTCAAACTAGATATGAAGACCAGAATTCATCACCTGATTAAACCATGATGAAGATGAAACCATGATCTCTTGTTCATTCCTGAAGCTCACCAAGAGGAGTGCTGCACGCCGCAGTTTTTTTTTTTTTCAAACATTCAAGAGAGCAGATTCTTTACACAGGGCTACAGATGGGTTCCACTATGATCTAGAGACTAAAGGGAGTTAACTAAGCAACATTCACTTAAAAATGAGAACACTTTGCTTAAAAAACAAACACCAAAATGATGCTGTCAGTGCCTGGTTTTCTCTTGCTTGGTAGCCCAATTATTTGTGCAGTGATTCCTCATCTTCGTATTGCCTTATTTTTCTCAGTTAGAAATATCAACAATGTTTCTGTTTCACAGGAGGCATCTCCTCAGTCTCCTCTCTTTCTGCCTTTTACTAGTAGGGTACAGTTCCAGGACCAGAGTTCAGAGATAGCCTTTGGGTCCACGCCAGCATCCACAGGTTATTTACTTACTTGTTACCAGCTATTGGATTAAAACCACCCAGCCAGGAAGGAGAACACTGATGTTTTCACAGCCAAGTTATTTGCCATCAATTGGCTGTTGAACACAAAATGCAGAGCCAGTGCTTGGTGCAGGGAGCAGAGTCTCAAGAGCTGTCCTCTCTAAATGGGCATTCTAGTCAGTACGCTGCATGATGCTCTCTTCCTGGCTCTACAAATCTTCTATTTTATACCACAGGGTGGCATAAATCCACTCAGGCTAGGGATTGTAGCACACTAGTGGATGGCAGGACATGTAGGCATTTGGTTCTGGCATGCCACTGCCTACATACGCTAATCACAAGGCTTTTATATAAAATTTTTATATAAAATTTATATAAAATTTTAAAAACAAAACCAGTTGCAACAACATTATAGAAAAAAATTGTATACATGCTCTTAATGGGTGTAAGAGTTGCACAGAGCTTATCTATTTTCTAGGCCTCCTATGAGATGAGTGTGATAATCTGTCTAGTTTCTAGATTCCAGCTGGGCACAAGCAGGATCTGGGAAATTATTTGCTTATACCTGGAAAAGCTGGGGCTGTTATGAAGCAAAATTGCAGGTGCCCCTAGGAGCAGAGCAATCAGTGACATAACTGAGGAGTTCAGGTTTCTGAGGCTTTGAACAGAAAGGGACATGGACTCAAGTTTTGGATTTGCTATTCAAATCCATTTACATTTTCTCTTTCTTTAAATCTAAACCTAGATCCTTGTTGGACTGGAGCTGTAAGAGAATCTGCACTGTGCAGAACTGAAATTGTAGCTTAGGTTTTGTCCAAAATATTTATTCAAGTCTGAAGACTATGAAAGACAGAACTCTGTTAATTAACTGTGTTCAATTCTTGGCTGACTAAACTTGTATAAAGCTATAAATATTTCTTAGTAATCGATTAATTATCTTTAAGCTTGTTGGAATTTTTTTTTTTTGCTGTTGTTTTAACATAAAATCTGGATTCCAGCTCATCAAACATAATTACCATTATGACTAAAACTTAAATATATGAATGTATGGCAAAGGATAATCACACTATCTTACTTTACAAGGACAACATCTGCATGATTAGACATTTTATAGTATGTGTGCAGAGTATTTTGAAATCCCAGGCTATTATATAATGGCTAAGCCATGTCAATGACAATTCTGATAAACTGACTTTAGCTGAGGAAAGATGGACTGACATTTCTCTCCCACTTACAAAACTTCACTAATGGAGGAGCTTAAACCACTTTTTTTGCAGCAATGAGTTATGTGTCAAAATCCTGAAAACTCAAGCAATCTTGAGTTTACAGAGAGTTCAAATGGATAGAGAAGACGATACTGTATTTCCACGTCTGTGCTTGCATTAGGTAAAACTGTAAGCTTTTCTTAACCTTGCAAGCCCTTCAGGTGCATGAAATACAAAGTCAACATCAACAGCCTGTGTTTATAAGAGCAACTGCATCTCCTCCTCAGGCATATTTCTATGAAATACAAACATCAAAGTAAAATCACAGACAGTACAATGCCTTTGGATGGATCTGTCATAAACCTGATTTATTATTACCTTTACTATTGACATTGTATTGTGCAAAGAAATATTACACACTTCTCCGTGTTGCCAAAATATTCTGGACTTTGCCTGCTAACCAAGGAAAGGTGTTTCTCCTTTAAAATGTTGCAGTCTAAGTCCTAGATTTGTTCCCCTCCATCTTCTCTATCAGCTCCTTTCAGTTGTGAGGCCCCTTCTCCAAGAGATCCCCTTTCTGCAGCCATGGTCAGCAGTATCCAAGTCTGTCATTACTTGCAGTACATACTCACAGCCCTGTATTTTCCAGCAAAGTTTGCTGTACTGTAGTTTTTCTTCACCGGCTTCCTCTATCTCCAGCTTTCTTTCAGGTCTTTATAATTTTAATTTACAATATGATTCCTCCTCTTTTTTCACAATATGGATAATTTATTTTAAAAAATATTTTATGCTTTACTGCAGTGACATTCTCACTCTTGTCTGCTTAGTATTCAGAGACTGTGGGAACAATAAGGAGGAATACTCAGATCTAGGGTTTTGGGGTTTGTTTTGTTTTGTTTCCCTGGAATTCTTTCCTAGGTTGATTTTATAGTCTCTGTATTAGATTTTTTTTTTTCTTTTTAGTGCACCTCATTCTTTCTACTGACAGCTCTTTAAAATATACCTATTGGTTTTCAAGTTCCTAGAATCATATTCTGATAGACGTAAAAGTTTCCTCTCATTTGACAATCTAACTGTTACCCTGCTGTGGAACAAACCAGAATGAATAGGATAAAACCCTCAATAAGAGTCTTCTGTGAAGTCCTTCAAACCATTGAAGTGATTAACTGAATGGCCTACCTGCAGTACTAGATGATCATAAAAATGACTTCTGACTTTAAAACCTTGAACTCTGTACTAAATTGGTCTTTGGTTTATTTAGGTTATTTGGTAACATATCACTGTGATGTTTTGCTTTACGGACTGCATTTTCATGTTTTCAGAGGTTCACACTTCATTCAAAGGGGGATTATAATAGTTTTTACAATTCTTTCTCAAGCAAAACTCTGACTTCACTTCTGTGTGAAAACAATTCTCAAATGGAATGATCTACCTCAGATCTGTCCTTGTCAGCTAAATAACAAATGATTTGCCTGACTTCTGATTAGAAATGCAAAGTGAACTTTGCTTTGTTGGCTAGAATTTTGGACCAGGAATCCAATTTAGTATCAGGCTTTCCAGGGCAGTCTAAAATACTCTTTCTTCACAGCTGCCATATTCTCTAATGCAATCAACACTCAAAATCATCTTAAGAAGGGCACTTGAACACTTTTTGTGGGGAAAAATGTACTTAATATTCAGAAGAAGAAAAGGGTTTTCAATAGCTATTCAGAAAGATCAGAGATGACTGTGGCCCTCTGGCTCTGCCTTCTCAGAGCCCAGATTAGAGACAAGTTGGCCAACTCGCATTTCTGTTTCTCAAAATACAGATGGATTTTTTTTTTTATTTGTGATAACCACAGCATATCCAAGTCTCGATCTATTAAGCAATTCCTATCTATTCCTCATTCAGACAAAATTCTGGCATAATGATAGCATCACAAGTGTCAAACGAGGTTGTACATGTGCTAAATCCTTCAGCGTTTACACACGCATACTGAACTTTACACATGAGAACACCACCACTGGTATCAGAGGCATTAATCACTTGCGTGAAGTCAAGCTTATATATTTAAGAACCTGGAGGACTAACAACTAACAGGTGCTGATTTCCAATGTCTGATCAACTATATTAACCAATAAAGAAGCAGAAATTTATGTGGGGTTCCTGAAATGAAGCAAACTAATTACATATAATTAATTACATAATAAATCTTCAAATCATACACCCATTTGACTGCCACAAAATATAACATAATGAAGTGGAAACAAATAATGGAGAACAGAAACAGATTTGGCATAGATATTTCAGGCTTCTCTCTCTTTGACTGAACATTTTATTCCTGTTAAAATTGTAGGAAGATATTGATTGTGGAGGAAGGCATATGAACTCCTAAATATTGGATATTGGTTAACATTCTGAGTTAGTCTGATGAAACTGGATTGTATTTGCTACAACAGTACATTTATGATAATATTAACATTCAGATTTGGCAGATTGAAATAGTTTTAAAAAATGTTAGTGGATGTTTTACCCATATAATTTGCAGCCTTTACATTGAATAAGAAAAAAGCCATAGAATGACTGAGAATGACTGCTATCAGGGAAGACAGCAAAAAAAATCAGGCCATCAGGAATTGCTATGCAACCGATATTCACCGTAAAACTGGTAAGATTTTCAAACTGTCACTTTCCTGACCATTTTATTGCATAGTCATTTTGCTACAGAAAGCTAGAAAAATCAGTAATCTCAGACCAGAACTACATGGAGTGGGCCTTAGATAGCATGTGGAGAGTGTGCACAAAATATCAGAGGATATAACTCTCCCTTCCTTCCAAAGAGCTCAGATTAAAAGCAATCCAGCTGAAATTCATTTCTATAGCAAGCTGGATACTACCTAAAAAGCTGAAAGCTGATATAAAAAAAAATTACAAGTCCTTTATTTGTGGAAAGAAATATGAGATATCATTACATGTTAAATTAAGTCTCATCCTCTCTGCATTCTTCTTTTAGGAAATGCAGGGAGGACAGCTTCTAGACAGAAATCCCCAAGTGATTCAAAAATATGTGAGGCCATTTGAATATTTTTTTGAATATAGATGAGCAATATGCATAAAAATCTAGGAAGACCAAAGGCAATTGCTGAAGCGATGATTGTGTTGCAATAGAAAAGGGATTAAATGTTGCAGAAGATTACACATAGCTGAAGAAATGGACAAATTGAGATATAGCACAATGAACTTTTGTTTAAGAAGCAAAGAGAAAGGTTGGATAAGTAGCAGAATCACTCCTTTTAGATATAGCAAACAAATAATTTATAAGTAACATAAAATGCATGTTCCTGAGGGAAAACTCCAGTAGCCTCAGCGTGCATGCATAGTCAAACATGTAATTACAGCTATAATCAAACATGCACACATGCATACATGGTTCAAAGATTTCTCGCTGACTATTCTGATACTGATGCCATACTTTTACTCTAGGGAGGTATCCTCTACACCACATCTGATTTAACTCCCGCTGTACTGGCAATGTAGAATTTGACATTGGTTGAGTATGACCAAATATAAGCAGTACGGTAATTCTTTCAGGTCTGTAATAAATGTAGTGCTGATTAAGGTACCTCTATTACCTGTCTCCCACCAGAACATGCCTTCCCAGAAAAGGAACAGAAATTTTTGTTCCAAATCCCAGGTAGTCTGCATGCTTGTGGATTTGATTATTAAGCAGTCT
The DNA here is from genome assembly GCA_013400195.1 of Aramus guarauna. Classification (NCBI taxonomy): domain Eukaryota; kingdom Metazoa; phylum Chordata; class Aves; order Gruiformes; family Aramidae; genus Aramus; species Aramus guarauna. The sequence goes on from VXBL01003649.1 coordinate 996,823, forward strand.
TTGCTGAGACCTTGAACAAGAGATGGACAATTTCTTACAGTTTAATTACTGTTAAAATAATTCTGAGTTAGTGTCACTCAAACAATGAAGAACTATACCTTTTTCTTGTATAAACCCCATTACAAAGAGAAAAGAATCTGTAAGCTGGAAGTACTGGAGTGTGACAGTGCTACATCTATTACATAGAAATCCTGGCAGAGGCAAAAAATTCCATGGATTGCAAAGTATTCACAGATTTCATTCAGCCAAGAATATTTCTTGGATGTAATACTACAGATTTTCAAAACGTTGTTCCATAATATTCCATATTCAGGTATAAGATACTGGCAGTTTAATAAAATAAAAATGGAAAGTAGACCAATAAGTAAAATTCACAAAGTATTTTGCCTGAGTGAATTTACTGAACCCAGAATTTAATCAGAAATTAATTATTTCAGCACATTTTCTTCTAACCTTTTTTCAGGTCTGAAATCTGAACCTAGAGTAAGTGGCTTTATTGACTCAAAAGGACTTTTGTTAGGTATATAATTAGTACACTGACAGGAAAGAACAAGGCACTTCCCAAGGAAATGAACAGAAAGATATCTGTGCAAGGGTTTCTGCAACAGTGATTTAATGCTGAAGGATTTTGTTGGATGAGAGAAATTATAATGTTTGCAACATTCTCATTTAATCTGTAACAAGAATTGGGTAATAGCTAAAAAAAGTTAGAAAATTATCATTGGTTACAGAAAGGGTCTTCTAAATTACAATAAAATGCTGTAAAATTTATTTGAATTTATTTCCTCAGAAACTCTCAATTACATATTCTGATCAATACTGTAAAGAATATTAACGGCCTAAGTAGCAGCATAATACTATACCAGTCCATTGCTATCATAAATGGCCAGCTAAACCCTGTACAGCACACATAAGCTGTTCTTCAAATCACTGTCAGCTTTAGCTCAGTAGTTTTCCTTAATATTCAAGTCAGGTCTACAATTTCAAAACAACATTTGGATACAGTGTCAATGCAATGGTGGTTCACATACATATAGAGTAGGTAGCAAGAAAATAAACACCTATTGAACTGCAGAAGCAGCTCAACCAAAGTTAACAATCCAAAAACACTGACACAGAGAAAGCAGAGACAGCAGAATGCAAAAAGTAACTGTTCGCAAGCCTGACTCGCACTGTGCAACGATTACTTTGTCAGCGGAGGGAGAGTAGAAGAGGGAACATTCAGCCAGAATAAACTAGGGGCACTCGAACATGCCAGACTCTACCACCAGCTTCGCTTGCTCTCATGATCTTTATACCTCCACCTGAAAGGCGACAAAGACATAAGACTGATGAGGATGCCAGAGGCGAGATACCATTTTACAGTCCGTCAAATTAGTCAGAAGGCTCATCTATATCATTTATCATGTGAAGATGTACCAAGCTTCCCAAAGGTAGTAGATTTTGGAATCACAGACTGCTCTGATTCCAAAACTGAAAGTCAAGGAAACCTTCCATTGCAGGGCCGGAATGGTAAATAGGAACAGAGAGCTGTATAGATTATCAGGTTATTTTATGCAACAGATAATTACAAATCATAATTTTCCCCGTGTTTATTAAAAAATAAATAACTGAGAAGTATCCTCCCCACCTTATGTTGCGAGCATCTATAGCAGGTGTCATTTGTTATTTCACCCTGAGTGAATGAATCCCAATATAGTCCACATACACAGTCAGTCCCTGCTTTTGAAAAATAAAGTAACATGTCTGAAATAAGGAGGAAAAATAAAGTAAGATCTGATCAGGGCTCTGTGGAAGATAGATATGGGCATGGGACTATCTGGCTTCTTGGGATAATTTCTGCTCTCCTGTTATTTGAATTAGATCCTACTTGCCTTTGAAGGCAGTTTGATACTAGTAGTTCCCAGCCAGTATCAAAATTCATTCTCTCTTCTTTCTAATGCCATATAGGTGGCAATGTACTATAAAATACCTGTTGAGATGAGAAGTGCCGGTGTGGGAAAATGCTTGCACAAACATTTTGTAGTTGGACTCTGATTTTAGTGCCCAGCCTGTCCGTCATCCTACTGGACTTCATTTGCACCAGCTGATAAAAATCGAGAGTTGAATATTTCTGGAAATCTAAACCCAAGCTGACTGAAATTTTGTATTCCATATCAAAGGTAATTCTGGAATTCCTGTCCCTTGAGGATTACTTCTTCCCTGACTGTACATCACAGGGCTATTTTGGGGCATAATTAAAATCTGAGAGATGGTTTAATAGGATGCTGATTGATGTCTGAAATAGCAATAATCAAATTAAATTAACTGAAATAAATTCTGCCACCAGCAAAGACAATTAAAATTAAATTAATTATATATTTAACTGAAAAGATACCATACGGTTATAAGAGGTACTGACTCATTTTGAGAAAATTTGTGGGTAAAAAAAAACCCAAACAACTCCTGTTGTAGCTTTGTCTGAAGAATTGCTTCCCCCAGTGATTTAAGAATAAAATAATTTTAGATTAGACTGTCTCTGAAATGAAAACATTATGAAAACTGAGCCAGTGTTCTCCTGGGCAGGTATAAATCAGGCTTCTACAAAGGTCTGAATTGCCAAAGATAGCATATAGCGGCTTCTTCAGCCAGCCAAGTAATTCAACATAAACCCAGCTGAACTGCATAAGTATTTGGCAAAGATTCACAGGTGTCTTCTCTGGAAGAGGTGCTTGAAGGTGGACACTTCATTAAAATGCTGCTTTTCTTGCCCAGCGTAACACTAATTCTAATTCACTGGGGGCAGAACTCATTTTCCATAGCTGTGGAAGCTATTTATTTTAGTTTTTAAGTTAATCTAACTCTGCAATGAAGCAATAGAAAAATGCCTTTCCTTCTAGGAGCAGAAACTTTACTTATACAGCATAGGGGAATATAGCTTTATAGTAGCAAGATATCACCGCTATGGAGCATCAGTAGCTGCTGTTCAAGGAGACTTTCAGGGGAACATCTAACAATGTAGGGAATGCGTTACAAGATCTTTCTTGTATCAAGTCAGGATAAAGAAGTGTCACCTGCTGCAGCAGAAAGGATCACATCTCTGGATATTTCTGCGAGTTACGTTCTGAGGGTGAAAACCACTGAAGTGAGGAGAACCAGTGTGAAACCTGCGCGATACCACTTAAATCTTACTTAAAACTTAATTTCACCCTCAGTGACTACATTGCCTCAAAAAAGTACAGTAATGGATGTTATCCACCTTGTCTCTCATTAAATGTGCTTTCAAAGACCAAATGAATGCCATGCTATGCTTGACTGTGTGTGTCTTTTATGACCCAAAAGAAACCTAAACGCTGTATCTCAGAGTACAAGACACCTGGGTACTCCTCTTCATCTCGTGCTGATGTCTCTTTTTCAAGCTTTGCTTTAACAGATATTTGATGTTACTTTAATGCAATAAGAAGAAAAGATAAATCAGAAAATGGTTATTCAACTGAAGAACTTAAGTGACCAGCAGTACAGCTACATTTAAAGTTATCCACTGATCTTACAAAGCTCTATCAGATTATCTGCATTAAAATTATTTAATGGGTTAAAAGAATTATAATGCAAAACCTTGAAAAGATTTATTTCCCTGCCTTACGAAAGGAATGAATGGTAAATGACAGGTTTATGTATTGCCTTCTGTGGACTTTAAGCAACATAGTTATTTCAAAGCACATTCATTTTAAAATACATCTGCATAAGGATTCTTTTATACACAGGTATCAAAGAAAAACATGATGCTGTGGAACATTATGAAAAATGTAATGGAAGTCAAAATTTGGAGATCTAACCAAAAGAAAAATTGACCAGAAGACTTTATTCCACAAACAAAAGCATTACAGACAATCTGATTGACCTATTTTTGTAAGCATTATCTTGAGGAGGACCACTCACATGCTGAAATTAATTCCCTTCAACCTTAACTCAACTTCAGAGCTGTTAAAAACACAAATCTGTGAAAAACAGTTACAAAATTAAATTTCAACTAAATTTATTACACACTACTAAATTGTTTATAAAAGTAGTCTTCTACCAGCCTGGTTTCTACTGAGACAGCAAAATAAGATAATGGCCATGTAAGAATTTAGTCACCTAATTCTTAATTAGAAAGTATGGCTGTCTCTATGTACTATAACAGTTGTACTGCCTAGATTGCATTTTATTGTCTTCCAGCTTTTCCTGACATAAATGCCTGAATGTGGCTGTCACCAATCACACCCTGATGTTGAATATTTATCCTTCTTTGGCTTGCACACAAGAAGACTTTTTGCTACTAACAGCTCTAGGCTCTCTGAGTTCTATATTTGAAGTAAATTCACTATTCCACCAACCAAAACAAAACTATGCTTAAGCTTTGAATGACTGAGAGCGCTGTCTCAATTTCATGTAAATAATGCAACTGTACCTGGAAGCTGTCCATATAATTTCAAGCTTTTAAAGCTTATGAAATGTACCATACCAATCTGTCACAGTTTTATTTAAAGTCATGAAAAACATTGCTGAAGTTTTGCTTTCGCTGTCTTGGCAAATCCTTTAAATTACACTCCATTCCAATCAAGCATTTCAAATGACATCATCGAAACTTCCTGCATACATAAATTTTGCTGAGTGCCAATCAATGGTGAAGCAAAATCTCTTCAACACTGTTTGAAAAAGATATACACTCCAATGAGCATTGATGTGGATTTGGGATCTCATATATTCAGCTGAACTGTAAGCGTATGCAGATGATACTTTAGTCTTAAAACATCTATCTGGTTTCGTGTGTGTAAACTCTACTGTCAGCATATTCTAAGATAACATAGAGCAAGCTTTCTCACTCTTAAGAAACAGTCTGTATGACAGTGCTACATATCTTTGGTTACCAGAAATTGTAAAATTTTAATTATTCTGAAATCTGCAGGGGAAAAAGAACATAGTCCAATATGTAATAAGTACTGAAGAATCAGGCTTGACTGGAGAGAAGGTACATTTTTATTATTTATAAGAGCAGGCATCTCAGACTAGACCTGCTCAGACATCTTTTGACCTAATTCAAAGGCTTAACAAAAACTTTGGAATTACGCAAACTGAGACATAAGGAAATTCACTACCTCTACTTATGAAGAATACAACAAAAAGATCCATGCACTGAGAAATGCCAAATGTTTCAGTGAACTCTCAGAGAGTCTGATGAACTTTGAAAAAAACAAACAAACAAACAAACAAACAAAAAAAACCCCAACAAAACCCAAACAAACAACAACAAAAAAAAACAAACCCAAAACCAAAAGTAAAGAAAATGACCTCTCCCTCTGTCCCTCTGTCCAACAATAAATGAATATGAGATGATGAAAGGAGGTTAAGGTTTTTAGAATTTCCATCTGATTTCTTTGGAGGTAGTTGGTGACCAGCACTGTTCAGAACAGGCCACCACAAACTGGTAGAGAGCTGGACCCTTCTAGATCTGGATTAATCATTATATAGAGACATTGCTCTGAATGAAGACAAATTCAGGTGCCATGTTCACCTTCTGCTGGTGTTCTGACAGAGAATGAAGTTTACCATGATGAGGTTTTTAGGTGGAGTAACCAAGACCTGGCTGTAGATTATACAGCTACTCCAAATGCCTAAAGGTGGAACTGAATGGTTGAAATGCATAGACATTCTGGATCTATAAGTCAGAAAGATTTCCATTTTTGTGTTTCCATCTCAGATGGTACATAATCTACTCAGGTGCCACATTTCAAACAGCATTAGTTGCAAACCAGAACCTCAGCTAAGTTATATATTGCTCAAACAATAACCTCGTGATCTCTTCATCATTAATAATGCAGCAGGGAAAACGGGAAGGTCAGCTGCATTCAAATTATTTACTGAAATAAGTAGACAGTCTGCATTATTAATTATGAAAGCTGTATATTTTAAAAAATGCTTTTGTGAAGCTATTTGTCACACACAACATTTTTTTAACTAGAAAAAAAATATTTCGCAACTAAGGCAGTTTCCATTTACTAGTTTAGATTTTTATTGTTCAGGAGAGAATTGTTTGGTTCAGAATTATATTTCTATTCTACTTACTCAGAATCTCATTAATATATGTAAGCTAATACTTAAGATATGATCTTCTATTTTGAAAGAAGAAAAAAAAGGTGTTTTTCTATACTGATACTATAACAAAATTAACAAATAGCTTTATAGCAACAATTTTTGCTGTATTGAAGCTTTCTGGTGGTAGACTGAAAACCTGCATTCAATCCCAGTCCATCTTAATTCTCTCCAGATAATTCTCTTGAGAGTTTCAAATGGATTATTCTTTTGTCATATCCCTTTGTCACAGAAACTTCCATCAAAATGTTCTTTTTTATGCATGTCTACTTTGGCATTTCCAAAAATCAAAACATTCACTTTAAACAATTTAAAAGACAATATTAATGTTCATGCAAGGAAGAAAATGTGCATTTTCAGAATGTCTGAATGATATTAGATGTTGAGCCTGGGTTTCACTTACTTGGCAGTGATGGCACAATCTGTAGAATCAATCTACCATAAAAATAAAGGTTTCTATTTGCTTCCTGCTCAGCTCTACTGGAAGTTATATAAACATGACAGTTTTTCTATTAAAATTCCTTGAACTGAGAAATAGATTGCTCACATCCACTGAAGGGGAAAAAAAAAAAAAAAAAAGACCAAAAAAACCACTCCCTCCAAATTCTAACATAAAACAGGATTAAGACTTCTGTTTGAGCTGGTGGTGTGATGGTTGAGGAGTGCAAATAATTGTTCATGCATTTGGGTTAGTCACAACAACATTAGAAGCTGATTTATGAAGTCGAATATTCTGGCATTTTGTGGCAATATGTATAATTCTCCTTTAGTTGTGATTAAGATATTTTATTAATCTATGCCATCTAATGTAATATAATATCTGATAATTTCAAATTAAACAGTTGTGTGGCTGCTAGCACACAGCTGCAGGATGGTGAGTTTGAGTCTAGCCTTTCTACCAAGACACTGAAGTTTTACTCAAGTACTTCTGAAAAAATTATGCACAGTTTAAACTTCAGACATGTGTACAATCTGCTTAGTTTTAATGATATTCCTCACTCAAATTTTTAGAGAGAATTGTTAAGTCTTTCCACGATTGTGCCAACATATGGGTTTTCCATAATCACACTTGCATACCCCTAACTACAAGTAAGGTAGCTGGGAATTTTACAGAAGTATAATCTAGAGAAAATGAGATTGATCTCTTTTCAGACCTAATTTGGATTGTGTAATCTACTAATTTTGTCTAAAGGAAGAGGAATTTACTCTTAATCTATTGGATACATTTAGAAAACTAGACTTTTACAAAGAAAATGTTTAATGTTAAAATGAACATATTTTACACTAGAATTATGGGATATAACAACTATGCCTGTTTTGCGATCAGTTTTGAAACATAAATTGAAATTCAAAACTTGTCTACTTGGTCTACATCAGCGTTTTGCAAAGGTGGCTGTGTTGAGTGAAATCACAGTTAGCCAGCAGTTCCCTGGAGCTGAAACAGTTATACTCTTTGGGCCAATATAGGTTATTCCATTTGAGAAAATCATTTAGACTAACTGGCAAAGGAACACTGTATCTCTACAGAGAAAGGTTGCCAATATATTCTACAAGTATAAGCATACCAGAAAAGCCTTTTAAAGTGTAGACAAGCCTGTCATTAAATCTACCTTCTACCTTAAGTAAATCTCTCCATAGTGAAATCTTGTTACCCTCCTTTACAAAGTTCTCTTGCCCTGCTTCAAGACATGATCCTCCATCTGTCTAAGGAGCTCATGGAGTTGGCTTAGTTGATTTAATCCTAAATTGAAAACTTCTCTGATTATTATTAACCAACTTCCTTAATTCCCAAATCATTGCAAGAAGATACACTGTTTGAGAACATAACTTTTGAGTGTTCTCTCTGTGCCCTTTTGAGTCCCTCAAAGAACCAGTCATGTCATATTTCTCTAAACTCTTGTTTTGACTTCTTTCTGAATATAATCTTGACTTTTTCAGCCTGCATTATTGTGTGACCTAAAGTAATGGGGCATTTTGATGATGTCTTCATTGTAGCTACATATTTTTGTTTCTTTAAGTGAAATGTGTCACGATTTCTTGCCAGTTCAAATTATCAATGAAAGTATTCTATTTTGTCATGATTCAGCTGAAATCAATGTCAAGGCTCCAACTAACCTTTTAGCTAGAATGTACCAATAGGGTGTTCAAATTTCATTCATGATATTTGAACGGTGGAGATATGATCTATATTTACTAAGTCTGGATGTAGTACTATTTATGGTAGTGATACAAATGCATACTATAATATCAACATCAAAACCTTTCATAAGCAACAATATTCAATGAGGATATTATTACTAAGGAAGACAAAGGAGGTGCAATTGGACATAGTAACCTCTGCAACAAGATCAAATACCCAGAAACGTTTGCTGTGTTTACCTACTAGAACTGTGTCTAGGTGTAAGATATGCCAAGATAAAAGGCAAATTTTCTGGAGTCTTTGATCAGTAACATAACATACAGAGTGTAAGGTTATTTGTTTACGAATATGAGTTTATAAGCTTGCATGTGAGAAAATGGAATCCATAACGTTTCAATAGTGTGGGTTTGTTTGGGGTTTTTTTTGTTCTCCAAAATAGCCCCTAGTAGTATCATAGAACAGCTATCATAGCTGATAGTTATAACTGAGTCTACCTTATCAGGTTTTGCTGTTCTCTACTTAATGCTGATTTTCCATTCTTAAGAAAGATTGCCTGAAACATTTCCATCCAACCCTCCCACAGCATAGCAACAATCCATAATAAATTCCACCATTCCTAAACTGAAAGCATCTAAAAGGACTATTTCTGGCTATATCTTGTAATTCAGGCATTTGCTACATGATTTTTTTTTTTAACCTTTTAAATCTTTTCCTTGTTATCTGACATGTAGAAAATGTCCTGGCTGACTTGTATCCAAACAAGAAAAAATTTAGCTAGCAGTTACCTCCTCATTATCATGTCCCCACACCACTAGCACGATCATGTCACACTTAATTAAAACGTTATGGCTACCCTTGCTCACAGGGATCTGAAAAACATACCCTCTGGTTGCTCTAAGCATAATACAAGGTCACCGATGCTTGCAGCTTTTCTCATGATTATCTGCCAGGAAAACGTCATTCTTTGCTTGTGCTGTCAACCATCTTTACAGCAACTAACTAGCCTGTAATAAACTTTGACTTCAGCTAAAGAGTAAATCAGCAATGAGTAAACTCTGCTATAAATATCCTGTTTTCAAGCCAGCTTTCTAGGAATAAAACCATGGTAAAAGTGATGCAGTATATTACATATTATAATGAGAACTGTTTTTTAATCTCTTGTCTCTAAACTACAGGCATTTGATCCTGCAAACCTTGACCGGCATCTGAGCCTGCAAAAATCTCTTTTGCAAACAGTGAATCACAGAATGATACTGTTCATCTTAGTAAATGTTCACTAATAGAGAGCAAAATCTTCAGAACAACTTAATCTCTAGTGTAGATGCCATGAAACACTTATGAGTAAAACATACTAACAAACAAAAATAGGTTGCGATATGAATAGTAAGAAATATACTTGAAAACATTTGAGACATCAGAAAGCTCTCAGAAGCAGCAACACACATTCAAGGAGGACTGCAAACAAAACAAAATGTAATGAATTATTTCTACTTCTCAGTTACTTAGGGACAGGCATCGGAGTTCATAGGTAAAGAGATGCTTAAGTACAATTGTCTGAAACAAAATAACAAATAAAAGCTGGCTAATCATCATTAGCCCTATTCTTTCTTAACACATTAATTAAATCTCTTAATCATAATCAGGCTCTACCCGTGGCCCATTAATGCTACCTTACAGCTGACTTTACTGCTGGCAACTTAGTCATGGACTGCTGGCAGAGTTTTGTTTCAATTTGCCTTTGTGCAGAGTTTCAATTCAATTTCCCTTTAGACAAGAGTACCACTGTCTTCTGCAGGTCTCAGTGAACCAGGACAGTGTTACTGTCTGTCTGCATTCCATTCCCACCTTGGATTTTGTAAGGCATTCTCTTTTTAGCAAACCCCAATGAAACTATTTTATAGATAAAATCTAAGGAACAGAACTGTCTAACAAACTGTGCATCCCTATCTCATCAAGGCCATGTATGTCTTTGATTTGACCTCTTGTTCTTTATGTTTTTCTTTTATCTTATCACCTTATCTGAAATCTCCTCTTTTTCTTTTTATCTTGCTGCTTCATCTTCCCCCGAATATATTCCACTATCTTCATAGTCCTCCTTGTACCTAACGCTCTCTAACTTTTAGAAGATTTTTACTTACCAGTTTTATGTACTATCATGGATATATTTTACTCTATACCTATTTATTTGTGAGATAGCCTGTAAAACCCTTAGTGCTCATCCATTTAAAGCAAATACTTTTCAAGTAGTATATTTTAAATATTCCACTTCAACATACTTCCTAGCCTGAGTATTAAAATGAGTCCACTTAAATTCACTGGCTGAGCATTTCAGAAATCAGTGCATGATATTAGCTGTCTTCATGCAAAATGTTTATAAAAGACACTCTGATTATTGTGACTTTTCAGAGTAATATTTGAAAATATGATGTCTCCCCAGAATATCCATGTAAAAGGCCAAAACCCCCAAGCATTAAAGAAATCACTAATGACTGGAAAATATTTGCTAGTGCTTGATTTTGCTACAAATTCTGAGTTATAGTTGATAGTTTATTCTCTCTCTCTAATCACTCTATTATTTACAATGAGGATTTAACAGAGTTGGTCAGGAAAATGAGAGAAAACAGAAGAATTTGTGTGGACAGCTAAATATAAATGAGAAAGAAATGTTTTAATCCAAGTTGTCATTTCAATTTCTTGGCCAAAACCTGAATCAAAATATTTCAGTGATCTTGAAAGGGCATTGTAACACTTTACAGAGGTTTCTGTGCCTCTCTCTTCCACTATGCACATATCCCCGTCTTCAGGTGAAAAGACACAACATAGTGTGAAAATTCTATAGCTGAGGTTCATCATGAAAGAGAAATTTGGACTAGAACTCATCTCACTAAAGAAATACAAATCACTTGAATTGTAGTCCCCACCAGGCAACAGAATGACATTTCTGTCCAGCTCTTCACTGAAGAACTGAAAATTTTCACAGAAAACAAACAATACTTATAAACACTAAGATAGATATTTTCCAACTAATCCGGAGTATAAATGTATGATCTACTTCATTCACTATCTTAGTTTCCAGTTATAGACCTTTTCTATAACACCATTGATATCCTTTGGCTTGCAATATTCATATTGTCAGCATCCCCTTTCATCAAACTTCTTCCCAAATAGTAATATACAAAATTTCCTGTCCACCAATATTTAAAAAAAACCCAAATATTAATGAAAAGCCACTAAAATAAAATTCAAAAAAAGAGTTAATCAAATCTTCACTGAAAGTAGACTTTCTTACACAGTGAAGCATGTGATAAAATCAAAATTTACTAAAAGTTAAATATTCATATTCTATCTTTATCATATTCCTATTGTAATATATCTAATATCAGTAGCATGAAAAAGAATGAGTCTGCAAATTGCATGAGTCCTATTTTATGCACTTCAAATTAACTACAGCACATATAACACAACTCTGCTACAGAACAGTTCTAAGGTTATCATCATTGATCTTGCCTGAGATTTTCTTGTAAAGAATTACTTGTCATTCTTTCTACAGATTTTGAAAATGAAGCTCTTTCAGTCTGCAAATACATCTCTGTACATGTTAATGTTAGGTACCAATTATTTGTACAGCTTCCTTTTAATCAGAACAGCTTTTATTCCCCCATGACATATCATACTAATCTACTCCCAAATTACCAAAACATTCAAAAAGCAATCATTCACTCAGTGTAGGAAGCATATTTTTGAGCTTATAAAATTATACTGCTAAGTCAATTTTAGTACATGCTCTGTATCACGCAACCTGCCCCCCATCTCAGCCCCAGACTCTTATGTTACAATAATGCCTGGGGCCATTAGACTTGATGTTTATTATTTTATCTTATTAAATTATATCCTATTCAAACTGTATCAGCACCAATGCCTGTGTCCTGTGCAAAAAACCTTTTGTGAGTTTGTTTGATATGTGTTTTATGCTCACTGAAAAATTACATATTTTTATAGTGGAAGGCTCATGTATTTGGGAGAATTGCATTCAAGGAAAGGCAGAGTATTTCCCCTTAAAAAAAACAAAAACAAAAAAAAAACCACAGAAGTGTTTTCAATGTAAGTCATATCAGATTAGTAATTTATGTGTTTTCATTTTCATAATGCTAATAGTAATCAGTATTGTATATGTTAATTGTTCTAAAATGTTGAATAAATAATTTGTAGTTAACCTAGCATAATAAAAATGACAACAGTTTTTACTGCTAACCATTTTAAAATGGGAAAGGTCAGTAGAATATAGGTTATTAAGTATATTTCATTGATATATTCGGACTATAAATAGTTGCATTATAACATCCTTTTATAACTTTTCAAACCATTCACTTTGGCAAACTCGTCTAGACATCGTGTAAATAATGCAAAATCTGTTTTAACATTTTGGAATTCTAATGGTATATTATCTTAAGGAGTGCCACTGCACAAGCCGCTGGAGTTTGGAGCTGGGAGTACTGTTATTCGTACTGACAGCTGTCACCACTTCTTTCCACTTAGGTGAGTCTAATGAGCCAGCCGTCATGATAGACTGCTATTTGTTTCAGAGCTAGGGCTTTACATCAGGAGAAAGCAAGTTACTTGTGGGCAGGTTTATAATCTGACACTCATACATCTACGGTCCATATCATCCTCTGCCCAGCTCTTCGACATAACAGACACCCCAGATTGCTTTTGTTGTACCCCACGCTGAGCGGTAAACCCAGAGGCCTCTTTCCCCATGCCTGCCCCCGTACACGCTGAAGGTTTTATCACAGTAGGCTGTCTCTGTTATATAGTGAAGGTTTTGAGAAACTGTCATCTGAAAATGAGAACAAACATCAGACAGAATTATGGAAACATCAAAGATGTTTTTGAACTAACTATGGTAGATTTCTAACAACTTTTTGGATGTAAAAGGCATATTACATTGTAAACACTAAAATAATCCATTAAAAGATTAAATTAAAACATAGTACTTAAATATAGAATAAACAGATTTTAAAAACATGGGACATCAATCTACTGTTTAGAGATTAGATTATTTGCAAGATGTCAGAATAAATTTATGAGGGGAATCTGCATTGTTAGCTCACTATTTTTCTCACCATTTCCTAAAATGTTTTCAGTGTGTCAATTCTTGGCAAATAATTTTCTTCACTTCTCAGTTTTGCATCTTTCTTAAAATCTTAAATAGATCTTTTTCAGTTCCTCTTCCTTAAATTCCATTCACTTACAAACTAAGGATGGTGTGATTTTTTTTTTTTTGTCTCATCTCTACACATTATTCACCAGCATTGCACAAAGAAATTGTTGTTCTTTTGACATTGCATCTCAATAAATGGATTAAATGAGCTGTGAATATCAGCATTTAACCAATAGAGAGAGATCTTTATTTATTTAAAATGTATCAAATCTGCTTTATCTAAAAGGCTAATTGAAAAGGCTATTCAGGTCAGCTGTGATATTAGAAGACAACTGAATCACATTTAATGCTACTTAAAGGATGTGAACGGGCTAAAAGAAAAATTAAACCATGGCCATTAAAATTTAATTTGACTTAGTGAAGCCATTAACATTTTGGTTTTATGCAGTGGCAAGCATTCTAAAAATATTTCCATATAATTCAGAAACCCATAATTGTCAAATGGCTGACCCTTATGTACCAAAAATGATTGAAAGTGACCTTAAAGGGCAAATCAGAAAAAAAGCAAAAGGAAAAAAAAAAAATCTTTGAATACCATTATTAGCTGCCATTCTGTTCTTTGTTCATATATATAGAGTCTTTATATATATTATTACTGTATACACACATAAATATATATACATAAATTATCTGCTCACAGCAAGTTTCTCATTTATTCTGACTCCTATTTTATTGTTGCTGTTTATAAACTTTTGCATCTCACCACATCTATCAGCAGGACTCTCTTTAACAGGGCATTTCAGCCTCTAATAATGGCCAAATTGATCTATGTAGTTATAACTTTTTATAGGAAAAGGCAACCTACTTACAATTTGTGGTCAAAACCAGTAAGAGTCCTGTGAATTTTACTTTGGTCATTACACTAGAATTAGTTTCATCTTTACTACAAATTCTTGCATTTTTATATTAATGGCATACTTTGGTCTTCATTTTAACTTTTAATATCAGATTTGGATATCAAATGAACAAAACACTACTTTTATGTGAACTATAAAGAAATAATCTATTTTTAAGACAATACCTTATCTTACTCCTAGTAGTGTACTGGTAATATGTTGCTTTGCCTCTACAAGTCCATCTTTGTAACTTGAAAATGCTATTACTAATCTTCCTTATACTCTGTATAATGAAAAATATTGTAAATAGCACAAAGCAGTCATAAATGCAGTAAGATTTTAGCCAGTTTCATATAAAAACTTTGTCTAGAATTAAAATGGTAACAAATCTGTCATGTAACAGTACATAACTAAGATTTCAGATTGACTGCCTGACAAAGATATACATTACCCCTAGTTTTGACTTTCATTCTCACTTTTTCCAATTCAGTAAAATAAATAAATAGATTAAATGCTAATGCAGAAGTTTTTGCTGTAATAGTCCTAAAATAATGCAATCTGGGATTTCATATCTTGCTGTATAAACATTACTTGTATTGATCTGGCTTGCTTACTAGTAGTCATCATCAGTGTTGATAGGATACAGAAAATGCTAAATACTGTTAAGGTTGTTACAAATGCATTACAGGAGGTGTGGGTTATCACGGAAAGTGTAAGGATAACCCAGGGAGTTTCTGGCTCTACATATACAGTGTAAAACTTCTGGCTTCACAGAAATCAGTGGCACTGACACCTCTACTCTGGACCCAGCATTTGAAACAGCTTTGGAGAGAAGAGAGCTAAATAACTAAACAGCATCCTTCTAATGAGCTGACAAACCTGTGAAAGTGGAAAAGGTTTGAGTAGACTAGGATGTGTAAAAAAATGTTGAATCAACAAGTTTTTGAAATGCTTTGAAGGAATACACTGTGCTGAGTATTCAACTGTCTCATGGATTCTTACAAAGTTCGTTTTGCCCATGACTGCCAGAAAACTTATTCATCAGCTTCTACTTCATGATTCATCATAGCTAATAATAGATGAAATGAGTGGAAAAATAATCAAAGCTCTAATGACAAAAGGAAGTGTCTGAATTACTCCAATAGATTATCTTCTAAATGGACGTGGCTAGCCATTAATTTGGATAAAAATTATTTTTTCCTTTCTCAACCTATTTTTTAATGGGTTATGGAAAATTAGAAGCAGAAAGTAGTGATGATCTCTGTTCTTCCCCAGTTGTAGTGCCTCTGACTGCTGCCACAGAATATTTTTATTCAGAGCATCCCAACACCTCAAGGTCAAGCACTTCTGAACTTAGGGAGCTTGCTAAGGTGAAGCTGTTTTACTCAAGCTTTAAGACTAGCCAGATCAGATTAGAACATCTCTGAGTTAAGAGCCTCATCCAAAGTGGACTGTAGTTTATCAGAGGCAAAGCTGTGCTCATGAATAATATCCAAACAGTCTCTTCAGACTGTTGCTGGAAGAATTGCTAGATTCTTCTAGGATCTGCTTAAATTAGAATGTATGCAAACTACCATATCAGCTCAAATGTTCAGTGAGCAGCTTGCCTCACAGCTCCTTTATAGCAGATTTCTCCCTGACAAAATGAAATAACAGCAGATAAAAAAAAATTACTTTTTATAACAGCAGTGGGAGAAAGTGAGCAGAAATTACAGTATTTGGACTTAAGCAGCTGGGTACAGCTTATATCTTCCCTTATTATAGCTTGTGTTTTGGAGTTAAAAAAAAGCATAGAAATAACTATCTAAGAATAGTGTAAATGCAAAGATACAGTATAATGACAAGGTGTGAGCAGAGTAAGGAATCTCTGCTCAGGAATTTGTCTAAAAACTTAATGAAAGCAAATTTTGATAAATTAATTATATTAGTTTGAAGTCTGGCACTATTTTAATCCTAGATCTGAGCAAAAAGAAAACAGTTTGTGTAATACATTTATTTCTCAGAACCTAACAAAGATTTGGAGTGATGTCTGGTGTTCTAGCCTCATTGCAGAACCTCTACAACCTGCTAAAGAATATTTTTATTAGGAGTATCCAATATGAAAAGGTCAAATAGAGCTTTTTATCGGGATTTATCATGAAATTCAGTCAGAGGCCACATGACTACCTCAGTTAAATAAACCACAAAGTCTGAGTATATACCAAGAGCTCAGGAAGTACAATATTCTTCATACATTCTACCTTACATTCTCTCATTTATGAGCATGTGTCAATACAGTCAGGTAATTGTGATTCCAGATGCCTTACAGAACTCTCATTTCTCAAATGAAGTTGCCACAATAACATTAGTTATTCATCAGTGTGTGAACCTGTAAAATAACCTCTGGAAGAGTTTCTTTGCCCCATCTATGCCATTTTACTTTATTTCTGAGGTGGAAAGGAGGATATCTTCAAATTATTTTCTTTATACTCAACAGCAAAGACCGGAGTTCTGTGCCATGTCATTCCTTTATGCATTCCTTTGCCTTGTAGGAAATGTCACCGCACACAGGAAAGAAACTTTTGTATCGTAACATACAAAAAGCATGGTGGTGCTGCCTGACAAACACATTGACCCTGTCCTTTGCTCTCTTCACTGATTTTCTATTAGCAATCCTTATCTTCGAACGTTACAGAGCCACAAATCCTAATTTCTAAAAGATAATACCAAATTCAAGCAAGGAGATAGTGATCTACAATTATGCTCATGTTAGAGCAGAATTCAATAATAAGTGTCTGAGACAAAACTTCCCTGAAGACTGATGCAGGATGGAGGAATTAGCCTCCCACCAAGACAAATAATACACAGTAGGCACTAGTTATTCTGCTTGATCCATTGCCCAAGACACTTGGACACCTTCTTAAGAACTGCAATATGAAACCTCACCTAAAACAAAGTGCCTCCTTAGTCTACTTCACTCTGTCTTAAGGCAAAGATGGGAGAAGCTAACAAAAGTGTGCCCAAGTAAATCTCATTGAGAAAGGCAGAACTGAAGTCATAATACCAATTGGATGCCTAGGTAATTTCTAAAAAATAAATTACTATATCATCAATAGACACGATGTGCTCATATCATAGCGATACAATCCTGCTGCTGCAGAGCTAACCACAACTATTTGAGTGTGCTATGTGGAACACAACTGAAACCTAATTTGTAAATCTTCTGTGCATTGTATGGACAAGGCACACAGAAATGCTGACAGAAAGCAATGCTGGAAATACAGCTAATGAACATGATGATTTGTTCTCATTATTGTATTTAATTCTCATTCCAGATCCTTTTCTGAACTTCTTCAGTCGAATTTGGGTTTTGTGGGTGTGTGTATGGAGACACGGATAACCAATACAGAGATTGAAGCCATAAACTACGTGTACTATATAATGCTTCCTCCAAGCATTTTTGTTCTTAGGAAGCCCTCTATCTAGATCACATCTTCTGGCAAAACCAAATATCAGCAGCTAAATCAAGTTAGCAAAAACCCAGGATCTTGCAGAATGTACTGATAATGATTCAGCCCATGACAACCTTTTCTTGAAGTCACATGGAGCTACAGGAGAAAGGGGGAAAACTACTCCTGTTTCATTGCCATGCCACCTAGTGTGATGTTCTCTGTCTACTTGCCATTAGTAATGATCTTGTAACAATGCAAATGCTATTAATAATAGCCTTAACACATTGCCAATAGGTATAAAATTTTCTGTAACATGCAATAATATATACAAGATAAGATAATGCTGTTACTGCTGAAACCCCCTTAATTCTCTTCATAGAATAAATGTATGTTTTTAATACCCAGGAGAAAGAAAAAAATTATGTCCTCAGTTTAACTCTCATTTAAAAGTGATAACATACCTTAGCCTAAACTGCACTCCTGCCTTGGAAATAGTTGGGATAAACACAGTACTAATCAGGAATGTCACATACTAAAATAAAGTTTCTTTTCTCCCTATCCCAGGGCCTCTCTCTAACTCAATGTTAGAAAGGAAACTTCACTCTCAGTGGCTTTTGTAACTTTTAATATGAGGTGGTATTCCCTACCTCAAATTTGTCTTGTTAACTTTAAGAAGAAAACAGTCTTAAATCTCAGCAATTCAAAATAAGAGAGGGTGGGCACTGAAAATAATGTCATGCCAATTCCTGATTCAAATAGACTGCATGGTAAATTCAGCCTTTCTGATAACATTGTCCATGGTATGCTTTATATTGCATAATCAGCATCTTCAGCACTTCCTTCTCTACAGTTGAGCTGACAGGCTTCACTAGATAGACAATGAAATGCATTCCACACTGTGTGGGTGTGATTTATTTATTCCATAACTACAATTGTTTAACTTCTGTATTTCCATGCATTTCAGTGTTGTAATTTCTGTTTCAAAATGACCCAGATAAGTGTCAGAAAAAGATATAAAGAAAAAAATTCTCCCAACCTCTCATATGCAACTATACCAACTGAAACTCAAAGAATATGTTTTACAGGTGCTTAGCTAAGTGTTTCTGTAGGGGATTAGCAAAGGATAAACAAACTCATCCAGACTTCATTAATTTATTCATTTCCACTCCTGAATGATTTCAAATTAGGGAGATACTGAAGGGCTGCCATCATGACCCTTTATTTCCGTTACTTTTAAGTCTTTATATTCCTTTACGGATTCAGATAGCTGAAAAGAGAGGCCTTCAACCAAATGCAGTGTTATTGCCACTTCCAACCAAAACCACAAGGAAAGCACTTCTGATTAAAGATGGCTTCTGATCTATTGTTTTGTGAAGACAGGCAGGAAGATTAAAGAATCGTAAAGAAAAGGCATCAAGGAAGTAGCAGAGACTAAGGTCTGCTTCAGTAATATGACCCTTCAGAAGAGGTAAAAGAGATAATTTGGGGGTTAAACTGAAACTACAGAATTTTAGAGCAAAAGAGGAAATAAAATGTACACGACTGGTCAGAGAAACAAGTCTTGGGATGTTCTCAATAAGATTGCATCAGCTTTTCCAATTTTCATGCCTTACTCTAATAACTTGTAGGTCTGGTATTTTGATTAAACCACATAGATCCAAAGTAGTAATTTGATTTTTCACTTCCTGTCCGCAGCCATTTTTTCCCCCTGAATCTTCTACCATTCTGAATTAGAAATACACAGAGAGTAGTTTCCAGTACTACGTAATCTTCAAAAGGATAACTACTGGCTTACTTTTGCAATCCTGCTTCCCCGCCACAAGCAGTAGTCAGTGTCCTAACACAGTCTCCAGACTATCAACCAAACCTGTGCTTAAAATATCCTTGTCTCATCTCTTCTGACTCCATTTTCACTGTCCATTGTCCATCCTTCTCTTTGTTTTCCTGTCACTCTCTAACATTCAGCTGCCAGCCAAGCGTGTTCCTGCACTTGTGCTTACAATTTGACTACTGAGGGATTGATGCTCTCATGGTTTTGTACTTCAGATAGTGGCTTCTCTTGTGTTTGCTCTTAATCCTTTGAACTGCTCCTTCATTTATACCTGAAACATAGTTCATTTACCACCATCCATGATCATGGCTGCTATAAATACCAAGTAGCACTGAGATTAGTACAACAAGCTATGCAGAAGACTAAAGGTGAAAGCTAAATGGGACCAAAGAAAAGTCCATGAACAAGTTTGCTGGGGTTTCAAAAAAAGCTGCTGTTTACTTGAGTTTTACACTACACTTCTTAATTTTGATTAAAAGAAATACTGCAACATCTGATTTCATGAAATTCCAGGAATCTAATGGAAAGGTGTAAGAATTCATCCAGCCATGGGTTTGTCTGATAAGTTTTGGAAAATGAATATAACTTTCCTGTAGTTCATCTCTACCCTATTGAATCTCCCTGATGGCAGATTGCTAATGGAAGTTCTGTGCCTTGTAATTCATTCAGTTCTCCCACACAATAAGTAAGGTTTATGAGACTCCTGGCTTTCAAGTCTCCAGTCAAATCTGGAGGAACACAATCAACTACTTTTTTTTTTTTTCCAAGTTGTGAAACAAATATACAAACCAAGACAAATCTGGGTCCTGGGGAATTAATATATTATTCAGAGGAATCAAGAGCTATTTTTTCCTCTTATGTTAGTAGCATACAAGGTGTAGTATGGGGGAATCAAGTCAAGTTGTTTGATTAATAAAATTTGCCTACTTCTTTTATTAAAATATTTACATAATGATGAAAGAAACAAATAATACTTTGTTAATTGAAAACTGTGAGCTAGTGTGCTTACACATACTTCATGCTGATGAATATCGCCTTTATACAAGACAGGCAAAAAAGAACCGATGTAGTCAACTCTATTGCAGTTCAGTAATTAAAATACAGGTGCCTAATAAAGGCAATTCAGTCCATTTAATCAAGTTTTCTACAAATCCTGCTCTGCAGCATTTATTTCTCATGGGCTGGTAAAATATCATTTAGGACTGACATTTTGAAACTTAGGTTTTTAATATATTCTCTGTATATTTAAAGGCACGTACTTAATATACAGGATCACTCACTGAAGGCATCATTACATACTTAAATAATTTCTCTTCTGGTTTAACACAGCCATTTAGAGATACAAAAGCTTATTCTTAAAAAAAAAAAAAAAAAAAAAAAAAAAAAGAGAGAGAGAGAAAGAATGGCTAACTATCATATCCCCCTGAAATAAGCAAAACAGCAGGCTTAAATTGGATGTGAGATTCAAACTTTGCAAACAACTGTGCTGCCAAATCTCACAAACATATATCAGAAGAAACCAGGAATTTTCAGTATGATAACAGTTCTGTCCCCACAACTCTCTGACCCATCTAGACATGTGCTAATCAGTTATATCCAAGTTACTAAAAACACAAGGTCCCTGAATGATTTGCATCAGTGTGAACAGATTGCCGGTATATGCCTCTTAAACAAGAACTCACAGAAAAATGAGACTTGAGGTTTTGAATATAAAATTTTATCTTGTTCTTATACCTCTGGTATAAGGGTTCATGCTTGAGCCTGATGCTTCTCGTTCACCAGATTGTTTTATAGGAATTAGGTAGTTGGTGGCCGCAAACATCCTTAATATAAATATAGGACATACAAGGAATAATTATAAATATAATGAGGTGGCACAAAGGTGATACAATACATTCATCACAATCACTGTGCACATGTATAGCAATTACAAATCATATAAGGTCTTAATTTAGTACCAGAGTGAGTCTATGCAATCCTATCTAGGCTCACAGTAATAAATCACATGTGATATTAATTATTTAACATTCTTCTGTCCTTTGCTTTCATACCAGTTCTAGTTTCGCGAGAGTGATAAAACAGTGTATTTTGAGGTCTAAGAGAGTACTTTTAAAAAAATATTTTTACATTAAAAATATAGACAAATCTTCACAAACTAGCACATTAAGCAGCAAGAGATTTATGGTGCTAAGTTTTGTTTTTGTTTATGAGTATGACATGTACTACAAGTAGTGACATAACAGGCAACTGAGTACAGAGCAAGGAACCCGATACTCCTGAAGACTATTCCCAGTCTCAATACTTTGCTGCATGGCTTTAGGAAAGCTCTCAAGTAAGTGCTAAAAGAATGAATTGTGCGTTGTCCTGAGCAACAGGTTTGAGTTTGGCTTTACAGAGCAAGACCAAAAGCTTTAGGAATAAAAATCACCCAGGAAAGAAATTCTGAGATCACCCTCTCTATACAGAGGTTAGTGTATATAAAGTTCAGTTAATGTTTTATATTCAGTGTTCATTGCAATATGTACTTCTACCACTACAAACTCTGCCTTCACACACTTCAATCTCATGTGACCAAGTTCTCATAAAAAAAAAAAAAGAAAAAAAAAGAAAAAAAACGAAAAAAAAACCCAAACCAAAATAAAAAAGCACACACACAACCCCAAACACCACAAAAAAAACACCAAGACTGCCTTAAAGCTATTGTATTTTTTTCTCAAGCATGGCCTTACAATAGTTTCAGTCTTGGGAATTTAGATCCACTAAAAGAGAAAAAAAAATATGCTCCAGTATGGTATATGATCTAACCATCATTTTTCCAGCAAGCTATGAGAATAGATTTTGTTCTGATAAACCAACCATCTATACTAAAGGAACCTGGGAATGTCAGAATTGCTTTCCCATTAAAATTAAAAAAACAGCCACTGAAAACAATCTCTGATACTGTCTCACAAAGCTGCTTTGTTTTCTTCCAAGATACAAACATCAATTTGTGTGTACCTGAATAAAACAGCCAAATGACTTCATCTGTTTTCACTCACCTTCTGAAACCACCAGTTATGGTAACTAAAGCATCTGGTAGAAACCTGCACACGGTATTCTTGACAATCAAGCTTACTGCATCCGCTTCTGCCTTAGATACACAGCTAACAATGTCCTCATAGTAGAGAAACCCTGGAAATCAAAGGCAAAAAAGTGCTGATCACTCTGTGGAATTATCAAAATCTACATAGCGTGACATAAGCCCCATGTGAAATAGCCACCTCTCACCAAGAAGTTAAACAGCATGACATGTGCCATGGGCAAAGGAACCCTAATTAATGGCAAGAATTAAGGAATGCTTGATCTGGAACCTGAAACTATAGGTTTGTTTCAGGACATGTTGTGGGAAAAAATATATTTTCATCCAGCATCTTCAGGAGTCTTTTCCTTTCTCCCCACCATTCCTGGAATCAGTCTCTTGTCTTGGGTGTGGGGGATCACAGGCAAGAGACAGCCTCTTCCTTCCCTCATACTCACTACAGTTATAAATATTAATAATACAGTACATATATTTTTGTCATTATAATCTATAACCCCAATAGCAGTGAGGATAATTGCTCCACTCACTGAGAACCTGAATATTTATAAACCACATTGACTTCCCAACCAGCTCCCATCAATGGCATTTCTGGACATATTGCTTTAAAAGGTGCTCTTCCAGAAATTACAGCGTTCTACCCAAGTAGAGGGCTCTGAGGTATGCCAGATGTCCCAGCTCTCTATGTCTGATCACAGAGCTTGTATCAAAAGAGACCAGTCCTGCAGCTTGCTTCATGCTTGTTTGTGATATGTAAAAGAAAAAAGGACAAAGGATTACAAATGTGGGAATGCTGATCCAAGGGATCCTGAGGTGATGTAAAGCACATGGGTTTAACACAAAAATAAAGTTACATTATTTAAATGTCATGTTATATAATCTCCTTTTCTTAACATAACCAATTCCTTTGTTTAAATGAGTTCCTTTAAAAAAAAAAAAAAAATCTATGGGGAGGCAACATTTGACCATGTTTAACACTTTAAAGTTAAGATATGCTAGGGTTATGGAAGTAATTTTACAAGTATTTTGTAACAAATCTACAGTGCTTACACAGATACAAGGCCTTTGCTGCTCCTCACACCACCCCACCAGCGAGTAGCTGGGGGTGCACAAGGAGGTGGGAGGGGAGACAGCCAGGACAGCTGATCCCAACTGACCAAAGGGATATTCCATACCATATGATGTCATGCTCAGCATATAAAACTTGGGGAAGAAGGCAGTGAGGGGAGAGATGTTCAGAGTGATGGCATTTGTCTTCCTAAGTCACTGTTAGGTGTGATGGAGCCCTGCTTTCCTGGAGATGGCTGAACACCTGCCTGCCCATGGGAAGAGGGAAATGAATTCCTTGTCTTGCTTTGCTTTCGTGTGTGGCTTTTGCTTTACCTATTAAACTATCTTTATCTCAACCCACGAGTTTCTCACTTTCACTCTTCCAATTGTCTCCTCCATCCTACCGGGGAGGGGTGGGGGGAGTCAGCAAGTGGCTGTGTGGTGCTCAGTTGCCAGCCAGAGTTAAACAATGATATTTCCTAATGTTGTAATTTTTTCATGACCTGTGTAACAATGACCTATTAATAGTTTTGTGTATAAGAGCAGATTTCATTAGGTATCTGTGCAATCAATTAAAAAAGTATGCATATTCATATGTTTTGAATGACACCATTTTTAATTAGGAGCTCTGTGATTTTAACCTAATAATTTAATATTCACAAGACACTGCAGCAAGAAGATGGATGTAAAAATGCACTTTGCCACCTCCTCTGATTCTGTTATCAAGTTCTTAGAGCACTGAGATACAAGTTTTTATGAGGCTTTCACCTTACCTGCTTTCTGCATTTTTGACAGCTTCAGGGTCTTGTCAGCTTTTACCTCTTCCAGAGTTCGTAAACCCATTCTGTACCATTTCTCAGATGTCTTCACTCCCACTCCAAAGACTGAAGTAAATTGCTAAGGTCAGTGGAAGAACACACATTTCAGTGTTGTTTTCTAAAGGAGCAGTGAATTAACAACAAGTAGGTAACAACAAGGTTTCACAGGGAAAATACTTGGCAGAGTTTTTCCTACATTGAAGATAAATAATAGCGTGATACAAACATACAGATTCAGCTTCCTTTCTTTGCATAGTTACCTTGAACAGACAATTGGTTTTGTACATAGGCAGCTCTCATTAAAGTGAAATCTAAACAATAACACAGTAGTATCCCCAGCATCTTTATGTGATTTAGCTAAACGTACACTTTCAATTAAGGTTTGAAATAAAGCTGGTAGTCTTTATTTTTACTGCACAATTAAGAAATGCAAACAATAATGGTAAGTAGTTGAATTCCCTCACACTAACTTCACAGAATAAGAGATGCCTCAAGACTATCTTCCTAACTTGACTGACATTATGATTTTGTATTACATGGACTACCAGCTCTTGGTTGTACACAACATTGGTGTTGCAGCACTCCGGAGAGGTGGTGTCAGTGGGAGCCCTGTGGCTCTTGAAATTCTGCACCGAGGGCAATGGGTCTCAATGGTGCATGGAAAAGGATGGTAAGTAAAGACATCTATTCTTATACTGCAATCTATAATATACATATGTTTGGAGGTCATGCTGAATATTGTTTTCCAAAATGGGATTTAATTTCAAGTACAAACAGCAATTTTTGTTTGCTTGCATATTATAAACAGTCATACAATTCATCAGTCCTCACGTGAGCCAAGCTAAGTTTCTACACACTATTTGGAGCAAAGATTTCACTGTTTTGCCCACTGGGTGGGAAGCCCAAATCTAACAGTCTCTAAAGCTTTAGTATGGTTATATTCCATTTATCCCAAAGTAATTTTTTACACTATCTTATTCCCCAAGAAAGGATGTAAAGCAAAAATGTCACAGTTGTAAGCACTATTCAGTAGATCAATATCTCAGATGAACAGTGATATGAAAGCAAGAGGGAAAACTTTCATGCTTGCCCAAAAGCACGTTCTTTATGTTCAGTTTGTCAATACTAAAGCTCTCAATAGTTTCTTTGTACTTTTATAGAATTCAATGAGTAGCTGTGAAAGACACGAATAACTGCTGTTTTCCATTGAGTCTACAACCTCTGGATTCCAACCGTGTTAGCTTTATTTTGTGTTTTTCTAATGAGATTAACTCCTTGGAAATAATTAAGATAAAGAAAACAGACGAATGAAAATCTTGGACAATATTAAATAGGAATTATCCTACATTTTTTAAATAATGGATGAGATTACCTATTCTTTGTCTGAATCATGGGTGTTTATCAAATATTGTGATTTTTTTAAATACTTAAATTGTTACCTTTTAATGTTTTTGCTAGTGCTAAAAGATTTTCGAAAGGCTCTATTACTAGGTTTAGAATGATTCCAAGAGAATTGATTAATAATGGGATAGAGAACTAAAGAAAATGGATTCTATGCAACTGTCCAAATTCTTTGGGGGGGGGGGGGGGGGGGGGGGGGGAGGGGGGAGGAGCACAACAAACTAAAACACACCTTTTTTTTCTTTGCATATTAGATTAATTATTGTTCAGTATAATTCTAGATGTCAGTTTAGAGACACTGCCAAGAGTTCATTGTGAGTAGCAGATAGCCCATTTCTTCAATTGTGAATGCAAGCGTTGCTTTTTTTTCAGCTGGTGAAAGTGAATTATATGAACTTGTTCTCTGCAGCACTCACTTCCATAAGGAGGCAAACTGGCCATGTCATGCACGTATCCGACATCTAAAACATAGACTGTATAATTTATTTCAGTCATTTGACAACTGTTCTGGGAGCAGCAGTGATCTTTTAAGTCATGATGAGTGATCTGTAGCAGTTACCAGAACCACACTAAAAATTAAAATTTGGGAGTTGACTAATATTATGGGATTCTTCTTGGCTTTCTTAGGAACACATAAAAAATTTTATTGGGAAAACTGGCTACAGCAAATTTCGCCAAAATGTTGAGACTGTACTCAGCTAAAAAGAGCGCCACATAAGTTTGTTGTAATTTTGCATGTGAAACAAGGCATAAAGCATATTTGAGATAATCTGTCCCCTCATAGATTTTATTCTTAGCTGCAAGAAATTTTCTTAAACTCTGAAACATAAGACTTAATGGCTGACCCTCAATCTTTATTACCATTAATAAGCAAGTCTGGTTCCTGGATCCTGCTATATACATGTAACCTACTATACATGAATCTACACCTCTTCTCTGAGTATTCCTACAAACAGGATCAACAAATACCACTGAACATCCTTTCATACTAGTATTATGGGTCAGAGAGAATGGAAGAGCCTTTCAATAGCAGAAGTAAAATTGAGTAATAGAGGGAAGAATTAACCAGTCTCATTCCTTTTACTCTCTGATTTAAATTTTTCTGAAGGCAAAACCAGGATATTTTTAGAGATTAAAACTGCAGATAAAATTGAAGAAAAAAAACTTTTCCAGGATATATTTTCCAGTGGAGAATTCACTCGAAATTTAAGAAATTGGAACTGCAGTATTTATGTGGTTTAGATTCCCTGTAACTACAAAGTGTGACCATGGCTCTGAACCTACAATCTGCCTAACAAAGAAATATCTCCAGTTGTCTTCCTTCGGTCTCACACAAAAGAGAATTAAAATAGATCTGAGTTCTCTTCTTCACCTGATATTTTCTTAATGCCAGCATAAGATGGTGTAGTGTTATAATGATAATCAGCCAAGGGAAAAATAAATCCAACATTGGGTTAAGCTTACAGCAAAGAGTACACATTACTTTAGTTTTCAGGAAGAAGAGATTGTTTAGTTCAAGCTGAAGAGTGTGTATCACATTAATTAGAAAGGTGACCAATTTCATCATTATTCCTTACTCTGTCACAGTTTCTCTCTCTCCCTTTCTCTTTATTCAAGACCTTTCTTTCTACTTGATATTGGATGTTCCTTTATAGTAAAATTGATGGTTGTGTCCAAGCTCTACTAAACAGAGGCAAATACATGCAAATTTTAAACAGCAGCAACAAAGCTCAAAAAATTTACCTTAAATGATTGGTATCGTTCATCATTTAACACTTCTTTAGCTCTAGAACTCTCTCCTTCTTCAATAATCTCCTAAAAAAGAAAAACATTACTTTAAAAAAAAAATAGTCAAGATTACATAAGATAGTCAAATAATCTAAAAGAAAGTCTTGTCAATCTGTAAAAACATGAAGAGCACCCTTAGCAAGCATATGGTTTTAATCCATTAGGATCAAATTCTGCAATTCTTTAGGAAACAGAAAATTACTCAAGGATGAAGTAGAAACTGGGACCATAGAATATATTTCACATTACTTATTTACTCATAAATTCACAGCCGGAAAGCATTTATTTATCATAAGCTATCAATGAGTTGTCCTGAAAATTAGATTTCATTATTTGGTTGAGTTTAATTCTCTTAAAAGTAAGAGCATTGTAAGAACAGATATAGTTTCTCTTGAACGTACAGTTCCTTCAGTCTTTCTGATAAAAACTAACACTCAAACAAACAAAAAACCCCACTAATAAAACCCTCAAAATAATCCTGTTTTCTGTGGGATCATAATTGAATTCCAGTCCCTAGATAGCAGGTACAAAAGAGCACTTCAGAGGCTACATTCTTAACTAGTGGAGTGAGGCAAACAAGGAGCCAGAGTGAATCACAACACTCAGCAATGACCTCTCCAGACAGCTGAGACTCCGTGATCAGCTGCCTGCTGGAATAACAACACCCGAGATGTGGGGTCCTGAAAAGGCTAAGAATTAAAGAAAAATGCAGGGAATACTCAAAGCTCCAGTAAGAATGTAAAGTTCATCCATCACCTAGATAAAAGGCTCTGCTGTAACTCATAGCAAGGTAGGATTTGACATTCAAGTACTAAAATATTTACCAGTTTTGCAAAAATAGTATTTCTAATAAAGCATTCAGGTGAGCAAAGTGATGTTGCCAAGGACAGAAGTCACATGAACAAAACTATTAACAGTTAACCTGTCACATCCAAATCAGAGTGAGCCTTTAAAAATTACATACAGACATGATACTACATTACTTATTCATTTGTATTTATTCACTAGTTACCTTTGTTCCTAAGGGCAGGTGTTCAATGACAGAACCTTATGTTACTACAAAGGGCTTCCAGAAAGCATTGTACTCTTAGTAGCAAGGACAATATAATGTTATTACAGGAAATACAGGAGGTTGTGTAAATACACACAGATATCAATGCTGCACTACGCAAACTGTAAGAGAATCAACTGGCAGATAATTCAGAGGTACGTTACCTCAATGACATCTCTGACTCGATCTCCCATGCAGGGCAACCCTTGTATATCTTTCATTGTGGTTACTGGAAACGGGAGAAATTTCAGCACAGAAGCTGCTCTCAGAAATTCCAGGCAGAATATTTCATTTTCTTTGAACTCGTAATTTTCAGCCATTATCTCAAAGGCATCCTAGGGAGGGATGAGGGGAGGGGTGTAGGAAAAAGTTAAAGGTTAGTAAAAGTTTAAATTATTCAGTATATTCCTTTGAAATGTTACTTTTTATGCTAATTCAAGAACGACTTCTTTACACAATGTGGGAAAAGATTCTGATCTGTAACAAAACTAAACTTTAAAATCTTTTGTGAGATAGACTGTCCATGTTCTATGCAGATCTAACGTATCAGTATGAAATAGCACCGTAAGTTTTAGAATTGTACCCAAAGATAAATAATCCAGCAGGTCAGTACATGACATGTTCGTTTTCAGACACGACAAAATAGGAGTCTGTGACAATACTGGAAGCCACCTTCTTGTTTTGAACTTGTAGCCATGTATTTGGTAATTTAAGGAATAAACTGGCTTTTTCCTCATTTTTCAGATCTATGATCTACACAAAGAAAAATACGTTTTCTTTATGGTTCTTCAGCTATCCATAGCTTGGTTTATTCAACATTGCACTCAAAACTACCTAGAGATTGCCAGTATATTTTTTTAAATATTTTATTATTATTATTTTAAGTATCCATATGTCATTTATGCAGCTCTGGAGTCCCCCTCCCTCCCAGAATATACATATATCTCTTAATAGCAGGAATTTTTAGAAATTAAATGCAGGGAACGTGGTGGTGGAGAAAAGGCAGGTGTTTTTGTTTCCCACTATAGAATACTATGCTTTGGGAGAGAACAAATGCTGCAAAAAAAGTTTATGAATAACCTAAGAACTCATGAAGACTTGCAGCTGATTAGCAGCTGGAAATCTGAGTTCTTACTGAAATCTTGTACAAAACATTGAAAATTTTCCAGACTGCAACATTAAATGGAAATTTTTAAGAGTGTACCGTTTCCCAGAAGAGATTTCGCTGTTCAAAATATTTACCTAAACCGCATCCCACACCTGGTTGTTCAGGAAGCTTTTGTGCACCATGCAAGTGGCACAGGGCAGGCTGGACACAGCCCAGAAACCAGCCAGCCCGCAAAGCTCCCGCGCTGCATCGTGCCCAGCAGTCCTGCCGGAGATCCCATTTCCTACTCATCAGCCAGTCTCTCAAGAGCAGCTAACAGATCCCAGCCTTGAAAGGGCCATATGGCCCACCATATCCGTTACTGCGCATCCTGCCTGTTTTCCAACTTACGCCTGTTTCTTCTTCAACCCACGAGGCATTACAAAATAACAAAGAAGTGGCTGTCACTGTGCATCTGCCTGCAATTATCACTTCACTGAGCTGTAGTCCAAGTGTCTGTTCAGAAATGGTTTCAGAATAAGGATGAGTAACACCCTGTGATACAGATATCAAGAGACGGCACATGGCTTACTAGAACAATGACTGCAGTGGATAGTAGGAAGGAAACAGATTAAACAGCTTTTCCCTGCTCTCAGCGTTTAGGAGATCACTGTTCATGTTTAGGCTCAGATTTCATTTCATTTGTAATTATATAGTTTAAAGAAAAATAATTTTAGATTTTGCTTTTATTTTTATTTTTGCATTAATGTGCTTTATACTGGAAGATGAAGCCAAGTAAAAACCAGCAGGCCTTGTACGCCCTAAATGCTACAGGCGCAGCGTATCTCCAGGTGAACTGGAGTCAGTTCCAAGCCCACTAACGGACGTGACAACGCATCCAGTGAAGTTGTCTCTTTACTACATCCATGCAATTGAGAACAGCATCTGTCAACCTGCACTGAAGGAATGCAACCTGATTTAAACAACAACAAAAAGATTTACTTGAGCTATAATAATTTAGATCATTAAAATAGAACAATTCCTTAAAAATAAATGTACCTTTCACAAAGAATGTAGCTTATTTACATATTACATTTCATTGTTTGGTCAGTTCTAGAAAAATAGACCATGTGATACATTGTGTTGATCAGATTATAAACATTATAGTCTTAATGAAGCAAAATGAAGGTTTTAATCAAAATCTTCAAGAAAATGTTATCTCTACTGACCCTAGGATTTGCAAAACTTTCCTCTTAACAAATAAAAAAAATACGAGATCTTAATTGGTTTGACAGTATCTCTTCAGATGAAGTAGTTACCTTAGCTGAACCAAACCGCTTCACTTTCCTTGTTTTCCCTTTACTATCATGTTAAATTGTATAAAAATAATTAATTAGGGCTTTGCTCTATATCGCCAGTATGACTTCACTCCTTGGTCTCTCTAAGAATCAGTCACTTGTCCATCTCAATGGAACAATCCTCCCCTTAGCTACCCTGATTAGTAATGGGCAATTCCATTTTCATAACATTTCATGACAGATCTCTTGAGATAGACAGCTGTTTAGCAAGATTCATGATCCAGAAGTTTCTACCACTATTTACTAGTAACATTTAGTATTGACTAGCCCTTGGGTAAAAGGAATCAAAGAGAGCAGGGGAAAGGCTCCTTTGAGGAAAAAAATAAAACAAATCCCCCAAACTTTCTATTACAAAAATAGCACAGAAAACCTTATCTTCCTTACAGCTGTCTTTAAAGCTCTTGCAGTGGGTAATTGTTGGATTTGTTCGTCTGCTCTTCTCTTTCCCCACACACATTTAAGATCTTCATTTGCTTGACAGATTACGTTGTATTTAATTACATACTTTTTGGTTAAAGACAGGTGCACATTATAGATCCTATTTAGAAAGAACATTAATGCAGAAAAAGGGGAAACTACCAGTTTGCAGTCACAAGTAGCATGGATTCATCCCCGTTTGCAGATGGAAGAAAGAACACAGCATGCATAGTACTGCAAAGCAAATGGGGAAATATATTTTTCAAGTGGGATGACAGGGGTCAGATAGTTTCCTCTGCTGTGGGTTTTATTTTATCAGATGTTCTCCCAAGTTCGTATTGTTTATCAGCTTCAAGGAGTCTTTCCTTCTATGCAAGAAACGGTGCTAACTCTTGCTTTAGATGAGGTTTATGGTCACAAAATTATCATTACTTTGGCTTTCTTTTTCTCTCCTTACAACCTATGCATATGAATACTCAAGAAAGCAACATTTGACAAGAAATTTCTTACTCCAGTTAGCAGTACAGAATCAATCAGAGGCTAGAACCAAAAAGATATAGTTGCTACCTTCTTGTTAAAAGAGACTATAAAGACAAATACATAGACAGAAAACAGTTCTCATAAGTACCTGCTCAGCAGTATGTAGCAATGACAGAGACTGGCAAAGTCATCCTTGATTAGGAAGCTCAAAAAGTCTAGGGATGGTTATTTTCACTCCCAATAGGCAGCCTCTCACATGCACATTTAAATAGATGTATTCTACATTGAAAAATCAGCCGTCATGGTAAATGTGCCTGCATATACCAGTACCACTGCTGGTTTAGGGAGGCATTAGCCCCTTCCTGCTAGTGGAAGGGCAGTTTTCAGAAAAGCTCTGTCACCACCATTACAGGAAAAGACAATCACATGTAGCATTTTACTCAGAGGCTGTTGACAGTCAATGAGAAAATAGAATCAAAGCTTTTTTTATCATTCTAGTTTGCATTTTTCAGTGTTTCCCTGCCTTTGCAAAGCTCATTAAGCTGTTTTAAATAAACAATTAAATAAATATTTAAATAAGCAATTAAATAGTATTGAATATCTATTATTCCCTATACAAAACGTTGCCTGCAAATGCTGCAATTAATTACAGATCTGTTTTTTTTATATAAAACTGCTTTTGACATTCTTTTTGATAAAAATCTTTCTGCTTTAAAAAAAGAAAGCAACTGATCTCCAAGTCTATTGAATATTATAGCCTATATTGAATAATATTCCAGAGGGGGAAAGCACATGAAACTCCTATATTAGCTGAGAAAAAGTTTGCAATCTATTGGATCTCTAGTGAAATCTATTTATGGTGATATAAAAAGGAAAGTTACTGACCTCTCATTTATTCTAAACCTTTGTATTTCTTACATTAAGCATCTCACCACTTTTTTATCAATCAGATCAATACTGAGGTTGCCTGTTTAAAAGGTATTTTAACAGAAAACTAAATTTCTAGCTATTTCCAGCATGTGGGATTTTCACATAATCTCTGGGGTATTCTGCAGGGGCTGCTCTCATTAAACGTGAAAGATAGCTAGGCTACGTTGCAGTTCTTCAGTTATTGCAAATTTTCCATCTGTGCCTGAAATTGCGGAACGTATGTTGGTGAGACTTGGGCTATAGAAAAATCCGAGGATGGAATCGACTTATAGATCCCATCAGATCAGATACAAAAGTACACAAAGATTTTGTTGAATTATGTTAAAAATAAGGAAGAGGAGGGATGTACTGACAGAAATTTTGCAGATCATTTAATATCTGCTATTTAAGACCTAATAAGATAAAATATAATTAACAAAGCAAAGTTACCAGTAAGCATCTTGCAGATATAAAAACGCACACTAAAATATTATAAATGTTAAGGATCACAAGACTGAAATCAACACAAAGAGCAAGATTTTCAACTAATATATGAGAACATTTCTCAGGAAAACAATAATCAATAATGTTATGCTGGTTTATGCCTGCTGAACAGCTCGCCCAATACCTTTCAACATGAAGTACATGAGTTCAGTCACATTCAGAAAAGCAAAACCAGCTAATGGTCCCACGCTATGCTTCATACCAGCCTGCTTCTTTCCACAAGATTGTCAGAGCAGTTCCGTCGCTACTTGCAAAATACTCTTTAATAACCTCAGTTTAAGACTCTGTTAAAACAGATATCACCAATATTATACTACCAAGAACGTATTTTTTTACTGTTTTGTAAAGAAAGCATTACAGCTTCATGGAGCGGGCACTTGCCTTAGTCCCATGCCTACCCACTGCTCCTCTGCTGCGTGACCTTGGAAAGCTGCTTCAGACCTCCCTGCCATTGTTTCCCTTGCGATCTTTCATTTGCTGTCTATTAGGGCTATGAACTCTCCAGGGCTTGAACTGTCTTTTACAATGTGTTTGTACAGCATCTCTTATTAAAAAGGCCTCTATCTTACTTGAGCCTGCAAATGCTACTGCAGCACAAATAAAAAAAAAAAAAAGAAATAATATACCGTTGTACAGGTAGGTTTAATCCGCCAAAGAGCTAAATAGCAAAGCGTGCTTAAAAAAATCCTACATGATACCAGGTTGAAGGACTGTTATACTCAGAACAGCAATTTGAGCTAAATTGCTTTGCCTCTCAATCACTGTTTTCTACCTGAAGCTTATGTAGTAAGTCATAAATCCAAAGGGTGGGCCCTAGTTCTCATCACATTGCTGTTACCAGTGTTTGGTGTCCATTCAAAACTGACCAAAGTGATTTTAAAGAGATTTAGAACAAACCATCCGTTCAGATAACATTCTTCTCACTTTCCCCAGTGTAAATCCTAATTTCATGTGTCAATGGGAAGAGACATAGGGCATGTGAATACCTTTCGTACACACAGAGAAAATAAATACTTTCAGGTGCTTATTTCAAGAAGAATTAAGCAATTTGAGCCAACCTATAGTGTTGACTAAAGTGATTTCCAAATAAATAAAAGGATCCTTTTTTTTTCAAGCTGAATTTTTGTTGTTTTATTTTGGTATCTGAACCAAAAAGCCCGAGATGTGTCCAGGTCCAAAGATATTATCACGTCATCTTACATCAGCTGGAAAAACAAAGGAGCTGAGAGAACAACAGCAATAGCATAATGTGTATGATCTCAGGGTTCTTGTATACACACTCTTACTAGAAATAAATATCTGTTAGCTCCAGCTGCTACTCATATTAACCAATATTAACAAGTTCATTTCTTAGAACAGAGAAGAGTGGTACTCTTTAGAAGTTTCCATATTTTTCTACATAATGTGAAAGAAAACAAGATTTGCTGACAGAGCACAAAAATGCAGTTAGAGGGTCAATCACATAGCACTGCCTTAGATAAAAACACATAGGGTAATAAGGAACATAAAATGCTAAATGTATATTACACATATTAATAAGGTCAAAGAAAGCAGCATAGACTTGATGTATACATACAAGTTTGGGTTGCCAAAAAGTGCAAGTGTATTTATGTTCTGTCTGTATTTTAGGGAGCACCATCCCACTTACCTTAAAAATCAGAAGAGAGATTTCATCCTTAGACCAAACCAGGAGTTCATTTTGGATAGGTACACACCTCACATCCATTTACAAAATTTGCAATTTTGATGTACTATCTGGAGAATTTTTACTGAAGTGAACTATATCATTAAGGCAGTACACATTATTAAGGGTATGCATTCTGTTAGTGGTTTTCTACCTATAGAGCTCCCAAGTTCATTATAAAATTAAAGTTGAGGTTCTCCTGAGGTCTGTTTTAAAATGGAATAATAATAAATGCTTGCACCACTGGCATAACTGATACATGTTTCTGTAGGTAAAAAAGAACAGAAAATAAAAAAGGAATTTTTTTTTCCCCTCTAACAGAGTGGAAAGGAAACCAGGCATCTTTCCCATGCTAAACATCCACATTCTCATTACCATGAGTAACAGCCAAAGCAGAGTAACATTCAGTAGCATTAGTAATAAGCCTCAGAATCACAGAACCATTTGCCTCTGACTTAATTAGTTTCTTCTGTAAGAATTAAATTGTATTTTCCTCGCAGAAGAATGTCTTTCTGAATTTTATTGCAGTCTGGTATTAATATTCAAATCCAACAACCCCTCTCAGGCACAGCAGAATGACTCCATTTATTTTGCCACATGAAAACACAATGCAGTCCCCAAGCGTATATTTTCAGTGAAAGAGAGGGAGGACGGCTAGCTATCTACAAATGAGCCGGAGAACAATATTGTAATATTATATTCCATAATAACATTAATGTTTAAGACAAACATAAAGGAAACATGCCAAGGTACAGCCTCTGGTGAAACGACTTGCCCTTTTGTTTTGCATCTTTACCCATCTGAACAGCTACAGTTCACCTGTGGAGTCAGGGCTGTGCGTTCCTGATCAAATCAAATCCAAATCAATGAAGCCCGTGGCACTGGTTCCCAACCGATGTACCAAGAGGCCACAGTACATGATGTACAGTGACCCAAAGGCTGCATGAGGCCAGGCAACTCTGAAGCGGTTGCATTTCTCCTCCATGAACTGCCACACAATGCCACTGTCTGGTCCTTGGAATGCAATTTGACATACTTAGTCTATTCTTCACACAACAGGCCTTGCTACTACTCAGCAGCTCATAAAAAAATAATTTGGGTAGGATTTGCCTCATACTAGACATAGTCATGAAACTTCACATCTGCAGTCTTCGCCAACTCTTCTGCAGCTTCTTCCATGATGTAAAACTGGCTTGTTGCACCTTTCTGTAAGTTATTTTCTGGCTAATACAATAGAAAGGAAGTGTGGGACAGTTGAAAATAGAAATTGCATCTAGTGTGTTAAGTCATCACCTTATCCTCATGAGCTCTCATCAAATATCTCTGTTATTTGGTTTTAATAAATGGTCTTTCATGGTAAAATATATACAGAACAGGACTCAAGATTAAAATAGACCACTAATTACCATTTTGTCCAGAAATCAAACCTCCAAAAGTGTCTTTCCCAAGAAATCAGCACATTCAAAGCCTCGTACGCATGTCACTGCCTATTAGCGACTGTTTTCCTGTTCTTTTAAAGAGACTAAAAATATGTCAAATGTAACTACTACTGTTTCTCAAACATAACTACGACTCATCTGAAATGAGGATTTTGATACAGGGTACCAGGGCAAAATCCAGTAAAAGGAGGAATCCATGAGTTCATCCAAGAATACATAAGCAAATTAGAGCTTTGTGTTCCTGTTATAGGTGAGATCAAAAAACGTTATTTTCAAGCTAACCAAAGAAAACAGAAAATCTGTAAGAAAAAGGAACAACCCTGGCTCACAGAATATAGTTGTTATAACAAAATACTATCATCAACACATAATTCAAGATGGTTTGGACCTAATTTTCAGGATGTACGGCATTGAGCCAGGGAAAATCTGTCATTTAATGGTTGGCTGACCACAGCATGCACAAGTGAATTATACCAATGCTTCAGTGCATTTGCTAAGTGCTCGCACTGAAAAATCTGTTGGAACGCTTTTATTCGAGAACGTGAATTACAGGTTTAATACAAGACCAACAAAAACCAGCAAATCTGAAAATCAGGCTCCTGTGACATTAGGCAGACTAATTGGCAGGTCTCCAGGGAATGGGCCAGCTCTTGCAGTCCATAAACACCCAAGTCTTCAGCTGTCACTGCAAGCTTCAGTTACGAGGAAAAAGAGCTACAGCCCTAAGGAGTTACATTACAACTGTCAAGATGCAGATGCTAGACAGGCTCATAGGCATTATCAACTTGTCCAGTACCACCTCCAGAAATAAAATACGGCATGAACTCAGAACAGTTACTCTCAAATTACAAGGATGAAAAACTGCCACCTTTGTCACTGCGAAACCTACTTTCTACCCAGACTCAGAAATGTTTGATATATAGGATAACAGAAGGGAGTCTCAGTGCTTCAGTCATCAAACTGCCCTGCTTCTAATGTGTTCAGTTGAATTCATTTATCAAATACGAGTTGTACTCTGACATTAAGACTGCTGCAATAATAAACCTGGAAGTAATTTAGGGATTGTCTCTCTGTGAAACACAGGTGTAACAGAAACCACTCAATGAATATGTTGCTGCTATCATAGTTTTCACTTGAACTGAATCTTGGACTAAACTCAGGAATTCAGCAGCTAGAAGATGAACTATAAATTCACTAGAGTTATAGTACTCAGTCTTTGAAAATGGAAAAATACTGTGTGACTTTACAAATAAAGATATTAGATGTTTGAAAAATTAAAAATTATTTTTCAAGATATCATTAAAAAGGAACTCCCTTATTCTAGACCTTTTTGTGCTCAAAATGTTAATGATAATTAAAAATCAGCAACAACTTTGTGGCTTCTAGGAGTAGCCATTGTATTTGCCATTATCCATCACAATTACTTTTAATTTTTTACCTTCAGAATGACTGACAAAATGTCCTACCATGGAAAATTCAACAACGAGCCAGACTCCCACATTCCACTGTTTTCAGGAAGTGTAGCACTAAAGTACTTAGTTCCTATTTCTCCAGGGTTGGTGTTTTACAGAGTCCTCAGTTCATACTATATTTGATCCAACATCTTCCCCTACAGCAGTGTGTATTTGATATTTGTAAACAGTGAAGAAGAATGACTGCTTTCAAGAGGTTAAATGGTAACATTCACAGCCTTGTTTTCCTAGCAGGAGGTGGGGCATGGTAGCCATTTCAAAAGAAGCAGTTTTGGGAATGTTGGAATCACTGGGGTTGGAAGGGACCTCAGGAGGTCTCTAAGTCCAACCACAGGGTCAAAATTCAATTCCCATCAGGCTTCTCAAAAAGGGAAAGTTGTTTTTTTTTTAAATAAGCAATGAGTTTAACCTACTTGAGTACCATAAGCACTATTATATAATGAGTGTAATTCATTATTTCAAAGCATCGCTACAAGGCAAAATTTAGGTTGTTTAATTTTTAACTGAGCATTCCCAGATCAAGACATTTCAGAGTTGCTCTTAGGTTTATCTTTAGTTCTGAATTCCCAGTGGTTTTAGTATTTACCTTGTAA
The DNA here is from genome assembly GCA_013400195.1 of Aramus guarauna. Lineage (NCBI taxonomy): Eukaryota > Metazoa > Chordata > Aves > Gruiformes > Aramidae > Aramus > Aramus guarauna. The sequence goes on from VXBL01003649.1 coordinate 1,035,520, forward strand.
ATGTTTTTTTATTTTCAAATTACTGGTATCTGTTGTTATTCTTTTTATATGGATCTTAGAAATATTTACTTGAAAGATTTGTGTGTATTTATAGGCACACACAAAGTAAAAACATAAAAAACATAAATAATGACAAAATAAATAATAACATTTGGTAAGATGAAGAGAAGTTTCATGTTATAGCTGAAATATATGACTGTAACCATGCTGGATTTATTCAGACTATACTACATTAGACTCTGTGTCAAATGTTTCCTATTGAATAGTTGTCACTGAGTATCTAGAGCCAGCCAAGAGGAGCCATTAGGCACAGTAACTTAAGCGGAATTTAGACTGGATGACTCGGGCTCTTCATACCCACTGAACTGTGTAATGTTATGAGCATTAAATAGGATATATGATAGTCTATAAGATTTCTATTTAACTAGACCATTTAGGGGGTTTTACGTCACGTTAAAGTAATTACATTGATCGCGCAATCTGTTTTCATAACCAAGCGATTGTGAAAATCTGAAGCTTACAACCACACTTTGAAGAACTGAACACCCAGGCAAAAGAGAAGGCAGCACAGTAATTGTGAAGTACTTTGGACTGACCTACACCAAACTTTTCCTTACCATTGATTCCAACTTCAAATAAGACTGTGATGAAAGGCTAAAAGACATTTTCAGAATGTTATTCTGTCATTTATTTTAAAAATTCATGTGTTTACAAGCTATTAGTGTATTTAAAGATCCACTGTGTTAAGCTTTCAGCAGTACTTAAAGGATGCAATTAAGCTTGCACTCAATTTTAAGTATGGCAGATTTATACCTTTTTAAAAATTATCATTGTGCTGCCTAACTCATGAATTTGCTGAGGGTGCCAGAGAAAATATTGATGCGAGTACTGTATTAATTATTTTACTTATTCTACCTATGAGATAAAAACTAACATAAATATTACCGTGAATTTCTTGTTGTAGTTATTTAAAGTTGTCTTCCTTTGACACGAATACTGAGATACTTTGCTTGCAATAAATGATGGAACTTCTGATTCAGGTGCATTTGGAGGAGGAGACTGATCTTGTTCCTAATGTGGAAAAAAGAGGGGAGAAGGGTTGGTGATACACCTGTCAAATAGCTTAAAATACAAAAAAAAACATGCAATGAGTCCAAAATATGTACCTTTAAACAGAAGGTAAAAGACTAATAATGCTTCTGCCATCTTCCCAGGAAAAAACATTTAATATCACATTGGCTGCACTGACAATGCCACTTTATCTTGTGATTACTAGGATTTTTCATTTTCTGCAGTAAGTTTTTGCAGGGAGTTTTCAATGGCACTGTCATTTAAAAAAAAAAGTCTCTCTACATGGCAAGTCTCTCTACTACTACTCTTATTATTGCAGTAAGATTGAAAAACTACAAAGCTTTAAGAGCAGATAAGCTTGAAAGAACAGAGAGTTTTCCCAGAAAATACTAGATGATTCAATATAAGATCAGAGACGTTAGACCAAGGAGAGAGGAAAAAAATAAATAAATGCTCAAATATATGACTTTTTCGCTCTGTAGCTAAATTCAGTGGTGGAGGAAAAATGTTTGTATGACTTTAAAATAAACTTTCTCCCTTCTACCAGGTAAATTGAAAGAAAACTTTTTAGGGTTGGATTTAGTTCATTAAGTTAAATGTTCTATTTTGGGGTCATTATAAAGCAAATGAAATATTTACAAATGGCCATAGAAGAGTCATCTCCATCCTTTCATCCAACAGCCAGTGTTCACCTTATGATGTGATTTCTCATTCAGCCCCTTCCATACACGCTGATTGAATTCAGACATCAGTTTTAGGTGTTCGCTGCAGCAAGGAAAAGGAACCAGGTGCCAAATCTTAAATGGGAGTTTCCCAAGCACTAGGCTACGTACATGCTTGTTCGCTTTTCTCCTAATTTTGCTCCATGCAAAATCGACTAAGATTAAAAAAAAGTCTGTGGCAACCCACCTCAGTAAGGTGGGATCGGAATTCTCCTGGAAGGCAGGATGCACAGAGTCATACCCCCATTGGCAAAAGACAGTCCTGAGTGTGAGTGTCCTGACCAGAGAGCACTGGAAAAAGACAACCTAGCTCCAGCTTTTCTGCTGCTTTATGTGTCCAGTCCTTTAATTCCTTTGCTTTCATTAAAAGTGCTCAAATCTGACATACTTTGGAAACACCCAGAGTGTTCTCAGCATTTCTGTGTATTTTTTTGTTGTTTGTCATTTTGTCCAAAAATATTTGGCAGGTCTGTCAAAAACATATTGCATTGCGCTATCCAAAAGCCACAGGGAAATGATTCAACAACAACAAAAAATATCACAAAGATACACAGAGGAAATTTTCACCCCAATAATGGAATGATGAGTCCTTTCTCCCCTGTATCCAAAGACACACAGACATAAAGCTAGCATCTGTGCTAGGCAAAACCTATAAATATGTGTATGTGCCTTCACACACACTCCCCACATATAATTTCATGCTAAATTGCCTTTGTATTCGATACAGAGTAGTTAAATAATAGTATTCACACACACACACAAAAAGCATTCGCTTGCACAGCTGAAGGAGCAGTGAATTATATGGCAGTTTTCACAGTATACACTAGAAGGAAGGAAGCTCTTTTATGTTTAAGACCACTCTTGGGAATAACCGAAATGGGTTTCAGCCAGGATCAAGTGCACAACCCATCCACTTTTGCACACATTCATGAATTATATTTTAAAATTGATTTTAAATCATATAAACTATGATTGATTACAGCTAATATACTGCTTGAAATGATAGTGCCAGCTGCAAAAACTGTGGACAAACAGAACATTACTGAATAGAATATATAATAAGTTATTATCTTCATTAGGACATGAACACACAAAGACCAAGAGTCCTGCACGTAGCATTACCTGGCATTGTGGATGAGAGCAAAATTAACACAGAAAGTATGTGTTTAAAAGGGTGATAGACTGGCACATAAATATCCTGTTCCTGCCTTAGCAAAGATATTTGAGCATTTTTCTTAATCAGCAATAGATATGCTTTTAATTAACAGGACTTGATTATTCATAACAACAGAAGAAACTTCAGCTAGGAATCAACAGCAAAAAAGTCTAGCGAACAGTAATTACTATAGTCTGAATTTTAGGGAATATTACGATGACTGCATGAGAACTACAAAGATGATCTCCTATCATCAGCAGAACATAAGAACAGGATTGATATTGCTTTTTGGTGGGAAGACCAGATGGGATAAAATCATTTGCACAGATTATGCGACAAACCTAAAGTTTCATCCAGTAGCAATTACAGTGTAGAACAAGCAATCCTGGAAACTCACACTACCTCAAAATAATTTGTAGTACTGGGAAGAAACAACTATGGACATGAGAAAAATGTAGGCATTAAAATTCCTTTTTTTGCAGATAATTCCACTACATTAAAATGAAATTACTTTACACTGCACAGGGGCAACCACTGAAAAATATCCAAATGTGTAGGCTACTTAATTGCTAGAGCTAGTCAGAGTCTGTACCCCACATCCAGGGTCACGTAACAGTGAATGTCACTGCTGCTCCTTCACAGTGACATTTTCCGCATGGCATAAGCGGGAAAATCAACCTGTATCATTAGCACCGGTTTGTACAGCAGGGAGGGTTAGTTGCAGAATTACTCTTGTAGGGGACTACTTTGCTCTTTGGCAAACTTTTTTTAATACACAAAGAAGTGTAATGACAGAGGGAAATACCAAAGAGAAAACAGAGCAGCAGTGAATAAGGTGCGCAGATACTAGAGACTGTGTCAGGCCACATTATTCAACAGCCAGCAGCTTTGTAAAGTCCAGACAGCATTGATCAAATAATAAAGTCTGCTGATATCCAGCGTTTTATGAAGAGAAGGCAGCCAGTTTATAAGTTTCATTTTATTTTCTGGGAAAGTCTGCCTGTCAGTATGAAGGATTTCTTCCATTAGTTAGAGCCTCTCTCTTTCATGGAGCAACACAGTGAGACACTCCGGAAAATGTTAAATATGAGTTGCCTGTCACATGATATAGCAAGGAATCAAAAGATGTGGTATTTCCTTTTCCTAATGGGGAGGGAAACCCTTTGTTCAAAGAAACAAATCTCTTTTCCTTTCTAAAAAAATAACTAAGTAACTAACAACTTTTGGGTTCTGACTGAGGAAAAGGCAGAAGAGACACAGTCACAGCACAATTCCTAAGGCTGCTGAGGATGCCAACCCACTTATGGTTCTCTTCCTTTTTTTTTAATCCTCCGAAAGCTTCCCCTCTGCCTCTTTCTTTTCCATTACCCAGGAGACAGCGCTACTTTCTAGCACGTGGGGATGCCCTTACGTTCAATGTCCATGGCATGTTATTGTCCAGAATACCCATCTGCTTGTGGTGGGAAAGGTGTTGCTGAACAAATGCATTCCTTTGCCAGGGAAACATTTTGATTTCCCTTTAAAGCGGATGTTTGGCTACCACACTTCCATAGCCTATTAAATGAAATGATGGCTATTAACTATAAAAGTCAACTGTTACTGAATGAATCAATAAGAATTCAGACCATCTTAGATCTGGTCACCCAACCTTTTATACTCTATAAATCACTAACATCAGAGCATCTCTCTGATCATTCAAAACCACAGAAAGATGTAGTTAGTGACAATTGTAATTAATATGTTAGCTAATGATCTGTAACTCTGACTTTATTCCCCTTGCTTTGCATGGAGAAGGACATTTCTTTTTAGTCATGCATTAAAACAAATGTTCTGAATGAAGAACAGCCTTCCAAACACTGTAATTTCTGAAAGATGAAATCTTACTACTATTGATATTAATGGGAATTTTACCACTAACCTACACGTAGATGAGATTTCACCCAAAACATTCCCTCACTGCAATCCATTCCTTTTACCTCAAAGCCTTCATGATGTAGCCTGAGTTCAAGGTTTGTTAATTCACTTTCGTTTCGCATTTTACAAGACTGACATAATGGGCCAAATTTATCTTCAGTGAAACTCCAATTAAATTGCATTATATACGAGTTCAGTGTAGTACTTAAAAAGAAAATTAACCTTTACTTCAAATCCTCCTCATTTCTCAAGGCAGAAAAAAATAATCATGGTGACACTGCAACAAGAAAATCATTTTTAAATTTACTGAATTTCTAGAATCCTTTCTCTTCCTTCTTGTTTGCTTTACAAAACTGTTTAGTACTTTACAGTCACTATATCATTAAGACTGGCCTTAATTATAAGCTTTAAAGTTAACAGTACAGCTGTCACTAGCTTATTGCATTCTACATTTATTAGCATGAAATTTTTGTGTTTCAATAAAAACAAAAGCTTTTACTTGCAGAGTCCATCTCAAAGTATAATAATGATCTCCTGACAGAGCTGCCACCTTTTTCAGAAGTTTTGGCTCCAGCAGTATTCCAAAAGGACTTTTATATATAAAAGAAAACTAAGACAGTTCAACTTGCAGTAGCCTTCTCAGTGATTTAAAAAAAAAAAAAAAAAAAAAGTACGCTTCAGCATTGTCAGATACATTTTGGAGAAAGACAAAGGCATTTTTTGCTTTGAAAAGAAAAAGAAAACCAACCATCTATAAAAAGACATTTTCTGAGATATCTGAATCTATAGGTCTTTACACACTGTGGAAATTAAAAATGTACAGAAATGGTAATTTGGTTTACTTTTAATCCTCATGTGAAAGTTTCAGCAAAGTTCACAGGATTTTGCTCACATTTAGGATTTATTTCTGGTATAGAGCACTTTTTTTTGTTGTGGGTATTTATATTTTTATGACCTGCTTGCCTGTGAGGTTATATAATGCAGTAGTTACAAGGGTTTCAGGGTTTTTTTCTGGTTTGCATTAATTTCTTTCGTTTATTCTCCCTCCAGCAGATTCACTGAAAATATTATAAATATACTGCAAGAATACTTCATTGGAAGGATTGCAAATATAAACACCTCACATATTCTGTCATGGAATTATGCTGAGTCTGAGAGCGACAGCTCCATCTGGTGTATTCAGTCCTCCCCCCCACAAAGCGTTATTAAACAGTAATTCTTATATGTAAAAATCTGGAAAATAGTTTCTGGCAACAAAAGATGACTGAAAAAATTAATCAGGAGCTACAGTTTTTCTTGGGGAAGGGTGGTATTTATGAATCATCCTTCATAATCTAAACATCAAATGAAGCAGCAGCAAACAGTGCAATATTGCTGTTAAATTTTCAGACATCTTCTGCCTCACAGGAAGGTACGTGCTGCAGATCCTGCCGTGGTCCCAGTGCTTACGGGTTTCCTGGTTATCGTTTTGTAGTGGGGTCACAGTCCACACGGAGCCTAATCCAGGCCCTCAGCAATCAGCAGGAATCCCTCGCTTTACTTCAGAGACCTTTACATCAGACGTGTAATTCTCTTGACACGTGAATTAATTTCTTCCCCAGTGCACGTTACGTCCATCACCGTGAGGCTCGAGTGTGTGCATAACAAGGGATTCATCCCGCCGCAGCGCAGGGTCTATTTCATGGCCCAGGGGCACGTGCTGTCGTCACCCTGCGCACAGCATGCGCGGGCATCCCTACCACCCCCTCGGCATTTACAGTCTGTACCGGGGGCATTGAACACCACCATTTCACACTGTGTTCCAGTTGGAGAAATTAACACATAATTTTGTCAGATATAGATCAGAGGAAAATATGTCACCATCATCTATTGCTTCAAAGTCAAACACCGTTCCCCAAATAATCAGCTTGCCATTCACAATATCCTCTGACTTACAGCTCCCATTGAGAGATAATATAGTATAATAAAACCTTTCTTAGCGCAGTTTTACTTGACGGAGCCCAGTTTGTAAATGCATGTCCATAGACTACAGGAGATTTCATTTCACAGGTTCTTCAAGGGCCCAGCAGTTAGCTGATCACATTCAAGCAGCAAAGGTTTTAATATTTTTGTATTGTTTTGAAGAGGCAAAGTATTCCATCAGGAGCCCATTAAAACACACTGCTCTCAGTGGGATATTTACCATGATGCTGAAGTACTTTGAACTACCACAAATACCATAACAGCAGTAAGTGCTTCACTGATGGATATTTCCCCTTTAATACCACCCTTTTTTTACAAGAATTATGTATATTACCAGTTTGTAACATGCAACAGCATAGTAACTTAGCATTACCAGACGCTGATACAGAAAGTATGGAAGGTCTTTTTATTCTATTAAAACTGTATGAATTATTTGTGTGTTAGGGAAAAAAGTTTTCAAATTAAAAAAAAATTATATCACAACACAGGTATATATGTTTTTAGGTTAAAAAAAAAATAAAAAATCACACAGTTATTCATTTTGAATGTCACTGTGTTTACACTGAAGGATCCATCTTACCATGAGACGATGTTTCAATTCTGAATCAACTGGTCTTCCCGCTTCCATGCAGGCTGTGAACCAGGAGATATCCAGCAGTTCAAACCTGGAGCTGTCACCCACAGCTTGTCCTCTCAGCCAGTCCAGCACCTCCAGGTAAGAGTTGTTCTCAGCCACGATATGAGTGACGGAATCACTGTCAAGAAGTGTACAAAAAGAAGTTTTCTTTCTTTCCTGAACCCAACTGTACACAGATGCAGAGCTACTATTTCCATATTTACTTACCATGCACTTCTTGAAAATTGTAGTAAATATTGTACATTAGGGTACGGGAAGCAGTTGTGTTTTCATATCACAATATATCTATTCCAGAACTGAATCTGCTTTGAGGAAAGACTTTAGCCTGACAGCTCCTGTAAATGCAGTATTTTGTTTCTTTCAGCATCATTTGCCTTACATCAGATACTATCCTATTACACATTTTTTGGTAACTCAGAAAATATTTGGTTTGCACGAGTAGTACCAATAATGAAAAGGCTGCTTTACAGTACCTGACAGTTCCTCCCAATACTCCTGATCAATGAATGAAAGCCTTATAGTATTATGAAGTCTGTTAACTGTAACAAAAAAAAAAGCTTTACAGCTAGTAATATCTTTTTGTAAACTTAGCTTTTCTGAACTTACATTAAGCTCTTTACATATGGCATTGTCAAATGTTTGTGACTTAAATCTTATTAATTATGCACTCCATCTAAAGACCACTTCCTTGCTATTAAGAGGCCAGTCTCTTACAAAACTCATATCTTAGTTTAGTGAACATAAAATATTCAGATTGAGTTATTTTTAAATAGATTATATGGTGTACCTTGCTTAAAAATACAGTAGCACAAAGGTCATTACACTAAATTTGGGTTGATGTACTAGAATAACATTGGAAAGAATCCCATGACAGTTCATGATTAAGATGACAAAGTTTTGCACCTTCCACAGGAAAGTAATGGACAGGGACAAAGTTGTTTCAAGAAAAAATTACATACATACGGAAGATGATCTTTAAATTTCTACCTGGCCTGCTGATGTCCCTCAGCAAGTTTAGATGACTACTAACTTGGTAGGAAACTTTAATTGATTCCTAATGTGCCCTCTCCACACACACCTCAGGAGGGTACTATTACCCACAGACAACAACAGACAAAGGAGGAAACCATTTTCATGAAATTTGTAGGACCTCAGTATCTCTGAAATATGTCAAAATTAGCTGATATTAGTCAACAGATTCCTAAACTTCTTGAGGGAAAAGCATAGGCAGACAGTGTCATTATTTAACTTAATTTTTATAGAAATAAGCCTATAATTGGAATATAAATTGTCCTGATGGCAGCCACCTTCATTTGCAAGCCTCCGTAATCTCCTGCTAGCCCATGCTGGTGCCAGCCTTGTGCGTATACAGTCAATTTCTAACGGACCCGACAGATTGCTTTGTAGCCCTTCTGTAACACCTGGAGAAGTTAAGCCATCAACCTGTTCAAGCAGACACTACCGGTAGAGATAGCTGGTTAGAATGGACTTTAAGAATGAAGTGCGATAACTGGTAAAGGCAGAGTGCACAACCTTTCAAAGCAAACTACTTTTTAGGAGACCTTGGCCTGTCCCTGAGACCTTGATTCATACCAATAATCACCGATTTCAATACATCACCAAATCTCAATGACTAATACTGGACTCACCCCATAGAAAACTTATCACATAACACTCCAATACATTAAATGTACTATATTTTGGAAATATAAGAAATGTATTGAACATATACTTCAGAAATTTGAAAACTGTCATGGTAAAACACTATTTTTTTCTCTTCATATTGTGTAACTTGTAGAGCAAAAAAAAACCCAAACAACAAAAAAACAACAAAACCAACAATTTATTTTAATCTAAAAGATTACAAATCTAGCATAGGTGAATCTCCATGAAATACTATTGGTTTTATTATTATTTAATCCTGCTAGGTTCTACTTTAATTAAACTGTCACATTTTTACTTGACTTAAAACCAAACAAAAAACAAAACAAAACCAAAAAAACCCAAACCGTTAGAGACACAGAACTTCTGCCCTGAGAATTCTATTTCACTTTATATAAAATATTCATATGTAATGTATTTGTACCAAGCTGCAGATCTGGGAACGTTGCCATTGCGATGCTCGCAGCAGTAGTTTAGCTGCTGTGCACCAGTTTCCTCTGGTACCTGTACAGCTGTGCTTTTTTCTTGGCACAGAACGTAACAAATTTAGTATTTCCTTTGGCATTTTCAAAAACAAAAATCCACAGTTACATAGTTCTTTTTTATCCAGTAGAGCTAAGCTGAAATTGAACATAACACCTGCCTTGCCTACAACTTACAGAAAGTCTGAAACACCTGTGTGTCAAAGCAGCCCAGATAAAGCCTCTACTCAGCCCTCAATGGATTCTTAATGTAGGATTCAGAACAGCCCAGTTCATTTTTTTTCCCTGAGAATTCAATTAGTTTTGTATCAGACACTAATTGCCTATTTCTGTTCAATACCTGCTTGAATCTTGCTTTACAAATTATTTCATCCTCCCTTCTTCCTCAGGCTTTCAAAGTTGATGGGATTGAAAAATCTGTGGAAATGAGCTTTTATAGGGAGGACCCAGTTGTATACTATCTGCATACAGATAAATGATCAATACTTGGGTTTCTTCCAGCTTTTCAGAGAACCTACATAATGATGTAGCTTTCAGAACACTGCATAATGATATAACTAGCAGTCATGAAAAGCACTATTTCGAGGAAGGCTTCCTTCAAAATGAGTTGGCTTATTGAAACACCACGAGACAAATCTGCAGCTGGAGTATATTTTCACCCTGAAGTGCCACAGCCATGGAATTTTATTCCTAGCTTTTTTCCCTAGTACTCTTCCAGATTGTACCAAAGTGTAAGCCAGTAACTTTGAGACTCACATCAGTGTATTACTCCTAAGAAGATTAAATATTAGAATATCAGAGATGTTCTAAAGAAATGCCCCCCTCAACCCATCACATTTTCCATTCCTGTATATTTAACTTATTTTCATTTCAGGAATTGGCCATTAAGTTTAAATTACTATTAGCCTGACTGCAAGGGGAAGTAAACAATGGCTGATTTGGATCAGCTAAAGACAAGATTCATTGATTCCATTTAGGCTATATAAATACATAGAAACATATCCCATGAAAAACATTTGCTAGTTCACACCTTACATTTTTTATTTTCCATGTGAGAAGTAACACACTGAAAAACACAGACACGTTAAAATTGACAGACTCAAGATAAATTAGCACCACAGATTTTAGAGGTAAAAAGTTAGAAATTTTGCTAACGTTTGTGTTCTGTCTGCTCTCTGTCCAGAACACAATAGAAACAAACCATGCTTTAGGAACACCCTCTGAAATCCTGAAGCATCGTTATAGTGGGAAAGTATATCCACCAAACACATAGGCAAAAACTTCAACCACAGTCATCTGTATGACTACATTTATTAAATTAGAGTGCTTCAAGCAGCTTTACTACATGTTATTTCTACACATATAAACCTTTTCCTACCTTAGCTCACTTTCTACTCTGAAACCCTTTCTTCTTGCCAGCTCCATCAAAAAAGTCCTTCTGGTCATCCCCATCTTCCTCTGCATGATAAAAATGACAAACTTATTGAACTTTATTTCATAACTGCAGGAAAGGTTTGAGGAATGCATCCCTTTCTGTCTCTTCCTCTGGGAGGATACAGCTGGAGCTCTGATCCTATCCATGATGCAAGGTAGAAGTGTTTTCACTTGGGTAAAAGGGAGATAACATGCTTTCTGCCAGGCATCAGCTGTATTTAATGTCACCACCCACTGAAGTAACTTTCTTCTGTTTCCCCTCTGAAATGAAAAACAGGTGCTACACAAGCAGAAACATCACTTGCTTTCTACCAGCTGGTACTTCTTGCACAGAACTACTCCAGAGAGGTGCAAATATGTTTTCATTCCTTAAAACAGTCATTACCTATAAAGACTTTATCCAAATAATATTGATCATAGCAAAATTATCTCAAAATATCAACCAGGTCTTCAGCTGGTTTAGTGGCCCAGTTCCATCAATTTCTGCTTTCAAACCTTTTCCAAATCTCACTTTTCCAAATTGCATGGCACATTAATTTTCAATTTAAAAAAAAAAAAAGCTTCCTATTGTTAGCTAGGAACTGTGTCTTACAATACAACTAAGTAACAGTATACAAATATGTTGTAGAATAGCCTGTACACTTGCTATTTCTGTGTAATTAATCTGATTAAAAAGGGATGGGGTTTGGCTTTTTTTAGAGAGCAAACAAAAAATAAGCTTTTGAAATTAAGTTTATAATAAAAGAAATCCTTTGCCATTTTGATACTAAGGCAATGAAAGACAAAGAGAAAGCATTAGGCATGTGTTTAAATATGCCTTTGGTGTGCGTTGCCAACATTGCTTTCTACTCTTTGCCCTGGAATGTTCTGCTATCTGTGGCAGGGACAGTAGGAAAAAGGTAACTACCTGCCTGCTTTTAAGCACCCAGTGACCTCCAAACAACTACAGAGGAGATTACGGAGGCTACGTACCATCCTCTCCTAGAGGACGGGGTATTGGTCATCAGAGAACTATGCTAAAATTTGTTGCAGACATTGTGTTCGATCCAGTTAGGTATAACCTTGAATTTCCATCAGAGCCAAGTGAGGGCAAACAACTAGGTTTACACAGCATGTGCATCTATTTTAGTACAAATCTACTTCAGTGGTAAATATCCCCGTTTCCATGGATTTTTACTTTTAGCGTAACAGAGTATTTGGATTTTGCCAGTCCTTCAGAATGTGTCAGAAATGTTATATCTTGCAATTCTCACTGCTCATGTTCAGGAGAGGAAGCAAGGTGGAAAAATCCTGCCTAAGTCAGATCAATTTTATTTTCAGTCATTTTATCACAGATGGATATACAACCTGAGTTACGGAAAAATGTGTCACAACCTGTTTCCTGCAATTATGGCCGAGAGTTTAAAATTAAATTATGAAAGCATTTCTGACATTTTCCCAGACCTATAGCTCTTGCTACTTCAACTGTATTATCACAGATCTAAAGAAACAGTTTTCATCAGAATAGAAACTATCAAAAATTAATATAGAGTTTTCAGCTCTGGGGTCTTCCTGAGGCCATAAAGAAAATATATGCATAGTTCAGTACATAGACTAGATATCATTCATTTCTTCCCTTGCCTAAGGATAACCCAGAAGCCAAAATTTCTATTCATCTTTCTGATTTATAACATTAAAATTGTCAAAATAAATCATTTCAAGGTTATTTTGAAATTATACAAGATATTTTCACAGGAACTGGAAAATGGACAAGCAGACTTTAAGAGGCTTAAGCAAAAGAATAGCAGCCAGGAAAAAAAATTAATAGTGATGTGTCTGGCACTAAGGCAGAGCAATCTGTTTTGGTTGCTCCCTGTCTGTTTTCCAGACTACTAATCAACCATTGAACACTGGCCATCTCCCCATTTACAGTCTTCCTAGGCTTTACTTTATCTCAAGCCCTACAAGGAATAATGTATTTGAGAACAGATTCTTTACATATGTTAAACAAAGTCTTATTTTATGTTATAATTAATTCAGTGCTCTCAAACATGTAAATATAATTTCCCCCAGTGTAACATCAAGATGCTCAGTGCCAGTAAAATCCTTCTGGCATGAAAAACATGGGTTATTATTCCTTTGTGTTACTGTAATAACTCTTGAGCCAGATTTTTGAGGGTATCTAGCTGCCAAAAAGCTGCAAACAGAGGCGTAGTGGGATTTTCAAAATATCTAAGCAACCTAGGCACCCAGCCCCTTTGGAAATCAATTTCTGGCTTTGAACCTAATGCAAAGGGATTTTCTCTGTCTAATAAACACAGCATAATATCGTAAAAAGATCTCTGCCGATGATGCAATTTTATTAAACATACCTTCTAAAATTAACAGGATTTCCATATCCCGGGTGAGTGAATAACCTACTCTCCTACAACATTACATTATAATATTTTTGACAGTAACACAGAAAGTAGAATATGCATTAGGGAGAGCACAAATACAGTGTAGAAGAAACATCTCTCATTTATGACAAAGGAAAAGCATCCTGTTATCTAAGTCATGACACTACATATAATACCTTACTCTCCATCACGTATAATTACTGGTGTAAAACCATAGAAACTAGCAGAATGTTTTCCCTCTTAGTATAGTCTCCTGGAATTCAGAGCAGTTCACATCCCTGGAGGGAAATCTAGAACAAATTCCCATGTTCTGATATTCTTGCTTTGGATTAGTGTTGTGCACTATCAAAGGCACAGATTAAGAACGAGATGTACACAAATGTCGATGGGCATTTAAGTAAACGCCTTTTGTCACTTGCGGTGTCTGTGCCAAGAGCATCCCAAGCAGTCCTCGAGCAGTGTCTAGCACAGACCTCAGCCTGAAGCCCAGAGCACTGATCTGGCTTCAAAGGGGGTTTCCTTGGGAGGAAAAATACAGGAACTTCTGGAAAAGCACAGTTCAGCTCCTCTGTACGTCAACAGTCACACATGCTTTCACTGCACCTTGATTACTGTCAGAGAGTCTTAGTGCCCTGGTTTCATGTGAACTGCATGGTAAAAATTTTATAAAATGTTACTTGCTCATTTTATGTAGCTTTCTTGTGAAGACTGGTGAAAAGCGCTTTTAATACACAGCTGCAGTATGCTAACCTTCAGAGAAGGCATCTCTCAAGCACCATCAATAAAAAGCAGAGAAGTGATTGTTTGGATATTTTGGATATGTTTCACAAGGATTATTTTTCTTAGCTTTTTCATTTTAAAGTTTTGGTAATTCAGTGTTTTCCAATGACTAATTTAATGAAAAACTTAAAATCCTTCTGATACCTTTTTTTGTCCAGATATTGCCATGACTTTGTTTCTATTTTAATTCTGTCTTTCTTGGCTGCTAAAAATTCCCTTTGCACTTGATACCTGTTTTACCAATCTCTCAATACCTAAAAATACAGCAGGTGTTTTTCTTGGTTTTAGTAAAAATTTTGTGAAATCCAATTATATTCTTATTAAGTAATTACATAGAATTTTTCTATATTTGTACCACTTACACTTAGCCAATGCACAAGCTGGAAGGATGTAAATATTTTATATTTTGGTATATGTAAGAACTTTTTTGTGAAGTTTTATTTCTTACAAACAAGTACAGGCTTTGTTTTCACCTTTTTATTTATTTGTTTTACTTCAATCTTCTGCTTTACTTGTCACCAGGGAGCTAGATAGGCTGATGAAGGCCTTGAGTTTCTGTCCTTAATTCCACATTATGTGGGAAGTTTTCATTATCGTTTAGCAGGTAATCAACAAGCTTAACAACCTCTTACCATTCCATCAGACAAAAGAGGTCAGTACATGGAATTCCTGGACACTGCTACCTGCACCAGCAAAACTTGTTTGAACATATACTGCATGAATCTATTTCTTTAGTCCCTATTTTTTTCTAATATACTAATATATAAATTCTTACAAAATGAACATGGTAAACCAATCTGGCTAGCCTACAAAATAAAGAAAACATCATGCTGTTACATTTGATTCCAGTGTTTTGAATAAATGTACTATTATTAAAGATAGGGAAATGTAGAAAAGTGTCTTCTGGAAATGTTCAAATACATTTAAAAAAATCAATTCTCCCTCATCCCCTTTGGTGTTTTGAACTATATTCTTTGAACTATAGAACATTTTCACGGGGCAACTTTGAAGTATGCATGCTTGAGTTATTCACATCAAAGATGACAAACTCAAAAAAAAATCCAGATGACCAAGAATTCTGAAAAACTGATGAATTGATAGCATGCTTTCAATGTGCTGACTTGGCCGTATCATGGTATTTGGCATGTAAGATAAAGTAGGCTTAGAGAGGACACAAAATGTTGTACTTACTGTCATCAAACGTACAACATTTCTGATGTATGTGGTCAGAATAGCTGTTTATTATCTTTTTTCTTTTTTACCCCCAAATTGGAGATGAAAACCTTAACAAGAACATATTTAGCAACATCTCTCAAAAACTGCCCATGTAGAAATAATACAAGAGCTGACAGCTTCTTTAACTGATTGTATACACAGCTATTATAGAAAGGGTTTGTTCTTCTAAGCTCTTTCTGAGGAAACTACGGAAGAGCAGTATCTCAGTGCTGAATAATAAAATAGAGCAATAGGGTTCCCCTTTACAGCACGGGGAAAAGTAATTGGTGACAAATCCTGGCAGGAGCTGCTTCCTACCCACATCAATACGCCTATATTCCCTGGAAACTATTATTTTCATTCTTCCTTCATTCTCTCTGTTCAGTAACAAGGCTTACAATTGCTCTTTCTGGTTACTCTGCTAATGGTAGCTGCTGCTCCTTGTTGTGATTGTTATTGGACTGTTTGATTTTTTTTCGGTCCTGGTGCATCGATGGTTTTCTTTATATTGTACTCTCACGAGAGCCTCGTGAACCTCCCAGCAACAAGCAGAGACATATCTGCATAATCCCATCAATATACACGGTCAGGCAGGTCTTTTGACAGTTATGCATCTCTTCCAAACAGAGTTTACAAAGGTAAAGGTCTCTGGATATTGAGTACCATTTATTTAGACTCTCACATTCATCTCACTGCCAGTATTAAGGACAGTTGCGTTAATTAACAAATAGCAAACAACCTTTCAGACATGAGGAGTTACACAAATGGTGTTGCATGGTCTATATTTAGGCAGCTGAAAAGATTGTTTATCTCAATGATGAGGAAATAACATTCCTGTGGACATTGCAGAAATTTCTTATATAAAAATATAATACTAAAAATGAATACACTTATATAAAAATTCCTATCCTGCCACCTTCATTCTCTCATAAAGAATCCTGATATCCTCCCCCACTCCTGTAGTAGGACACTACTAATATGACAGCTAAATTGATCGTGTGTCTTCTTTTAATTAGTTGTTACAATAGCTACTAGATGTAGAATTGATGCATCTTGCGGTAACACTGCAAATGCAATTCTAGACCTATTTACATTACAGAATATACAAACAGCAGTATGTGTGAGAGTTATGCCTTCTACACTTACCGATAATAAAGCATGATGCATTTAATAAAGATAGATGTACTTAAGTCAAAATAACAAAAACCAGAAAAAGATTATTGCCATGTTTCACATAAAGCTTTCAACTATACATTCAATTTTCAGTAGTACAGGAAAGTTTCTTCATCTTGCAGTTCCCACATCATCAGACCAGATAATATAGAAGAGAGGAGTAAATAAGAGTGAGTAGCATAAATAATGTTGTTGCAGAGGGAATAAAATTTATGAATAATATTATGCAGTATGTCCCTTTGTCCTCTCAAAAGTTTATGCGAACCACACCAAGATAAGAAAGTTTATCTCACTTTCTGGCTATTGAGCACACGCAACAGGTAACGGCTAACAGCACGGTGAGTCCTGACAGAGCTCTTTTTGCACGCTCCACTGAAATAAGCTGCAGAAAAGTCAGAGACAGCATCAGAAAAGCTGAAAGAATTGCTGATGAGGATTACACATATCTTTGTGTTATCTCCATAGAGAAAACAAAACAGATGTTCACCTGAGTGGCATGTTGTGAATTTTGCAGGTGAAGGAAAAAATCAACTAGAAACCTTTTTTATTCTAGAAATTTGAGCTGAAAGAAGCTGGAAAGCAGAGTGGAATGGAGCAGAATTCTCACCTTTTTGATTTATTGAGGTTCTGAGTTCCACTAATGCAGAACTAATTACCGCAGAAGTAACCTAGCTGGCTGATTAATTCATAGCAGGAAAGAGTTTTCTTTATCCAGCTGGATTTTTCTAATCCAAAAGCACTCTAGACACAGTTTCCACAAAAGCATTCTTTTCATTTCTTACTGACTTCACCTATAATTTGGCAGCTGCCTAACATTTTTTATTCTGCAGTGTGGATTTGATGGCTCTACCTTTCACTACAATGAAAGCTAATTTTTTTCAACTGCATAAAAATTTACTTCTCAAAACCACTGACAATTCCTTTTCCAGACTATCTCAAAATTTGCTCCCTCATTTCATCTTGCAGAAAATTCAATATTACTAACTCAATTCAAAGTTATAATAGCCGCTACAAGTCCTGTCCCAGTGTAGCATTGCATACTTACTTAGCTGTGAACATATGTTGATCGATCTTTATAAGAAAACCACATTGTCCCTAGATATTTTTGAGAAGACAGCCTTTAGAGCCATCTTTCTGACTCCTTAAATCACAGATGTAAATCTCATGCCATTATTTCATGATGCATACCTGCTTATTAGGAAATTCTGTCACAAGTTTGAACATATTTTTATACAATTCAAAGAGACAGTATAATTCCACGTAATTGAAGTATTTGTATTATGAGTCTTACTCCTCTTTCCTGCATTTATTGCTGCAGAGAGGATTCAATTTTAAGAAATTGAAAGTCAGACTGAATGTACTGTCACATAACTATGAATGGAGCTGGTAATTCAATAGTTAAGTGACAAATCAGAAGACCACACCATATTGGAGAACTTTCTTTTAGAAAGCTTCAACACCTTTCTCTCACTAAGGATTCCTATATCCTTCCAGTTTTCTATTCCTATGCTAGACTAATTATTCTCATAGATTACGAAGCATTACAGCAGGAAGTATATAAAGCAGGTAAATCTATTTGTGAATGCTGTTCTGTTACAACAATTTACTCAAAATTTTACTAAAAATACACGCTATTCATAATTTAAAGATTTTAATTTAGTCACTTTGCATTTCATGACATTATTAAGGACACAATTCAATATGATAGTTTTCTTTTGCTGGTGGCAGTTCATTATGGGGTTTACAATGCACTAGAATTCAAAACACTATGAATACAAGCATGATACACAGACAAATTTAGCTTCTATTTTGTTTAACTATGTTGAAACGTGTGGAATTTTAAAGATGTAAAATCAGGCCACGTAAGAGGAGAGAAAGGCCTAAATCCTGAGACCGTGCTAACGGAGAGCAGGTACCAGTAGATGCCAAAGTTGTCATATAGCCAAGAACAATTATTTTGACAATATTACAATATTATTTTGCCAAATATTTTGACAATATTACAATTATTTTTACAGTATTACTACATATGTGTTCTCAAAACAACATGTTCCAGCTATTCCAGGCTGCTCTTCTACAAGCTTGATTCAAGCACCTTAGAAGTGATATCAATCTGTCACCCATCTTTCACTGTCCAAAGCAAATGAGTCAAGTAGGAGAATCTGGAGAAAATCTCCTGTAGATTTTGGTACTTAGGCCAGACTACTGATTTACTGACATGAGGCACTGAGGAAAATACTGCTTTTTCTCCTAGTCTTACCCACTGGTGCTCTGCAGACTCATCACACAGAACACCGGAATATCTCAACATAACACGCGCAGCAATTGCACAATAACCTCCAAAGAACAAGGAAGCCATGGGTGCAACATACACAGACTACGTCTTTGACAGCTGTAAGTGAATGCATATCAAAATCGTGTCAAGAAGAAAAGGGCTGCAAGATACTTTAATCCTGGTAATTCACTACTGTTGGAAATAATTATAGAAGATGTACTCATGCTTTTAAATGTATGGGAAAGTAGTCCAAGATATCTTTTATAAGTAAGGAAAAGTTTATGAGACACAATATAGAAACTACATACACAGATTTGACTAAAGAATTATAAATCGGATATGTAAGTGTCATAATCACTGAACCGTGCAGTCAACACTGAGAAAATTATATTTTGCTAACAGTACAGTTTTGTATCTACAGATAATTTGGTCAGTCCATCCATTATCTTGTGTAGGTGTCTAATAAGGTACAAAATGTGTCATATTGCACAACCTGCAGAGGGAAAAATCCATGTATATTTTCATACATCAGTAAACCCAGAAAATTTGGTGTCACAAGTAATTATATGTAATGCATATCTTTCCCTTTGTGCAGGCTCAACGGCTTCCTGGTTGTTTTTTTTTTTTTTTTCCACTGGTATATAGGTTACATGAGTTAAAATGTCTTCTTGATCCTTTCCTGCACATTGTACAGGTGTTGAAAACTCAAGAGGGGGGATGGGAGGGAGGGGGACAGATAACTGTGAATGATTATGCTCAGCTTAGAGAGCTGGAAGAAAAGGTTCAGACCAACTTTGCAACAGCTCTTACTGTTCTGGTTACACACAGCATTGTGAAAGGAAACCAAATGTAAATATTTCTTGATTAATATCTTAATGAATACTGAGAGAGGGAGGTTGAAGTAACTACCTAAATCAGACTGCAGAAGTGAATGTTTCTGAGAAGGAATTTGAGGGATGGAATATTAGAGGAAATAGTATTCTTCTCTTTGCTGCAGTGAGTGGAAAAAGAAGATGGCTCTATCCAGAAGAACAGTTTCTGAGTAGGAAGGATTTGATGGTGGCAAGGATGTAGGCATATGATACAGGCCATTAATAAATACCCTAAATAGCCATTCTCTGGTAGACATTGTCAAATAAAAGTTGAAAAGTACCAAAAATATCTCTAGCGCATTTGCTTTTAATTCTAAGTTGCATATGTATAGATATACACCATATACACATACATATAATTTCTTCTCTTTAGTTCCATATAACATTATTTTGCCAAAGTATTAAAGTCACAGTTCTAACAGATGTAGTAAATGTTGGTGTAAACACCCTTCAACTTTAGGCAACCATTTATACGTATTCTTTTCACTACTCACTGGTCAAAACCAGCAGACAGCAAACCACAAACCCCACCAGCCTTTGTGGTGAGGTACGAAGCCGTGGCACGCACCCCCTGCCACCCCACAGCAAACCACCGCAGGATCACCTCACGTTACCTCCCCAGCTGCGCTACCCACAGGCATGCTACAGCACAAATACCGGTGTAAACAAACAGCACTACAACGTAGAAGGGTGAACGTGAGGGCCAGAAATTGAGGATAACTTTGTTTTAAATGGATACATTAAAAACATTCCACTTTGTTAAGATTGCTTCAGTACTACAAATAAACTAGATACGCCTGAACAGTTATATATCACTTTTCACACTAACTCAGGCTGAATATGCCTGAAAAGTAGTCAATACTCTCCCAATTCTGCACATTTCAAAATAGGCACATATGTAAATTTAAAGTGGTGTACTCAGCACTCTTCAGATTTTTTGTTTTCACAAGTGACTAGAAGCTCCAAAGTCATTCACCTTCCATTTAGATCACTGCTTTTCAATCTGTTTTCAGTTGCAAGAACACATAACAGTTTTCCAGTGCAGAACTAGGACTCAAATACAGCAAGTTTAAGCCCTACACATTTAAGAAAGCCTATGTTGCAAATTATTAAGCAGCAATCTTGTTACACACATAAGTATCTGGCCCCACAATCTTTTGAGGTATTGTCTTAATTCTGTGCCTGAAACATAAAGCTGAGCCCATTTGTATTCAAACCTTGAAGAATTGCTTTTATTCCCACTCTAAATATAGGGGAATGACCAGAGAAGCATCAACCTGAAATCAAGGGCGATAGCTTCTGCAGGATCTGATACGGTAAGGTAAGGACTGTACTTAGGCCAATTTTAGTGTTCTTAACATGATTTTAGCCCTTGGGCCATGATATTTTGGATAATAAAAATTGCTTTTGCATGTTAATAGAATAGAATAATGTTTTGGATAAAGGTTATAGCTATAGCTGAAAGACACAAGGGGGAATAAAAATGTTGAGATAGGTTCAGAAATACATATTAGACTTTAAGTTTCATCTGTACTTACCCAGAAGAGATGTTCAATATGGCTACAAACAAGGGTAGTAAGAATAACCTCAACTTAGCTAAGATAAGAAAGCCTAAACTTGGGATAAGGGCTAGGGTACAGACCAACATGGTCAGATAATGTATACTTAGATATCAGTATCAAAGGGGTCGCCAGACTAGATTTAGTCCGGGCCAACACCCTCCATTTATTATGGGTGATGTAATATATCCATATCAACAATCAGGTTAGGATAACTATTAGGTTTTGGGAAAACAGAGCTCATTTGCCTATATATATAAGATTAAGTCTAGAAATGAGAAAACTGAGCACTGAGCGAGTAAGGGTCTGAAACCTGTGCTTGGATTTGGGCTAAAAGGAATCATTTTTCAACATTAATGAATAGACTAAATCTTTAGAGTTCAGAATTCAGTAAAGTCAAGAGTTGAATTCAATAGGATCCCACGGCGTATGTCTAAGAGGACTATTGGGCTAGCAATACTGGGCATGCGGACAATATTAGGGTAGCAGGGGTCAGGATCGCTGGGAACATTTATCCACATTGCCAAATGGGTTTATGGCTAATTAATTCCTCCACAAATAAAGAAACTTCCCTGTTGTATAAGTGTGTTAGGTGTGGGGAGGTAACAGCTGTGTTTGGGCTAACAGTGTCTGACAGACTGGAGTCAGACCTGACTCAGAAGCAGCCACCTGGCTTGGTTTTGTGGTCATACAAGCAAAAATTTCCCCCCTGCAGAACTCTCAGCTGAGCTTTTGCACCTCTTCTTTATTTCATCTAACTCTAACCTTTTTCTTCATCCTGTAAGGTGACCCTATTAGGTCCCAAATTAAATATAGTTCTTGGGCAAATTAGTGCATTCACGCTGGCAAGTGCTTTATGCTGAATGCAGAAGAGCACATATGATGTAGGAACACAAGCGAGTAAAGAGAGTGTTTTCAGTTCATTTGCTGAACAATTTTTGAAAGAAACATTTGATTGGAAAAGGCAGAACATTTTCCATGAAATGAAACCAAAATGTTTCTCTATGATTGAAAGTCTTCATTCAACCAAAAATGAAACTCCTTGTATCAATTATTCAAAAATATCCACATTCAGTTTAGGTTGAACAATGTGTTCTCTTTCACATGAAGCCAGGCAACACAAAGCAATGTCAGAATACTTGTTTTCCTAATTCCTTATTTTATTTTTAAATTTAGAGCTATTTTTATTTTAAAATATTTTTAAATAAGTAAAAAAACCCAAACAAACAAAAAATGAAACCACCCATAAATCTTAAAACAAAGGATTTAATCTATTTCTAGGTTTTTCCTCTCCTAGAACTCTTTCCAGATTTTTCTGTAACACAGTACTGGTTGCTCTGTAGATGCTGGTGTTACTATGTAGTTAGAATTCACTAAAAAGAAATGCCTCCATTCTCCAAAAGATGATTGAAAGACACGCCAACATAGAAGCCCCTGTCTTAAACATCTCAGAGGTAACGCTGCTGAATTTAGCAGAACAATAGCACTGTGGGAGAAACACTTGGATACAATGCCTATAAGGATATGACCCCACTGCTTTATTTCACCTCATTCTGCTGGTGACAAGAATTTATTTACATAAATCATAATTTCTGTTATGCAAAAGGTCACACTCTATAATGACTGCTAGTCACTTGCAACCTTAACATCTACAAATTTATGAATTTCTATTTGAAGCCTTAGTGAAAAAGAAGAATGAGTACTGTGATTTCTACACTGAGTAGTTTCCATTTTCATTCCTGGTTTAAGGCCAGCTTCTGGATTATTTCTGCTTCAGCTAGTATAACTAACTTGAATAGATGGCAAAAAACCCTTGTGTTTCAGTAAGGGATTCATTTAAGAATTTCAGAAGTCTAAATAAGTAAACAAGAGTTCAGCAAGAGCTAAGAAGAGTGGTGCCCTTTACTCTGCAACTGGTGCAGAAAAAATATGTTTTGTACCTGCATAGTGGCGTGTACACATGCATATGTGCATTTCCATTCTATGAATCTTAAAAACATTTTTCTCTATTGGGTAGGTCAAATGCTTGAAGTTGAAAACATTTATGATTCAGTTGGTACTACTTTATTGGAGACAGCAGTCCTATATTACCAAAGATTCAGGACAGCAACTTTTTCCTGAGGGATTCAGAGACTGAGGGGGTACGTTATTCTGGGGCACGTTTTTTTTCTATCCAACTGTTTGTTACTATACTATCCGGGCAAGAATATTGTACCATAATATCTTGCATTATGGCCGAACACGTTCAATGTTTTTTAAGACATGACACTTAATTAAATCTCAGTCTGATTATTTGTATGACCCTTATGTGTGTCACAAATGTTGGTACTACTCATGTATGTCTAATTTCTTTCTTCATGGGATTTGTTCTAGATGTAAAGTCTTCTGGAACTAATCTCATACTTTTAATTGAAGCTTGTAAGCCAAGTCATTCTGTCCATAAGATGGAAATCAATCAAGCAAAAGACTTTTTTCTTTTTTTTTTTTAAAGCCAGATTCCAGTGTTACATCTAGCAATATTTTATCCAGCAAATGTTTGAACGGTAAACTGAAATGGAGGAAGAATTGTTTAGTGAGTGATTTGGATCAATTACTTCAAAACAAAGGGATGATGTTCCTACATTAGGACAATTCTGTGCTAAGAACAGCTCAGCTAAATTCCCCAAATTTTTGTGATCACTGGTTTTGGTAGGAAAGGGAAGGAATGTCAAATACTCAAATAGTTCACCTGAGAAAGGAGTGTGAACTACTGCCCCTGACTGAGAACACAAACTCCCTGTTTCCCCTAAACACAAACTCACTGGCAAGAAAAAGTAATTCTTTCAAAAAATGCAACAATTGTCTTTGGCTCATTGTTAAGACAGAAATTTCTTTCAAGGTTTTGGCCATTTCCAGAGATGGTTTGATGGAGATTAAGGCATTGTTTCCAATATACTGCTGACACACCTCTTTGAACTTCACTTACTGAAGCATGAAAACGTACATGGAACGTCTGTGTTCAATATCACTTATTCCCAGTTCTCTAACTCAGAAATCACTGTTTAATCAATCCAAAAGCAGAGGGAAAATCCATTAGGCTTACAATCAATGGCTGTATATCATCTTCAAATAAAGCCTTCATGTAAGACCTCATTTCAAACTGAACAAACATTAAGTCCTGAAATGATATCATCGGTAAACATCTATTCACCAAAAAGTGTATCAAAGCCAGAATGTGGCATATCATAACGTAGTTTCTGTTTACAAGGTGATGTACACAGATTGGGAATATCAGCCCTGGCAGACAAATGAGAAAGTGAAACTAAGCATTTTAATACTTCTCTCCCTTTCATATGGTCATCACAATAAAAAGCAGATTTTGAAAATATCTTCTAGAGTTACCACAATATTTTGCTTATGAAGGTAGTGAGAGGCTGTTATCCACCTGTACAAAGCAAAGCTCTGATATTGTATTTGTTTTATTTCCATTGTGGACAAATAGAGGAATGTTAAGAATTCTGTCTAACTTTGGTAATTATCACTTGCTTAAATTGTGTAAATAGCATTTAAGAAGAACATGAAGATTCTTAAATAAAAGGCAAGGTATAACATTTTGTTTCAAAAGTTTGGCATTACTCTACTCTTGTCTTCCACATAGAATTTGTCAGGGTAAACTAACAGTCAACTATCACGTGTCAGAAAAAAAAAAATACAATGCTCTATCTTGTCATTAATCTGCACTGTTCTTTATCCACAGATTTCAAAACAAGCCAATGAGCTGCCCACAATCTGACAGCTGCAAATGTCTCCTGCATGAATATATACTGTGGCATGGATTCTTATCTTAGTTTCAGCAGTAACAATAAAAGGTGTCTTGGTAAAAAACATCAACATAAAGAAGTGCATCAACTATCTATGGTAAAATTACAGATAGAGCCTGTGTTTAGTGCAAAAGCATGGGAAAAAAATTAAGCAGTAATTTTGTATGTGTAAATATTCCCAATTTTACACTTAATAAATCAACCATTCAGTCAAATAAATGAAGAAACTATCACACGCCTTTCCAAGTGACCAAAAAACACCACTCCATTTTTGAAAACTAATTATAATGGTTCTGGTTCAGTAAGGCATTTACTATTTGATTTTATATATACACGAGGTGACTTAATTATTTTGAGTCTAAAGATCTGTCGAAGTCTTCTTTTAGGAAATTGATTTTCATTGTCAACGAGTTGAAGAGGTTACCTGCGTTCTGCTGCCTTGCATTAAAGCTCTTGCTTTCAGTCTGTATTCCCCAGCTCTAACGATTCGATGTAGTTGTTAAGTACTCCCCCTTACGGCCTGTTACAACATGGCATTATAATGCTTTGTACTTCTCTTGATTAAATACTAGCATCGCATATATGCACTATATATATATATATATCATCAGAGTTAAGCTAGGCCTATAGCATTGCAAGCCATCTTAAAACTGGTTCATTGAATCAATCCGTAATAATAAATATTTGCAGCTGCAGCTTGCCTGAAACTGCAGATGATCATTGTTTTGCTTTGAAATATGTTTTTGATCACAATTGTTACATTTCAGAATAAATATATAGAACAACTATATAGGAAAATAATTTATTAAATCAGGGTTGGCTGACTAGTATCTTGCTCTTATTGGGATTTACTCTGGACTCTAAATAACTCTATGCATTGTTGACAGGAGGTTTGCTAATGAAGTGAATTATTTTAAATTGTATTTGTTAATCCTGTAAGAAACAAATGTAGCACAGTGAAATGAAATATCATTAAAATTATATTAAATAAATTTTCATGAAGTAGGAAAATACCATCAGTATGTGTCTGTGGTCACTGCCGCTTTAACTCTGCTGCATGAAAGAGTGTATTTGGTGAGGATAATTTCCAGCCTTGAGTTCACCAGTCTTCCTTCAAATCAAGCAGTCTAATTCAAAATATTCATTTCATAACATTACAGAATGGATTTGCAAATTCATTGTCCTACTCTTTTAGAAGATCAGCTGCACTAGATTAAAAGCTGTTAAACATAAAATGCCTTTCATCATTCAAAAAGTCTTCTGCTGTTCCTATTTTCACCCTAGTGCTGACTGAAAACACACAGGGTATCTCACCTGCTGTAACCAAACTATAACTATCTTACTCTTCAGAGCAGTTTGTGCTACTACGCATTCCCTGTTCTACTATATCCTCATCATGTTTTGGGGAGGGGGGGGAAGTATGCAGACATTCTTATCTGAAACATTATTCAAACAGTGAAATGCATAGTTACCACCAATCCACTCTTCTTTTTTAGCTCCAACTAATCTTCTCAAAATGTCCCGAAAAGCATTCATCAACGGCAATGTGGTTTCACCACATTTGTGCTGTGTCAGACCAGCAAAGTCCTCTGCTCTCTCGCAAAGTCTTCAGAATCCAGTCGGTAACTTCAAAGACAGGCAAGCACTAACTTCTCCCAGAAGATCCTATAACATTAAGCAAAGCACATTAAGGATTAAGACCCTCTCTGGAAATAAACAGCACTTCATTTGATTCAAGTTCTTCTCCCTGAACTTTAACTGATAAAGCCGTTTGCTAAAAGGCATCCTTTCTGATAGGGCTTTTATCTTTGCTTACAGTTTATAAAAATGAGTGGGTTTATCTGTGATGGATTTGCAATTTAGATCTCTAAACAAAATAATCAGATTAACAATTTTCTGCAGAATATTTTGTGAGAGCAAATGTAAAAAAAAAAAGATATTTAGAATATTTATTAGAACACTCAAAGTGCACGAACAGTTCAATGGATACAATCCACTAGGGAATTAGGCAAAAGCCTACTAAAATCACCTCACCAAAAATTAAGCCTGAATACCAACATTCCCATATAACATTTGATAAATAGTTCCTGGTACTATTTTAGTCTCCTCTGGGAGCATAAGACAGAATCTAAAGATCCATTCTCTATAATTATGTTAAAGGATGCACAAAAATCCAACAGTGGGGTCAAGCTCCATTGGAGAAGCTCACTTGATTTTGCTTTCCAAATTTCCAAAGTCATACCCACAAAACAAATTCTTCTCTCAGGTAAAAATTTTACAGCTAGGTCTTGAAGAAGGTGGCTCCCTTCTGAAGCAGGGAGGGCTATGCCTGTCAAATTTTCTCATAAATTCTTCTACTGTTATGAAACTATCAAGTATCACTGAGACATTTTATATCAAATGATACATTTCAACTTTACTCTTTCTGAGATTGATTGCATTTGGGCAGAATCTATCTTTGTAGGATGGATGCTCTCGAATTCTTCTATATGCAGCTGCACAGAAATGCTTTTAAGAATTTCTAAAACTGGGATTAATATTAGAAATTAATTGTAGAAGTATTTTACATTTCACAAACAGAAGGGTCTCTTTTCTTTTTTCAGTCAAGTGATTATCAGTAGCAGGGTGGAAGCCAGTCCTTCAGAGAACCAGGCAAAGCTGACTACCACACATCTCCTAGGATGTTCCTCACCCTCTCAGAGATTCATAATCATACCCGTGCAGAAGTGATGTGTTTCAGCCTACTTTATTTCAGAGACCCTCTTGACAAGCAAGTATAAAATATTGCATTCTTTCTATCCTTGCCCACCCGCTGTTCTGCTTTCGCAGAGACTGTTGACTCATAGGGTTTTTGCATGCTGTGAGAGAGACAGCAAGAGGTAAGAGAGCTGAGTGAAATTCATCTATTGTGAGAATGAGAAGGAAAATGAAAAAATTATTTATAGCATCATGAACTTCCTGAGTTCAGTCCATCCAGAGCAGAACCTCTATTGACTCTTTCTCTATGCAAAGCAGTTTTCAGCACTTAAGTCTTTCTGTACCTCAATTTAAGCACTTCTTGGACCTGCATTTATTTATCAAGTCTTGCTAGATATAGTTATGGGGAACAAAGCAAGTAAGATTCCCAGTAAGGAAAGAGACTATTTAACAAGTAAGTGATTGTGTGGCTTTCCGTCTGTAATCTCAAAACTACTTGGTAGTTATTGTCCCTTACATGTTATTGAGCTTTCTTTAAAACAAGAAATAAAAGCACAACTCTAGAAGCTGATGTAACCACCTTGTAAACTGCCAGTAAAAAATCCAAAAGATGGGCTGGCAGAGTAAGCAACATTGATGGCATCACCTCAGTGATGTAATAGGGAACACTGCATCAGAATGCCTTCAGTCCACACTTGTGATAATGTTAACTCTAAATGATAAAATCACTTCTGTGTCTGTAAATCAAACTAAACTAAAGGTCAGCCACCCACAACAACAGGAAAGAGGACAGAAGAACTACAGTTAAAATCAATTTCAAAATGACATTAAATAATCTGTAATCAGTTATAAGCTATGGGCCATTCCACTTCATTTTGCTGATACAGGTATATCAGGGCCAGTATATGCTCCCATAGCTTTTGCACTCACGTGTGCTAGTCACATATACAGCACATTAAGTGCTTTGGTTATGAACTGGGGCACGGCTGACCAAGAGGTGAGAATTGCCAGAGAATTCAATTGGCTGCTGTAATCTTCAAATTGCAAACAGAAATAATAGATCATGCTCTGGACAGTGGACAAGATGTGGCAAATGAGGCATGGGATGTTATGCAGAACATGCAGGTTGCAGAAGACTAAAGTCATCACTGCATCATCCGATTTGTAACTTCTGACCTCAAAGGATAATCATATCATAGCTAATCTCACTGTTCTGAAGGTCAATGGTGAGGTTTTTCAGTCTGACATTTGTCAACAATTTTTTTTTATGCTTAAGTTCTCATTTCATTTCTTTTTAATAAGAAAGGGAGAACATGAAGGTTATGCATAAAAAAAATCCCACTGACTTTTCATAAAATACTTGAATCAAAATAGACTTCAATTTATCATTCACATCATACATCCAATCAACTTTTGAAAACAGGCATGGAATTCTAAGGTAGGGCTGCCTTTGAGACGTGTTCAAAAACATAAAACAAGCATATGAAAAAATATATACCGGAGTGCAAAAAGTTTACATGTTCATTTCTTCTTTCTCACCTATGGTTTATGGTTCACTTCTCTAGAAGTGAGGTTAACTTTCACCAGTTCCAGAGACAAGAATATTTCTAAAGAAGTGAAGTGTTCACTGCTGAAGGAAAACAGAAAGCTTTATTTCCACTACTGTTCAGTATATCGTCTTGCGAAGCCCAGTAATGCAGTGCATGGGAAATCAAAAGCAAGGGAAAATCTGGCTAAAACCATAATTGAGATACTCTGTGTCCACTTGAATAGTAGTTCATCCTCCTTCACATTATCTGAAAAAACAGCAGTGTTCTCTTAAATACATCAACTTTACATACATCAATTATACTGGACACTGAAGAACGCATTTTGCAACAAAAAGTCTTGTTGTAAATGAAGTTTAGCCAGTGTCTTTATTTCCCACATTGCTTCAAAGTATATTCATCATTTGAGATATATCATTCCCATAACAACGGGATCACAAGGAATCATAATATAACAATGTTAGATCAGGCAGACAGAATGGCAGTGTCGAACTAGCAAATATATCATTTAACCAGAGATCAAGAGAGAAAATGTGAAGGTCAGAAATACAATATTTATAATACTGTCAGTAGATGGATGCATACTGAACACCTCATATCTAGATCCTTAAAAAGCTTATCAGAGGAATGTTTACAACACACAAGAGCAGCTGTTACTGGAGTTTTGTCCATTAGGTTGCAATACATATGGATACTGAGCCCAGCGCTCCCTAGTATATTGCCTAGAAACAGCAAAAATCTTGAGATATGCTTTAATTGTACTGTTTGCCATGAAAGACGCACACGAGCAGCAGTCAGCTGCTACTCTCATTCCCACTAATTCCAACTGGTACCACAAGACTGCCCTTTGGTACATCCCATGTCATTATTCACCCTCTAATGAATTATATTTAGAAGCTCCAGCATTTTTTCCAATAGGCAACACATATTTCCTTGGGAAAAAACTAACATGATAGCACGGCTTCTGCCATTGCAAGGCAGGAGAGAAGAATAAACTGAAACAACTATATATTGTCATCAATTCATACTGCAACAGGCAACGTTGGCACTGTGCAAAGAAAATACCTGTGAGAATATTCACAGCTTTCCTTGAGTATCTCTGACAATTGAGCTGGAGCTGCTAAAGAAAGGTTGACAAAAACAAAAGCTAGTGCAGAAGAATGGAAAGAGAATGGACATCATCATACAAAATTCTGACTGTATTCAGCATATAACAATAGAAGACTCCTCCAGATTTGGTGTGGGGAAGAATCTATCACAATGTTTCTTCCATACCTTTCTTGTTTTAAGATCATTTTACCTAGATCTAATTTCACTTAATACCTTGCTGATAGAGAGGTTTGATGACATCACCATTACCTAAATGAGAAACAAAACCACACTAATAAAAAGGAGCTAGAAGAAAGGTTATGAAATTATAGAGTTTAAGATATGTGACTCAAATGAGAAAAAAGTACTTACTGTCATTTTTTTGAAAGTTCTCTCATTTAAAATTTATCATCATAAACATAATATCACTTGAAATATCTTGTTGAGATCTCCCCAAATACCACAGTCAGAATCAAAAAAATCCCAAACCTATAGATCTCTCAGCTCTTAGGTTCTTTCTTATTTATTGAGATTTTATCATATTCCCTCTGTTGACTGTCAAATAAACTCTGCTTGTAAAATTTTATCTATGCCATCAGGCTAAGGACACAAGACATGTAAAAGCTCTATTTATGAGTTGAAAAGCCTTGAGAAACACTCTCTATTTATATTGCTTGTCTCCCCATAACTTCCTTTCTCATTTTCCTTACTTTTTGTACCCTTCCACTTTTACCCCTCCTCCCTTTGTAAATCTTTTCAATCTCTCTATCCATCTTCTAAGCTCCCCTTCCCCTTTTGAATTCCTCCTTTCTTCTGTCTTTATTTAACAGGCTCAGAAATTCATTTTTCCAACTTAAATTTCAGGGCTCTGCTGACTGGAAGTAGAGAGGAGGTCTGCTTTTTTTTTTTGGTCCAAACAACATCTGGATGCTGGCCAGCTGACATATGCTCCACCCAATTCCTCTTATCCATAGAGGTGAATAACATGCTTCCCTGAACTCTTTGGGATCCCCAAAGCCATCACTTCTTGCTTCCCTCCTTCCACGCACTCTCTTTATGACAGTAAGCCATAAACACCTTGTTCAAACAACTCGATATCTCAGATTCTTTTCCCAGATCTTCCCTCTTTCATAAAAGAATTGACTGCAGTTTCCCTCAGACCTCCTGCTGTCCTACAGAAAGGTCCTAGAATTTGCAGTGTCCTGTTCTCCCATTCAGATATTTTCCCTGTCCAGTTTTATCTCAATTATTCTAAGTAAATAGAAGAACTAAAGCTATGACTTTTGTAAATTCACCTGGTACATGTTTTTGAATGAAACCTGCACATCAGTAGCACAGAAACACTGTGATAATACTGTACTACAGTGCTATAATACTATGCTATAGTACTCTACTATAGTGTATACATAATATATAATGCATATATACTATATAATACTGATGGTACTATAACAATGGTACACTAATGCTTCACTATTGTCTTGATCCTTCTCTCTAAAGTTCCCCAGCTCAGGAAGAGCATGGGAAAAATGCCATTCTTCTCCGAACCTGTATGTTAAGCAGGAAGAAATACCTCTCCAGAAGAGAAGCAACAATGTTTTCCATGGCGTACCTTACATTTCTTGTTAACTATGCATCCTGAAAACAAATACTTCAGTTATAACTCCAAAATCCGTTGAGTGTAGCTTTTCTGGTTCAAGCCTCTAGCAATTCAGTGAACTCGAGAAAACGCTGAGGATACCAACATAACTGCTGCTTGGTAGCTGGATGTACTGAAATATCAAAGGCTGGTCTAAAGGCTACAAGCACTGTAAGCAGTAAAGTGAAAGTGTGGGATAAGTGGGGAACGGAGACATACCTTTAAGCTTATACTTCAAAGAAATGAGTGGTATCCATAACGCTTGAAATAAATGCACATCTTTGTGTATTTTTATTTAAATCTAGCCCTCTTTCGGAAGTCATACCAAGGCACATTTCTTCAAAACATCATTTGGAATTTTCTCTGACTACAATTAGCTGGAGTTGGCTGGGTTCATTGCAATGACAGAGAACTCATGACCTGGGAAGTGAATGCAGCAAACCCCACCACCAAATCTTCCTTTAGTTGAAGTACTAATTTAATATTTTTCTGTTCATCTTATACCAAGAGTCATGAACATGGTGAAAGACCTTCTCCACATATCAATGTACAAGCCTCAAAGAAATCAATACTGTTTAACTAGGAATTCATTATACTAATAAAATCCATCAAAAGAACATAAACAAAGTAATTTAAAATGAGCATCAGTTGCAGCTTTTCAAATTTAAGCTAGGAATGTTATTTAAATAAGTCAAGACACTGAAATAATACTGTTTTGAAATAATCTCACTAGATTTTAATACATGTAAGTGTTTCCAGACAGAGATCTCTTCATACACATTTTCCTATATTTTATCAGAATAATCAACACACAGATGAGTGGTTCTCTAAAGAAACAGTATAAAAAGTAAGTGCAAACTATGCAACCCTGCATATGAATCTAGAGGAATAGACAGCAAGTTCTGCCAAGGTGTTCAAAAGAATAAAAATCAAAAAAGTGGCTCAGTTAAACTGCAAAGAATACCGAGTACTTGTGAAGGATATCACAACCAAGCATTATGGCATCACTTCCAGCCTTCAAAAAAATCAGAGAGAATTTCTAATGAACAATGACATTTATGTAGCACATTGGGGTTTTATTACTGTTATATTTTATTGTACTAGTTAAAAACATGATTTTTTTTTAAATATAAAGAAAACTAGGTACAAAATTCAGGTTACAAACAAATACATATGAGAATAAGTACATTCTTAATGCATAGTTAGATGTGGGAAAATCTCTGTAGAATAATGGCTGGATCTGTTGCTAGATTCAGAGAGAAGGTCAAGCTAACAATCAAAAGCCATATAAAAAGATTTTAGAAGGCTAGTGATAACACAAAGAGTAACTGTCCTTAAGACAGTAAGTTTTATGCTGTGTAGCCAGCCTCTGTGACAAAACAAGCAAACAAAAAACCCTAGCATTTGGCAATAATTCAAATTCAGTTGAAACAACGTGCCCCAGGAATGGGTTGAAGAATAAGTGAAATAAAGAAAGAGGGCATATTTATGCAGCAAACTGGATACCGTGGAAGTGATTTAAAGGTGACATTTCAAATCCGTGTACAACCACAGTCTCCTTGGTATAGCAATAGTGCTAACCATTCTTAGTAAGTTTTTTTTTTTTGTCTGGTTTGTTTTCAGTGTTTTTTGTTATCTTCCGTTTGAGGCTTCTTTAGGTCTGGGTTGTCTGCAATCCCAGGAAGGAAATGCATTTTAGAGTTACTGTTTAGGGTTACACAGAGAGAGACTTCAAGTAATGAAAATAGATGGGTTTTGTCCCTTACCATGAACAGTTAATTATTTTTCAGTAAGATAGTCTAGATGCCAGAATCCTCCAATAAATTTCATGTTGTCTTGTGAGATAACTGCTCAAAGAAGTTCTACAGATTATTGCTCTGTATTACAACTTAAAACAGTGCACAAAAGTAATGAATACAACACGCAGTTGGTAGAACTGGAAAGATACTGTTTATTAAAAAAAAACAAACAAACAAAAAAAAAACCCCACGCACAACCACTAAAACCAGAAGAACAGACATCTACAAAACTCACATGCTCATTTTATAACATGAAAGCTTTCATAACATTTGAGAAATCATAACATTGGGAAATCATTGAGACAGCACAGACTCTGCTACAGTACCAAATCCTCTCACAGAAGCAAGTATGCTTCAAATATGGAGGAAAACACCAGGACAGAAAATAAGGAGATTTGCAAAAATCCATTAAGTGTTTAGGCAGAGTTCCCTTTGGCCTCTGAAAAACTCCATAACTGACTTATGTAAATCATAAAAAATAGTCTACATAAGTCACAAAGGGAACCCAACACTCTTGAACTCCACTTTCATGCCTCAATATTGGCTGGCATAGTAGGAAAAAACCCTGCAACTATAACTCTAAAAACTTTAGAACATGTTGCCACTGTTGGAGTATATGTTGTCATATGGAACCAGTTATAGCTCCCAATCCCCAATTCTCCTGCAAAATCAGATAAATTTTGTTGAGTCTGCCACATTTTGAGTTACAATCAAGCTCTGAGATAGGTCACACCATTACAAAAGTTGTTATGAATTTGGCATTACAGTTTTATCACTGTAAGAACAGGTGTCAGTTTTAAGCAATACAGCATTGTTGTATAAAAATAAGTATCTTGAATACCTTCTTTTTGCATGATTTTCAGTATTTCAACAAGAACTTCCAAAAAAACAAATGTTGAAAACCAAAAAGCAATTTACGATGAAGGCATATGCCAGAATGCAATTAAACTAAACCATCCTATGTACACAATTGCTTTCTGCAGATACATTTCTGTAAGAAACTCCTTCCCTTAGTGCTTCCCTATGGCACCACTGGAAAAACCTGTGACACTTCCCTCACTCACAGGTTCATCCAAAGTCCCCACAAGTCACTGTGGCTTCTGAAATACTAGTAGGAAAAAAAAACAGAGGGAATTACAGATCCACACTTTAGTGGGAAAAAGAGAATAAATAACAAATATCAGAGCAAACTGGAGTATTTAATTAGTCTTCACAGAAAAGATCATGACTAGATGCTTAATTTTGATAGCAGCCACAGCAGGATCGGAATATTTATTACTGATATTAAGGTAGATTAGAAATTTAAATAAGAATGGCATGATGAAATTCTCCATACAGATTATGTAAATAACTAGCTAAAGCATTATCCTTGAACTTGAGTGCTATGAATTCAGCGCTAATGTAGGTCAGTAAAATGACAGTAGCTAAAGAAGGGCAAACATCCACCCTTTAAGATGAGAGCAGAAGGAGGACAGGGAACTACAGAACAATCAGTCCAACTTTAATTCTCACATCTATACTAAAGAAAATGTTGGTCCTCAATATACTTATAAATTGTTTCTTTAATACTGCAGTAAAAACTGACTTGGCAGGAACAAACTTTGTCAAATCAGTCTCATTTCCTTCCTTGATATGATAACTACCTGGTAGAAAAAAGGCCCAAAGTATGTATTGTCACTAATGTTTTTGATGTGGTCCCATATAAAAACCACACACAAACTAGAGGAATGTGATGAAAACACGGTATATTGTAAGTGCTCATCTGACTCGCATTGAGACGATATCTGTGAATCACTTTCAAACTCAGTGGGTATTTCAAGTAGGCTCCCATAGGAATTTGTTCTGGCCTTAATTGTATTCGGTATTTTGTTAACGACATGGATGTTAAATAATCACACAGTTCTAAAGCGCATCTGAATATTGCCGAGACAGAAGCAGTTACCAAAGGATAAAGAGAATAGTATACTAGGACCAGTTTGGCCACCCTGTTTTTCAGTTAAGATGGAGCCAAATTGAAGATAGTGCTGAGAACAAAAAGACTAAACAAGACAATCATTACTTATGATGAAATGCTAAGAAAAATGGGTTTGCTTACAGAGACAAAAGAGAGGAGGTCCAGGTTCAGCCCATCTTGTGCTTAGCCAGAAATTATCCTTACCAATGGGCACTTTCTCTTGCACCCTTCAGCAGTATAGCACAGAATTATTAGAGTTCTTCCTCCTGCTTTGCCACCCAAAGACGTGGTGAACCTGATGCTACCCCAAGGGGTTACCAAATTAATTTAAAAGACTGAGCAAATTTGCTCTAGTTGTATTTGATCCTGCCTCACTGCTAAAGTCCTGCCTAGATCTCCTGAGGGCCGTTCCAGACCCTGTGACTTCTGTTGATTGTTATTTTTATTTCCTGTTAAATAAAAGACAAAAAACAGTTAGCAAAATTTTATCAAACTTCTAGACAGATAGCTGTAAGCAAGCCTTCATTATCTGATGTTGTCTGCAAACTTATTCAGACTATGACACTATTCCAGCTTTTTCCTTTAAGAAAGTTTTTCTCCCACCCACCATGAATGCCAAGCCTGTCAATCACACTAACAACAACAAAATACATATGGGACAGTTCAAGGAGGAAGAGCAGGCATGAGAAACTGCTCCTTTAACTTATTTTGAATCAACTCCAGTATGTGTGCCTGGGAGAAGAGAAATCAGTAGATGGTAAGTCATGTTCTTTTCCTTAT
Source organism: Aramus guarauna (assembly GCA_013400195.1). NCBI lineage: Eukaryota > Metazoa > Chordata > Aves > Gruiformes > Aramidae > Aramus > Aramus guarauna. Next base: position 1,072,117 of record VXBL01003649.1, read on the forward strand.
TTTTGTATAAAATGTGCAAAAAAAAACCAGTGACAATGGCTCATATTTTATATATAGTAATATTTCATTGAGATATTTTGCTCAATTATATTTTCCCAAGAGCAGTACCCCAGTGTTATATCCAGTAAAATAAGTGGCATGCAGCTGCTACGGGTTTTTGCAAAGCAGAACTTGACTCTGAAAGTTTTGAAACAGTTTAACACATTTAGTGCTTATGTTCATGAAAATATATAGCTGTATTTAGGAAGATATGCCAGTGGTATAATCTAGGAATCAGGTTTTGTACTGTTTATTAATGATTTCTATGAAATTGGAAATTGAGAACTTACTTTATGAAACTCCAAGGAGCTGTAGCCTGTAAAAACATGCCTCTGATGTGGCTTGCACATTCCAGACCGTAGGGAAAAACAAAAATCCTTCAAATATATACTGTAACAATGTGTTCCCTCTGCTTTATGTACATGTATGAGAATGACTTTCTGTTTAGAGGTGTAATTACTTGGTGTATAAGACACATACATTAACTAAGATTCCTCTGAAACTTGGTAGTTCTCAAGTACTGGAGAGCTCAGTTTTGCTAATGGGGCCAGGAAAATGAGATTTCTTAATATACAGAATCAGATCTCCACCTTTTTTTTTTTTTAGTGAAGTTGTAAATAATATCATAGAATCATAGAGTGGTTTGGGTTGGAAGGGACCTTAAAGATCATCTAGTTCCAACCCCCAGTACAGATGAAAAGTTTTAATGTATCCAATTATATACAGGTTTAAAATAACAGATTACATTCTGCACATGTACCCAAACAGATTTTTAAGTCTGCCAGCGTCCGTGCCAGATCAAAATACTCCAGGGAATATTCCATAGCAAGCGAGCATGCGCTGCCCAGGGATAGTGCTGGTTCTCATTCAAGTCTCTACAATCTGCTTGAAAGTTATATGTAGGCACCCTGTTGTTTCAAAAGAAAGAGCATCTGTGCCCATCTTTACCTGTAAGCCTCAATATTCTGCTCAAGTATGCCCCCACAGCCCGCAAAGCCAACGTGTGCTCAAGTGCATATATTTACTTGGATTGCCATGAAAGGTGGTATACTGTATAGTGTAACTAGAAGTATGAGGGTACTAAGTAGAATTGGTAATCAAATCTGGGGTCCTCCTAGCCAACAATTCTTGCAATAATCCCCTTGAGGGTAGAGGAAAGCAAGTGAAAGTGTATGATAATATTCTCCATTTTTGCTCCACACACTTGAGGAAAGAAAACTACAGCATTGATCAAGCCAACATCAATATCAGAATCGAGAGATTAGCTGCAAGATCCTATATGAGCCTCCCCATGTTCCTGTTTTTCAATCTTTTTGTTGTTGTCATCATTTTTAATTTGACTAAAACACAAATAGCAAAACATTTCCTGCAAGCTACAGTCCCTGTGGTTCAACCACAGCTCTGCTACAGCCCCTTTGGGAACACGAAGCTGAACATGACCTTCCCAAATAGATTTCAGTCTCATTCAGTGAGGAGAGGTGAACTGCATAAACATTAGCCTCTTGAGAGGCTCTCCTGAAAGCCCAGAATACAAATTAAGGCAATGATAGGAGAATTAGCCAAAAGTTGGCATTGGGAGAGCCCAGAGAGAAGCCAGGTGGAAGAAGAGGAAGGCCTGCCGGGTGAGCTGGCAGGGCAGAGCTTCAGCTCACACTGCAGGCTGCCACATGTGTAGGAATATAGCAGTGGAGGGCAGCAGGCAGGAAGGAGCAGCTCCTTGCATGCCAGTATTTCTGAAAATACCGGTGGCCTATTGGGAGGACCACTGAACTTCAAAATCCTTAAAACCCTATTTTTAATCTACCTTCAAGATGTTCTGAACTAGAACTGCTTACATGTACTTGGTAACCAAACTCAGCCTGTACTGCAGAAATAACACCATTGCTGTGCTTCACTTTACTCATGTTTCACACCTGATGCTATCTGTTGTTTTGTTGTTTCCCCTAAACCATTAAATCAGTAACTCACACATATCTCCCACCCAGCTGCTTCCCATCTCCATCATACACATGAAAATCCTACTACTGACACGATTACTTCTGCCATCAAACCTGGCAAACCAAATTTCTTGAGGAATACATGCACCCCTCTCTTCTGTTCATGTGGAAGAGAGTATCGGTCCCTCTCATCATCCTGGGAGATGTCATCCCCCCTTGGAACAACTCTCAACCAAAACACTATCAAATTCAACATAACTTTTCTTATAGCATGCACAGCCAGCCATTTGGAGATTATTCTGAGGAGGGAAAGTTTAGGTTGAAAAGGCTTCTATCTCCATTCTGCATTTCTGAAATTCCAGGAGCTGAGTTTTGCCAGAGTCAATGTTCTGTGAAGTCACAAGATAGAGAAGAGTTAAGAGTATTCACTGGCAACAACTGACCTGTCAGTCAATCTAACAGCAAAAATACACACAGGAAAATTTGAAGAAGGATAGCAGATGAGACATTTCGACCTAGCTGAAATCCATTTTAAGCTTTGAACATGTGCCCCATATCCATTTTTCACTGGGAAGTAAAACAGGAAGAGTAATTGGAAAGCAGAATGTAACATTCCATGGTCTCCGGCCTTTTATGGAAGCTTTCATATTTCTCCTGTTGTGGTGACTCAGAACTGCTGAATAAAATAATCTGGGTTTGTTTCAGCAGCTGCAGCTGCATCTTTGCAATTTTATTGACCATTCTACAAAGCAAAGGCTCTCAAACTTTTCCCCTTTGCTCCATTTTAGAATATGCACCCCACCCCCTTCTCCAGTTTAAGAATTGCATATGCTGCTCCTCTCAAACTGGAAGTATGTTCTGTGTTAGAGGTGAAGAGGCAGGGACAGGCTGTGAGTGGGGCAGGGATGCAGCTCCGAGGAGATGGCTGTACAGGGCAGCTGGGAAGGGGCAGAAGTGCCCAGCCTGAGCCTCCTCAGCTCTGCTCCCTCTTGACTCCATCTGAGCCTCAGCCTCCACCAAACATCTGTCTTCCTCGTCCTCCAGCCCAGGAGTGATTCCTGGCTGTGCCTACCCAGTCCAATCCATATCTCCCTCCTTAAAGGATAATGGTCATAGCCTCAAGTTTGGGAATCATCGGTGTAACATACAAGACACATATGCATGCAGCATATATAGAAACCATATCCAGACTGGTAAGTCCCCAAGTTCAAAATGGTTGGAGAGTGGGAGAACACTGTGCAAGTTTAAGATGCTTGCCCTGGTTTCTATACAGATTCCTAGGTAGCTCACTTCTGACCACAGAAAAGAAGATGCTGAGCTGGATGAGCTTATGGTCTGCCTCAGTACAAGCATTTTATGTTAGCCCTACCTTTTGAAAAGATAATGTAGCACTAGAATGAATTTGTTAACTGTTTGTTGTTTAGTAGTAACAATAATGATGGGGGGGGTAAGGGGGGGGAGGGAGAACAAAAAAAAAAAATCTAAAACCTAGATCATACATTGCCTTAGAGTAATTGAGTGATTTATTTAAGCCCAAAATTATGATGCCCAGACTTGACATAAAGAATGAGATTATATATGACATGACAATATGGAAGTAGAAGTTCTACAACTGAGCTCTTTTTTTCTGTCAAAAAATGACAGCACAATATGTCAAAACCCACAAGCAAGTCAAGTGCAATCTGAAGGCAGATACAAGCAACTGGATCGAGGAGTTCAAGGTAGGCAAGGAACAGCTATCACTAATTGTTTTTGTAATAGATATGAAAAATAGTTTCCATATTTAAACCTTTAAGATGCTGATGACTCAAATCTTTTATACATTGATTTTTAGCAGAATGTAACCAATTTCAGTAATCACAGATATCTGCGTATGTTATTATATTAACTTACAGTTTCCTTACACTGGAGTCACTCATAGAAGAATATTGGTACTTCCTAAATCATTCTTTACAGGCGTTCACTTTAAGTGAGCAAACAGGAAAAAAGTTGCAAAAGGGACTTCCTCATAGGATTTCTACAGCAGCTCAGTAAAAACCAGTGAAGCAACAGTTCAGTGTTACTCATATACATCAGGTCTTTCTCACTGGATAGCAACATGGCCACAAAACTACCATCTCAAGAAGAATTTGAGAACTGGACAGCTTTTCAAGTTGCAGAGCTCCTAAGACAGGTACTGAATGTCTACATAACACTTTAGACAGTCCAATCTATATTCGGCTAGCAGAAAATCTTACTGGATTTATCTTTGAAAACCAGGTATCTTATCCTAAATCTAGCACAGATATTCAAAAGTACTGAAAAGAGATTAGTCAGCAATTGTCACCCCCAAGAACTTATTTTTATTAATGTTATGTGAGTTTCTTGGTGCTATCCTGTTTTTATAGACATTTAATCCATGGTAGAAGCTGCTAGCTAAGATCTCCTACATGGCAAATCATATAAAAATGTTTGCTCACAGCAATATTTCTTATAATAGAAAAGGTATTTCATGCCCCAATTTATTTCCTGCTGGAAAGAAATAACCATTTCACTGAAAGTGGGTCTAAATTTTATATTTTAATATCACTTTAAAATTTACAGCTTGTCAATACAAATCTACTGTTCATCTTTTCTTCTCAATGCATATGTACCCACAGTAGTTGCTAGATGTTGCTTAAGGTTAAGGTACTTAAGTTTTGGGGTGATTTTTACTAAATTCTTTGTCTGGTTGTACCTTTCCTAGTTCTGCAATGTCCTTTCTAGTTTATGTAAAATAACCTGAAGTGCACAAAATATACCAAGATTTTCAGTCATCCTTTCACTACTTGAATAATCTCCTCCAAGATATATAAAATATATCATCCATGATATATCCTTTTTTTGATATCAGACTTTTCTTTGTAACTTACTGAATACGACTCTGGTTTTAGACTTCTACCTGTAACTAACTTACACAATAAAGTCCATTTACTACATTTTGATATATAATCTGATTTTATATTTCCTTTTTTTGTGCAAGTTTTATATATAAGATTTCTCTGTCTTCTATTCATCCTACTCCTAACTGTAGAAACACCGATCCTTTCCAGTGCCTGCTTTACACCAAAAGTGAGAATTTGTCATTAAGGTTTCCCATCCTTTTCAACTGAAGTAGCACACAATCTTTTTCAAGGAAAATAATACAGTGTTATGAAGTGTTTCGACAAGAGTTTCATTTGTAGCCATGTAAAAAGTTTAACATGTTCATTTTTTATTATTATTTTTCCATTGTGCTTTGTGCATACATGTGCTCATGCATATACAATTTTAAGAAAAGGCACAACAGTTTCACAATGCAGATTATCACAGGTGAACCATTGTCCCCACGTTGAGAAAGCTAACCTGTTCCATGGAATTAATTTATACCATAATGATAATGTATCAGCTAAACTGTGAACTTATTACTGTGAACAGCTACTCAAAGGATTAATTAGCTCAAAGCCTTTCAGCTTAAAGGAAATCAGGCTAATTAATAGAAGATATAATGATTTTAAAGTACCTTGCTATTCTACAGTAGAATACAAGACAGAAAATTAATAACAATTGTTCAACAACTCAGACACTTCCAGGGAAATTTCAGCAGGCACGCCGTAACTACTGGCTTCACAGTTGTTAAGAGAGCCTTCTGACTTTATAAAAAGCTGTTAATACCTATGCTTACCCTCACATCACTGATTAAAGCAGAGTGATCTAATTACTACAGTGTAAGCAGCATTAAGTGCTTGGCCATTCTGCGTATCGAAGACTAGCACTGCCCGTCATTTGCCTGCAGCCACCTTGTCCAGAGCTGTTCAACTCCCGCTGCCAGCGCCCCAGAGAGCCTGAGCACCCCAGACCACCATCCTTCCCCCAAGTCAGCCAACGTGCCGGGGGCTGTGCTGGATCCCTGCCAGAGGCTGGGCATACACGTACGTGAACCCTAAAAGAATCCTGTTAAGGCTGCAGAAACAAACACTCAATGTTAAAAGTGCCAGAAGTGGGATTACCACTAAAATCTGAATTTGCCTCCTTTTACATACACTTAATGATAGTCTGTAACTGCTTCTCTGCATGCTACCCTTTTCCATTCACAAAAACCTGCCTCTTTCAAAGCAGAGAAACCTGTATGCTTTGTACACTACTCACAGCCATTACAGAAATATGTAAGATGCACAAGGCCAGGGCTTGCTGAAAAAGAGAGAATGAATTCACAGTAATGTTGATTCAACTTTGCCTTGAAATATCAGATTCTGCCACTGCCCCAGCTCAGCATTTTTACCTGAAGCCCTAACAAGTCACCCAGAAAAACCATAACAGTTCCTGAGTGCTTGACTTGAAATTCCAGGCTCTGATTTGCAGAAATGGCAAGAGGCAAGAGCTGCAACCACAGTGACAGCTCTGCTCAGAAGATAAGTGTCAAAATATTGAATATGCAAATATACACATATATCTCACAGATCCTAAATATCTGTTGTGTGAGTTTTATTTCTCATGCACCGCAACTCCCCTTACTAATAGAGTTTTCATCTCACAGGGTGATTTTAGAAAAAGCAGTAAATTAATGTTTCTGAAACACTCAGACAATTTTTGAAAGAGTGCTGTAGAACAGCTCAGAACAAAAAAAATTATTCTGGGTTCAGAGAAGGTTTGAATACTGTGTGGTACAGGTGTACGAGATAGCAGACAAGCAACAAACACTGAGCAGAACACAACATGTTGAACAGCAGTTCAGAAAGTCACATCAGCTTTTGTGTGCTGTGACTGATGCCGTGTCTTCTAAAAGAGGCATACTGAGGTTGGTGCCATAATATACATATGTACAAGGCATATATACATATGTACAGTGTTTTTTTTGGCATTTCCTTAACTTTAACAGTCTTAATGATGTTTCCAAACCAGCTTTTTGTGTTGTAAGTACAGAAGATATTAACTAGCCATTCTGCAAAGCGCTTCCAGCCTCGTGAAAGGCATTTTGTATAAAATCAAAAACTTCACTACTAAAAAATAATTAACTCTACCAATTTTGATTTTTACCTCATAAATAAGTGAAGATAATAATGGAAACCTGTTAGCCATGTGCACGTACTTCCCTGTTATCTTCCATCTACGCTATTAATGCAACAACTCTGAAATACTCTGTATTGCATTCAGAGTTTATCTACTTGATCTCCATTTGCCACATAGCCTAGTCCCTCTCTTCAGGACTGATCTTAATGCTATGGAGTTAATGTATTTGTAAGAAAATGAAAGGTTCAGTCGTCATCGCTAAACACCAGTAGTGAGACATCTCCTTGTTGTCTGCTTGTCTGACAAACTAACTGTGTAAAACGATCAAAATTTTCCATTACACAGAAGTTGCTTGCTTGATTAATAGCATAAGGCAAAGCACAAAAGTGGCTCAGAGCCGATAACTGGAAATAGAGCCAATAATTAGAAACAGATAGGTAAAAGCCAAGAGCAGAAAGTGTGTATTACCTCGATTCTTTGCTTCTCCACCAACATCAGTGCAACTGATCGCAAATTAACACATCCCACAACGAACCATTGTCCAAAACCCACAGCAGTCCCATCCTTTGAATCGCGATCTATTCTGCATTGCAAACAAGCAGCACTCTCCCAATTTAAAAGAACAATTTATAAAGTCAAACATATTGGCTTATAGGCCAAACTACCTGAATATATGCCTTTCATATATGCATATGAAACTTTCTTATCAAAAAAAGTAGATAAAACACACTGAATGTTTTTAAGCATGATCAGTTTTAAGCATTCTGGAAATAAAGAATAACATTTGAAAAGCCACATAAATATTTCTATGAGAATAATTTATTTTCAGTAATATTTTTCCATTAGTGTCTAAGTTGGTCATTACTGCTACAGAAATTTAGAGCTAAACACTACAAACTCTAAAACTCATTTCGAGAAGTGGTACACTCTTAAAGAAAATATTTCTAAATTTTTTCCCCATTTTCCATGCATAAGTGTAATTTCTTTGAAAAACCGGGCTAAACCATCTAACATACAGTGAGATTTTTAGTACCCCTGCTCCATTCCTTACTACTTTAATAAAGGAAATCCAATGTATCCACTGCTTGGTTTTGTTTTGTTTGTGTTTGGTTTTTTTTCCAAAATTACTATTTAGTTTGTCATAAAGAGATACTACTTCTAGACATTCCTGTTTCATTTTAATTTCGAATCAACACCAACATTCTTAAATACCACCACCACAACATTCTTACAGAAAAGAAATCCTGTTTCTGAACCTGAATTCTTTCCAGCAATGCTCCTCTGTGATGGGAATAGCAAACCACACTTAGCCCAAACATCCACTGCTGAAGCCAAGCAGCAGCTAGCGGGTACAGAGGGTTGGTAAACAGGCATGTAACAGCGCTTTCTCTTATATAGCCTTCGTTTCCCACCAGTCAAGGATATAACCATTTCCTGAAGTGATTGCATGGCTACAGATGGACTTTTGTCACAAGCCACCTTTTAATCTCTTTTTAGTGCTGGCCTCCTCTGACCCCCTAGCAATTAAAGTTCCACAGTGTATTTCTGTTGGGATCCTTGTTCCATTTATGTTACATTTGCTGCTTCATAATTTCATCTTCTCTACTCCATTCACAATTTTATCAGCCCTTATCCCCTCTAATCTTTCTTCCTAAGAAAGCCATAATACTGTGTCTTATCTCTTATGTGGAAGTCACTACCTATTTCTAAGCATTACTGTTATTCTGTCCAATATTCTTTTTCTAATTATCCATGTCAAATAGTATAAAGACTTCCACAACCCTAAGTCTTTGAGCATGGAAATATTAATTAATTTGTTTACAAATGTCAAGTTTCATATTGTTGTAATAATTCTGTTTTTTCTCACCTCAGCTTGGAATGCCTGAATCTGCTGCAGTTGTAGAAAAACTGGGCATGAATGGATCCCATTTCTTGGTAAGCAAATATTTCATAAAGACTATTGTTCAAATCTATTTCAGCATGAGGCTTGTGTTCCTTACAGTGCAAAGAAATAATCTGACATTGTCCTTCATACACGCTTCATCAATTGCTCTGCTTTCCCATTCTAGAGGGTTGATTCACATCTCTGGCTTGAGGAGCCCTGCTGCACAACAGAAATCCCAGCCAGCCCTTCTCCCCCTCCAGAGAAAGTGCAGATATGTAGAATCAGCCATTAGCACACAACTGTGGCAGTGAACGACTCATGAAATATGACTTAGAGAGGTTCAGGATTTTTTAGGAAAAAATATAGATTTTAAAGTCATTGTTTATGTAAAAGCTTTTTCATAAAACTTACATGATTAAGAACATTTACTATACAGAATTCCACATGAATTTTACAATAAAAGTTTACAGATGCCAGGAACAATGTCTGAAAAAAAATCTGATAACTTCCTTTTTTGACCTATGTAGAATTTTTTTGCATAAGAGTGTGGTTAATTGACTGCAACTAATTAGACGAGAGGAATAGAATAACTCCTTGAACTGGGGCGATTCCTCTACAGCTAATTCCATTTTAAGACCTTTAAGATCTATTTTAAACGTAAAATAATTGTTATAATGTATTTATGCACTGCAGAGAAGTTGTTTGCTTGGCACTTCATTGCTCAAGAAAACTGTTTCCTGGATGCATCAGGAGTTGTATCTGCTGCTTATGTTAACAAGGGCTTCAATCCTGCAAACTCATACATCAGACCACAGCTACTCAGGCGCATGCAGGTTCACTGTGTTTAAAACTGCATGGTCACAGACTAAAATTGGGTTTTACTAACAATTCATGCCAGCATAGGAGAGCTAACAAAGCTGTCAAATCCAGAGTGATTCCTGTCCCATTCACGCGTTATAAATTGAATGGCTAAAGGTGCGGTAACCTCCACGGCTGGATGAGAGGGAGTGAAGTTAAAGCTAAGGGTGAATGCGTTGGCTGCTTCTGCCTGCTGCACGTAAAGCTGTACAGCAGCAGTAGAAAAGGATATGAGAAATATTTTCAGACGTTAGCGGTAACCTAGTCAAAACACAAGTGAAAAAAGCAAGGGGAACAATAGATGATCTTTGGTGATGGTCTGCGATACAAAAGCAGTATGATTAAAAATGAAAGCATTTGCTAGCATGTTCTCTAAGCTATGTATTTAACACATCTTTAAAGATTATTTTGCACTGCAGAAAACATGGCAGTATGTGTGTGATACAATGAGTAACATTCGTTTTTGATAGCATTGTAGAGAAAATGAGACAGGTCTCACACTGGTAGCAACCTTCCTACAGCTTTCATGTGTTCTTTAATTGAATTGTTCAGTAGCATTGTCAACATGATAAATCTGTAATAAGGTGTGCTTGAAACAGAATTAATTAGGACAATACTAAAAAAGAAATAATGATTCAAGAACCTATATTTTGCTATCATTAATAGCAATATTTGAGTAACTACGAGATGCTGTTCTCCTATGTACAAGCTAATATAGATATTAACTTGTAAGTAATTAAATCAATAGCCTAACTTTTTTATTCCAAGCTTCTAGCCTAGTATACAAGAAATCTGTACTATTCCAGGAACAAAAATTTCACTCTCTGTTATAAAGTGTCTGATTTAGAAAGCACACCCTTAGTAGATCCACCTTAACAACGTACGATGGAGTAACCAGATGGCTAAGATACACAGTTCCACTCACAAAAACCTGAGTGTCCCTCTACACCACTTAAAGCACAATTCCCCTGCTGACCTGCTGGTTGTGTCTGGAAATCCAAAATTCCAAAACCACGATTCTCTTCTAGTGTCTATTTGTCATCTTTGGCAAGAACCTTAGGTATTGCACCTCAGTTTCACATTCAGTTATGAGGGGCATGTGAATTTACTTCACAACACTCTGCAAAGTCTTAACAGAAGTTCCCTATCACCTTTGGACATCGAGCTAAAAAGTCACTAGAGAAAAGCTGGCCATCTATCACTAGACAGCAGTAAACAAAAAAAGAACAACCCACAACCCCAAGATCCATAAAACAGAAAACATTTGAGCAAGCCTGATGCCATCTACTAAATAGGAGTGGCAGGTTTACTCTCATGTATTAATAATTTTCAAAAAGCAAATACAAGTTTGCCACTATACATGTGTGCATAGAGACACTGTGCACATGTGTAGGTCTCAGAACGTATGTGCAGCATTTCTATGTGTCTACCCAATGTTAGATGGATATTTAGATACAGACTTTTGCTATGGGATCTGTTAGGTATCACTGGACAGAAAATTCCTTCTAGTCTGGCAGATAAAGATGACAGCAATTCTCTGTGATGCCTTCCGTGCAAATTTATTGAACTTTCCCCCACCGCACATTCAGAGAGTCACAATTTTCTGTTTTACCTTTGCACGGTGTGAAAAACTGTCTTCCATCCATGGGTGTTGCTGCAGAAAAGTAAGAGTGCCTGTGAGGGCTGAGAGGACAGCCGGAGCAGAGCCAACCCGATGCCTACCAGCAGCCCTTTCCAATTCTCAGACAAGCCCTTCTTTTCACCATAAAACTCCACCAACCTGCCCCAAACCTCTGCCACAGCACTGACACCTTAAGCACACGCGGCACAGGCTCTTTGTATGAGGGAGATATGCCAAAATTCAGAGAGGCGATGCCTCTCTGGGGCGGGCTGCTGAGCCTCGCAGGCAGGTACCTTTCCTGGAAAGCAACGCTTGCAGCCAGCGTGCGGTACGTTTATCACAGGATATAACCACCAACACACCAGATGTGCCTCTGTTTCCTGTGTGGTTTCAGCAAGGACACTCATCTTTTTAATTTTTCTAAAGAAATAATATTGCCAGCAGTTGGGGAAATGCTGCAGAAAGTAATTCTCTTAAAGCTTACCACTTAAATAACACAAAACTTCTTAGAGAGCCTTCCTGCACAACACATCCTTCATGTCAAATGCAAATTACATTTTATTTGAAAGTGAATCAGATGGATTTATCAATAGTAAGGTCTTTTTGAAGTGTAAAACGTTCAAAGTCAAGTCATGCAGGCACTGTAGCCGTATAATCTGTGATAAGTTGGCCACAACACCTTAAATCAATTTTGACTGGTTTCAGAATAATCAACATTTGTATGGTCATTTCTTTGAATATTTCTTGTCTTTGAGGAGCTAAAAGACAATCACTGTTAAAGCAATATTATATTGTGTTTTATAAACATACTGAGTATCCAACTGATCTTTTATAGAAAAAAATTACACGCATTTTATAAAAATTGAGAAGCAATAGCTCTTCCTTTACACTTCTGTAGAATCTGTAAATGCAAAAGGGTGGTATATTAGATCTGAAGTGTACCGTGCAGTTTCATTTTTTTTTATCAATAGTACTATAGTTGTGATCATTATTCAATATGCAGGTCACATCTGAATGATACTAATCTAGTCCTAATGTGCAAATCAGCATTTACCCACAGCTGCATTGCACAGATCATATTATATTCTCTTGTTTTTCAGTGTCTGAACTTGCTACACTGTACTCTGCTTTTCAGTTCCCTCTAAAAGTAGGTTGCTTATTTGATGGTTTTTTGGGTTTTTCGTTGTTGTTTTTTTTTTTAATTCTGTTTTGATTTCCCAGTGGCAGATTGAAAAAAAAAAAAAAAGATAAAACAAGTGAATTCTGACTTTGACTTCAGAACTTAAAATTAGACTTTCTTATTGGATTGATATACAGAAATTTACTAAAAGAAATCTCAAACATAGTAAAATGGTCAGGCATTGCTCCTAAGCAGCTTTCATGTATTTCTCCTCTTTCTTGCTATTTCAAAATGTGTTTTGAATCACATGACTGGAATATGAGTGCCTTGGAGAAAACCAGACCCATTTTCTTCACTAATACGCTACTGGAGACTTTTGAGTAATATTTAGAGAATGGAACCTGTGTCTTCCTGTGGGAGATTCATGCTTCCCTGCCAGTGCAAAACACTGCCAGAGCTTGCCAGGTTCAGCTCACTGAGGCTGCACTTCGACATCCATTTATGCCAGAACTGCTACTGAGAAAAAGCAACTATTGTCTCACTTGGATGCTACTTCCCAACCCTGCAATGCAGAAGCAGCAGACGGGAAAGTACAGGAACTACATCTGCTTTCTCTAGTGACCAGCATGACAGACCATACCATAACTAGAGCTACTCTGTTGCTACGTGAATGCTGCAGAGTCCCACAAGACTTAAATCATTTCCCCAGTTTCAGCTAAGAGAGCTTCCCAATGCTGTGAGTGGTATTTTAGCAGCATGGGGCAAGGGAATAGATAGAAGGAGAGATTAAAATTGGTTTTGACTGCTTGGATATCTGCTGGAAAAGAGCTAACCAGCATCAGGTTATGTTCAATTGGATCTGACATCCATCCCTGTCTACTTAGTATTACAGATAAAATTTGGATCATGAATACCTTGACTTTCCAGAGAAAAATAAATGTTTTCAGGTCCTACATAAACAATCGAAATTAGAAGCTTGCTAAGTACTTCTTTATAACTTAATTCCTCTGGAAAAGGCCCAAAAAACTCTTGCAGTGTTTTGCCCTGGTATCAAGCAAGCACAGAAAGCTCTCATATGGGTGAGGTCCAGAGAAACACGATGGAAGTTGCAGGTACTGTTGAGTCACACTCAGGCTGGCTGTTGACAGCTAAATGCCACAATTCCATAGCCAGGGTTTAATAGCATACCATTTACCTCAGAAAGATGTAAAAGAGAGCTTTTTTCCATTCACACAAAACCTCAGTACTAACATTTTGGGGTACACCCAAGCACTTTGAGTAGAAGTGATGTAGGCGTTGCTTGTCCTGCCTTTGGCAAGCACACAAGGTCCCCATGGCAAAATCCCACAATTGTTCACCAAAGAAAAATGATGTTACAAAAATATTTTCAGCTGCAAGACATGATTAGGCCATGTAACTACATTAATTTAATTGCCTTTTTGCACAATTTCTATTTATCTGACATTCCTTTCTCCTGTTCACATGCATCTACCATCTGACACACACACCCCCTCCTTTCCCCAACACACTTTGCAAGGGCCGAGCCCCGCTCGCTCCCCTCCTTTACACATCCTTGCCTTTGGTGCTTTCTAGCACCTAGTGCTTTGCTTCTGCCTGGCTTTTAGCCAGGCTTCTCCTTCCCTTTTCTCCTCAGTTAGGTCCTATTCTTCATGATGAGAAATTTCTCCTGGTGGCATTTCTCATTGACTTGCAGTGCTACAGGCTTTCCTCATTTCCATCCTTCTCAACTGTAGAGTTTCTTCTGTCAGAGGCAGCTGAGTTCAGAAACACCTTCATTTCTAGGTATTTTTACAGGCTTTGAGCTCATTTTCTTGATGAGGACCCTAGGTGGTGGTAGGAGCCAGGCACTTTAAGAGCTTGAACTCTTTGGGGCAAAGACAAGCAATCTCTGCATCTATCCCTATAGTAAGTGCATTACAGACTTTGTAAATCCTGTTAAAATAAAGCTGTTTAAAATGAAAGTTTCTCAGGACAGGTGGAAACTGAAAATAGTTTCTCCTTGGGGGAGATGGATGCAAAGCGTTAAAATGGAGGGCAGAAAAATGTAAGAGCAGAGAAGTGCAATCTTTAGTCCTCAGCGGTTCTTGCAGAGTGATGCAGGGGGCTGCCAGCAAGGGGACAGTTCGCAACAGCTTCCTAGTTACCCTGAACATCAGCGGCTGTCACGTAGGGAGGGGTTTGGTTCTCTTTCTTGCTGTTTCTAACTGAATAGGAAACTGTTTCTAAAAGCACAAACACAGGTACTTACAGTCATTTCAAAAAGAGGAAAATGATAAGAATGTACCATAGAAAGGAGGGGAATGTTGTGAAACATGTAAAGTAACTAGAATCAAAGAGTGACCCTAAAGAGTCCAGGGCTAAAAGGGAGATATTTTACAGCTTAGTGCATCTGCTGTTTATCAATCATCTTCAATTAAGTAGTAAGGTACAAAGGCATTACATATTCATGTATCTTCAAAGCATAAGACATCTGCAAAGTAGAAGCAGAATTTGCATATTTACCCTTATTCTTCAAAAAAAAAACACAACCCAAAAGATAAATACAAAGATAGGTTACTGAACATAGATATAATTTATTAAATCTAGGGCACCGTGAAGTTATGCATCATCTAACACATAAGAACACAACTTATTTTAGCTATCAATTTCTTAACTTCAAAGCCTATTAATATTAGTAAAGAAAACACTCAAAAGAAAATATTAGACTAAGATAAGAAGTCAAACATCATTTATCACCATATTCCCATGAATGTTAGCTTAGAAACTGAATTTGTATCCAATCATTTTGAATTATTTTCCTGCTAAGTATTTTCAAATATCTCAAAAGCAATTTAATAAAACTAATGCCATGACCTAGCAGTGTAATCCCATAGTAAGAAATCCCAAGCCAGTGCAAAGGTATTCATTGTGGGAGTAACCCCTTAATTTTTTCTGTGACAGAACATTTCTATTTGTATTCCAAATGCTGCTGCCAGAGTGATTTGAACATTTTTTTGTTTGCTTTATGCAGTGGCTGCAAATGATGGGAAGTGCATGTCTGTTTTTCAGTCTTTAGGCTCTGGCACACAACAATTCAATCAAATTCAAAATGTCAAATTAGTCAAAATATCATTAAATATGGATTAAAGAAATATCTTTTGATGCAGAATTCTTTGTTCTTAAAGTTTACCGATAATTTTAAATGTTATTGAAAATAACCTTCAAGTTTTGTGGATCTTCCAAATTCAAGGAACATGAAAAAGAATGTAAGAAGTTGTGGAAATTTTTAAGCCATTATGTCAGTTTCCAACATTGACTTTGTAAGCCCTGAGCCAAAAACTAGGAAAACTCCACACAGTGTCAAGATTTCCAATTTTGAACTTCCTCCTGTTTCTGCTTTATTCAAACATCCTGGTTATATAAATGCACCCTCTCTGAGATCATGTTAGCAAATTGTCTTTAGAGACAATTGGTGATTTGAGGAATCTTCATTTTGGGTGCTTTTATACTCTTTCCTTCCTGAAAAATCAGGAGGTTTTACAATGCATGCAAGTTGGAACTTCACAACACTAATGCCTAAAATCATTAGTCATTTTTAAAAGAAACTATAATCTCTCTCTCTTTGTTAAATACCAGCTGCTAACCATTTCAGAAATCTTCTAGAGACCCTAAAATGTCACACTTTAGTCCTTCTGCTTTCATTTCAGCTGTTTTCAATATAGGGCTATAAATTCCTAATTCTCCACTCTATTTTATCCTTGAAAAGGCAGGTGAATGTGGGAAACTGATACTAAAATGCCAAGTTCGTTTTATCATTGTTTATCTTCTGTACAAGACTGATCTTACAAAAAAAAAAGACAGAAAAAACAATATGCCCTTTGGCTACTGATGAAAGTTACATAAAGATTATTTAATGAAGTAATTAAAAGTTTTGGTGAGCAAGTCTCACAGGAAGTCAGCAAAATATCTCAAGCAGAGAAGACAGCAAGTTTTCTTTCTACCAATATGTACTTCTCTTATTAAAATTACTTATAAGTATACAAGCATATGTAAGAGTGGACCAAATTTGTCATTACATACTGCTAGCTGCAGCTCCAGCAATGCAAAGCTACCAAACTAGACAGTTATAGACAGTTTGGTCTATGTTTGAGTGACACTCCAGACACTCAGTAGTTGGAAAGCATTAGCTGACTGTGGCTTGTAGAAGCATTTGAGGAAGTTATACCTCATGCTTTCCTATTAATGAAGAAGTAAACTGGAATAATCGGTGAGAATTTCCCAGAAATACAGATTTAGGCAAGGCCATATTTATAAAGGTGGGTATTCTACCTTTCTGGTAGAGCAGAAGAAAATAAAGCTCAGGAACACAAGCTTTGCAGGAGCATTTGGCTTTTAAAAATTAAAAGACTTTTCACAGAAGAATGTGAAAGACCTGAACGAACTGGTTGGAACACTAATCAATTTGTAAGCAGCATTTCCTTCTGTAAATATTGTTTCCTATGAACTTAAAATAAGTGCAAGAAATTAGAGAATTAAGAAAAAAATCTCTTTTGCTCCTACTGTACATCCACAGCAGTTATGTGTACAAGCCCTTTTGTCAACAACAGAGCCTATGCTGGTTCTGTGAAAGGGTGTGTTATATGAAAAATTGCAGGTACAAGAGACATGAAAGCAAAGCAGAAAATTAATCAGGAGCTAACAGTGTGTCCACATGAAGGGAAACCCTAAGCCCATTTGATTTTGCTGGTCTCACATCTATATAACATCTCACATGGAGCTTTAATACAGTGAGGGGAACAGTAAAGAATTTATGTTTATTTTTGGGTCCAATTTCTCTCTCAGGAGTCTTTATTACTGGAAATTTTAATTTAGAAGAAAATTTACTCTTACAACATCAATTTATAATGGCTATAAGCATTACCCTAGGTAGTATCTTCTTTTAAGAGTAAATGGAAATACTGAAAATCTAGTAATCATGTAACAGAAATACAGCAGTGAGGACAATAAGTTATGTAAGTGTCATGGTTCAACCCCAGCTGGCAACTGAGCACCACCCAGCTGCTTGCTCACTCCCCCCACAGTGGGATGGGGGAGAGAATCAGAAGAGCAAAAGTGAGAAAACTCGTGGGTTGAGATGAAGACAGTTCAATAGGTAAAGCAAAAGCTGCACACACAAGCAAAGCAAGACAAGGAATTATTTCCCCACTTCCCATGGGCAGGCAGGTGTTCAGCCATCTCCAGGAAAGCAGGGCTCCATCACACCTAACAGTGACTTGGGAAGACAAACACCATCACTCCAAACATTCCGCCCTTCCTCTTCCTTCCCCCAGTTTTATATGCTGAGCATGACATCATATGGTATGGAATATCCCTTTGGTCAGCTGGGGTCAACTGTCCTGGCTGTGCCCCCTCCCACCTCCTTGTGCACCCCCAACTACTTGCTGGTGGGGTGCTGTGAGGAGCAGCAAAGGCCTTGGCTCTGTGTAAGCACTGCTCAACAATAACAAAAACCATCTCTGTATTAACAGCACTGCTTTCAGTAGAAACCCAAACCAGAGCCCCATACTAGCTACTATGGAGAAGGTTAACTCTATCCCAGCCAAAACCAGCATAACATGTCTGGACCTCACTGACCAGACTAAACCTCATAACTCTATCATTCCTTAACATCATGAAAATGAAAAGAAGTTGGCAATAAATTCAAAGTAGACCCAGTCTCAGACTAATTAAACCACGAGTTCAAGAATAATGCACTCACACTGTTTTAACAGTCTTGTGGATGAGGAGGACCATAGTGCTCTTCACCTAGAAGATATTTCTGAAAGTTTCTGGGAAAATACTTCTTTCTGCAGCAAAGACTAAAACCAGCTGACTATATTGATTCTCATGAGAAAGCATGAACAAGGTTAAAAATCAATGTTGTTTCTCAGACAGGAACAACTCTGGGCTCTGTTGGTTTGGGAAGGTGAATACACAAGTTTCCATGGAAAACAAGGAAATCCTGTGAGAACGAAACAATATAGTAGGGAGAAAGGGCTCCTTGGGAACAGGCCAGGGAGACTCTGAAGTTTTACGTTGTTTATTTCCACTGGGTTCAAGAAGGTAGGATTTAATCAATTTTCTACATAGATACAGGACTACATTAAATAATATAGCTGGCTGTAGCATAAGTTTCTATTCCAGAGGGAAACTGGAATATTAACGTGCTACTTGGGCCAGTGAGTGATGCTCATGCCAAAATGAGATAAATTTCCAAGGAGATACGTTTTGAGCTACTATTCTTGATGAATCAAAGCAAAGTTAATTGGAGTCCTGATTGCAGAAATGAAAGATGGCTAGAAATAATTATTAAAAAATAAAGTAACTTCAATTTCCCAAAAGAACAGAGAAAAAAGTACACTTTTGTTGAAACAACTTCTAAATCTGTCCGGATACTGCTCCTATAAAGCTACTCCCAACAAGACATCCAGAGTGGTGCTAAATGAGGATGATTATGCCAGGATGGTTCTGCCAGTAAATTTTTAACAGATGTGTTTGGAGCATAAGAGCTAGATATAACCCACAATAACCTGAGCACATTTTGCTAATGCTGACTGAGCAGTTATGACTGTATTAAAAGGCTTAACACAGCTAAATGAAAATCCGTGAAGTCTGCAATGCATATTTATAGAAACAAGAAACACAGCGGCAGATAAAGACCAAGTTACCAAGTGTCAGGGGGTTTACCTTAGTAAAATGAAGCAATCCTGTTTTCTTTTACATGATGCCATCTGCTCAGAATAAGCATGATGCTGGGGGGAATGGGGGGGGAGGGAGGGGGCACAAACAAAACAGGAACAGCAAACCTGTAGATTACTACAAATGTAGTGACTGCTAAATTTCAATGTAATATTGTCTTTAATTTAAAATGATCAGCAGATGGCTTGCGCAACCTGTCAGTTACCAACATGCTGTTAAGAGCAACGAAAGCTTGCAGCCATTCCTAGGATGGCTCAGAGGACACTATTAAATATTTATCAATCTTTCCATATCCAAAAACTCATCTAATTTGCTCACGTTAAAAAAAGCAAAGAAGCAACATACAAATGTAATTGCAGAAATCTTTCATTAGTGAGTTTTCCCAGTGCCAATTCTATGCATAAGAACAGGCTTTAGAATTAGGGAATCTGGCTTGAAGTTTGGGTTGCATTCCTGGAAAACCACATCACATGCTGGCGCTCAGAAAGAGGCATGCTGGAAAGAAATCAGAATTCCCAGAGGTCCCACAAAACTAGTGCTTAGAAGTATAAGAATTTCAATCATTTCATGTATTTTGGGCATCTGGAATACTGAAGGGTAAAATCTACCCAAAATTGACAGTGTGGCAAATGCAGAGGCACAGCTTCTACTTGTAGGGTACTTGGTTTCCTGTAGGTACTATTACCTGCAGTATTTGAGTTGCATTAATAAACAAATAAGCACAAAATTCCTATGAAATATATTTTACATTTTTAATTAATATTTTTGAGAGGTGTTGTAGAATGCTTTTATTTTGTTTCTGTGCTTTTCTTATTTCTTCCACTGTTCCTGTGTAACTGGGCTTTTTCGCTTAACAGCTTAACTATTTTGTCCCTTGCTGTCTACGTTTTTAAAAGGTGTTATTGTCTGCATCCATTGCAACGCTCAAGAAGCACCACATTGAGACCTATTAAAACCTTACAAATGCTCAGGGTTGATTTGTCATGGTACAACTCTGATGGAGTAAAAACTTGATTTTTCCATTTAAATTTACTTAAAAGTCCCAGTATAATAAAACAACATCTGATCAGCATAATACAAGTAGGCAGGGTACTTAACCATCTGAGTGTAGGATAAGATAGAAACAAGTAACAATACAGGTTGTTCAATTTTTTTTTATTTATACAGACACTAGATTACAAATGTATATTTGATGTTTATAGCTGACCACTTCACTCGCTCAGAACTACCCAAGGAAAATGTTGGCATTTGCCCTGAATCTCTAGTTTCCCATGAAGGGGGAAATGCAACACTTCATTTGCGCATTATATTGTCTGGGTCCTGTAGTACATAAAAACCAGGTTAGAGAAATGTCTACATGTGCCAGCATCATGTTGTAAGTGAAGGAGACTCTTCACTTGAACAAACAAAAAACCCTCAAAAACTCAACCTCTTACCTGAATGCTTTTGATTCAGGTGGTTCACAGAGTAGCTGAAACACATCTGTACAAACAGAGCACTGAATTTTAAAGAAGCAATAGGAAGAAAAGCAAATACAATCTGTAAGAATGAGGGTATTGTCCCCAATGCCCAGGGTTATATTTGGTCATAGCATATGCACTTTCCCAACAGAAAGTCCTCTACCAATAAAATTTTAGTCTTTCAGACCTGTACCATGCATTATTTATGGTGTTACTGCTTCTTCCTTTTCCTTGTCCAATTAAGTATTCTTGAACTTTACAGTGTAGCACTACATTTTCTTTTGGGTCTTGAAGGATTTTTGTCACTGTGCTCATGAATAAATTCATAAACATAAGAAACTGAGGAACCCAACAATTAGGTCATAGGAAAACATTAAAAAAAATCCTATGTTTTTCATCAGAACATAAACCACCACATTGATTCCATACGGGAGAAATATCCATTTGGGCAGCACAGATAAAACAGGTATAATCTGACATTTGCAGAGTATAACTGGATTTCCACAACATAACGTGAAATATGGTTCCAAGGCCAAGAATTTCTTGAATATGACTTTGCTTTCATTGAGCTTTAGTTTGAAGTAACCCATATTCATGAAATATTGGATATGAATTTTAATCAGCTACAGCCAAATAGAGCCACTTTTATCATGCTAATGGTACCCAGATCCACAGACACACCACATAAGCATGGCCATCAGTCAGAAGGTCAACAACTATCCCAACATCCATTATCTGAACGTGTGCGTGCTCACATACACATCTGAATGAGCTGCAGATACACTCTCTCACGTACAAATAATAGTGGGAAGCAGCATTCATTTTACAGAATGTGAAATGCCAGGATCTCTTTCTTGGCAGGTGATGCAATGCAAGAAAATGAGGAAAAACAAATAATACTTTTAAGTACTTTAGAAGGCATCTGCTCATACTATGCAGGTATATTACATGGCTGGGTAATTACAGTCACATGTAAAAAGCAGGAGAGTTAGAGAGTTCTAAAGGAAAAGAAAATGGACTTTCCTTACTTAATGCTTTATTTTTCTGCAGTAGAAATACAATACTTTCGTTTAGCTTTTTGTAGCAGGTACACTCCACTATGGGTTATTTCATTAATTTATAAGGAGAAATTTCTCAATGGATTTTGTTTAAGTCTGCCCATCTGAAGTTTGAAGCCTGTTCTTCCCTCCCCTCCAATACTGAAAAAAATTAAGATAAAATATAGATTTAGCAACAACACCCATTCTGTAGCCATCTTAATTTATTAAAAAGACTTTTATTTACATATCTACATATTAATTGCACCAGAAATATCTACAAGTAGTTGTATCCTATAATTGAAGTGCTAGTGATCATTGCTAGTAGCTTTAGTCACTAAAGTGAATGAATGTGGAAAGCCATGCTGAAAAATAGCACTCACGATATTTATCGAAATATGAAGGAAACTTATTGACTGGATTTATCCAATAAAGTTTTTTATTTTGCCTGTGGTCACTTAAAGGACTAGATTCACATTGATAAGGAACTCATTACAAGCTTTCTCACACAGTGTGGTGGTTTAACCCCAGCTGGTAACTAAGCACCACCCAGCTGCTCTCTAACCCCTTAACCCTCAAGGGGACTGGGGGAAGAATGGAAAAAAAGCAGCCTCATGGGTTGGGATAAAGACAGTTTAAAAGGATAACAAAGGAAGAGAATAAGAGTAATAACAGTAACAACAAAGCTCAAGTGATGCACAAGTGCAGTTGCTCACCACATGCCAAAGGAGGGGGTGGGGCGGGTGGGAAGAACCAAAAAACCAAACAACCAAAAACACAACCCAAACAACCCAATGCTCAATCTGTTTCTGAGCAGTGAATCTGCCTCCCAGCTAGCCTCCCCAGTTATATATGGAGCATGACATTATATGGTAGGGAATATCCCTTTGGCCAGCCTGGATTAGCTGTCCTGGCTGTGCTCTCCCAGCTTCTTGTGCACCTGGCAGGGTGTGGGAAGCTGAAAAGTCCTTGCCTTAGCATAGACACTACAACTACCTAGCAACAACTAAAACCATCAGTGTGCTACCAACATTATTCTCATACTAAATCCGAAACACAGCACTATACCCGCTACTAGAAAGAAAGTTACCTCTATCCCAACCAAAACCAGAAGACACAGTGGTGGGTTAGCTTCTAATATACATGCAAACTTTGTCAATATTGATGTTTAATTAATTGACCCATATTAAAAAATCAACTTTTCTCTTTTTGTGTTCTTTTCTTGTTTTACAAGTGTATGTGCCCAGTCATAAGGATGGCTGTTATATGATCATTGTCCATTATTGCCTCTTGACTTTCACAAATCCATCAAATCATTTAGAGAGCAGCATATGATTTTTATATAAGAGCTCAATATTCAGTCAATTTCTAGTTCACTTCTGCATGTAGACAATAGTACATGACAGTCACTCTGCACTATAAATTAGTTTAAAACCTTCATTTTAAATGGCATGTAAGCAAAAATGGAAAAAATACGTTTCAGTATTAGTCAACGGTTGGAGGGTGAGAAAGGGAAAGAAAAAGTCAACCAATAGTGACTTTTTCCTCAAAAGAAACTACTCCAAGGCAACTAGGGTTGGGAAACTAATTTAAAATTAACATATTAGCCTCTTTTGTGCTAGCATATATACCACTGGCTTTCAGGTACCATTATAATGACAGACTAATATTAGAACTGGTTGCAAACATGCATATTGTATCCCTGGAATTAGCTTATTTTTGAAGCTGTGTGAATCTTCAGAAATTACTACAATATGAAAGGACATTTGCATGTACAGTTTTGACCTCTTCTCTTGCTCTTTGCCCATTAATATATCTCAGCTGGTTTGTCTTTTAACATTCCAAAACTTTCAGTAGCTTTGAAAGCTCAACTGTTTCTCAAAGAAAGCACGCTGCTTTTCCTTCCTCCTCCCACTCAAAATTCTGCACAAGCTTGCTAATAGATTTAAAGAAATATACTGCTCCTAAATAGACAGATGGTACCGGACTGAAATTTCACTGTTTATGTTTCATGAACTGCCAGGAAAGGAAACAGTGTCTGTATATCAGTGGAAATTTGGGATTTCTTGTAAGCATTTCATCTTGGTTGTTAACCACATGTTGGGTCATTGTGGTTGACTTGTAAAGCGTTGAAACAAAGATATTAATTTTTAGACATTTTAAATATATATCCTACTATTTCTTTCACTGCAAGAACCACACTTGTAACTACTGTAATTTAATTTTTAAAAATTGGTAGAAACAGGTTTTTTCCTAAAAGATATTCATGTATGCTTTTATATGTATAATTTCAATGACATTTGGCATCATTTTTACAGACCACTTTTTAATTGCCTTGTTCACAAATAACTCTGGTCACTTCAAGAAAAAGCCAAAACAAGTCTGCTTCATATCCATTCCTGAACAGTATCTAATGCTATAAAATCAATGCACAACATACTCAGAGCAGGGTTATACAGTCTGAATACTTAGGAGCTTTGAGAACTTCGGAAGTAGATATGGACTTCATTGGCTAACATCAAGTACCAAAGGGAAGTTTTTGAAGTTTCATAGTGCTGAGAGAGAAAGGAATGAGGTACACTGGGTGTCCCAGGACCTTCAGTAAGTATGAAATCCAAATAAATACGTTTGCATATAAAGACCAAGCAGCAATACAGAAGTAGAAAAAACACAAATACTATATCGTTTATATAGCAATATCCTGTAGAGAAATACATATGCACAAATACCAATAACTTTATTTAACCTAACAAGTCCTGTATCCAAAACTAGATTTTCTTTTTCCTATTGAAATGCAACTAATAGTTCAACATGTACTAGATAGATATATATCACTTCACCAATGGGTCATTATACAGTTAAATTTCCATATGAGAGATGAGAAACTCTCAAAGCACCTTTTCCTGTGCTTCTAACTGTCATTACCTGTTCAGCTCATGATAGCTAAAGTAAAAGGAAATCGAACCTCTCAAATTAAGTTACTCTTTACCTTTGTAGCTGTCCCCACAACAATCTATCATCCAGAAGCATCATTAGCATCAGGCATGTTGCACTGACAGAAGACATTGCTTATTGCATTGGAGCAGAAAAGATTTTAATTAAACCATTTAAGCACACTAAGAAATCTAATGGTATCCCAGAACGGCAGGGGATGTTGGGGTGTGGGGGAGGCAGTGTTATATTTCCAGGCTTTCAAATTTCCAAATTGAGAAAAATAAAGCAGATGTTTAAATCAAATATCCTTAACCTCTTTGTAGTCAAGTACTTACCAAGAAAAATTCTAAAGCTTTTTGTGTTACTTGGTAAGCAATGACTAATATTGTACTAGCCTTTGGCTTTGCTCCTTCAAGAAGTGGCTCTCAATTTGAGGCTGCCCTGAACTAGATCACTGAGCAGTAGTCTGCACAGCATCACAGAGCAGGAGAGAGGTCACCACTCCATGCTGGACATGTATGCCACCCTATCTTAGAAGTCCTCATCCACGCTCACCGTGCTGTGACCCAACACAGATAGGCTCATGCCTTGAATGAAGATGGCTTCTGACATAAACAACTACATGTGCCTTTCTCCAGTGGCAGAAATAGCTTCTTCTGTTTGAGCCAGTGCCACATGCTGCATGAAGTATTGGTAGCTGATCTCTTCAACACAAAAGTCATGAAGGCTGAGTTCTTACAACAACTTAGGTCTAGCACGTGTGCTTTACAGTAAGGGATCTTCCTTGTATTGAATCTTGGTAATACTGCTGCATACCTAAATCACAACTATATATCGTGTTGTTCTCCTACTTGCAGTGACCTGCAGCACCTTAAAAGCTATCTTTTCACACAGTTATTTCAGCCATTGAAATGCAGCTGTCGTGATCTTGCTGATGGACTCAGTGATTACCCACTATTAGGGACGTTCCTTACCATGGCTGAAGTTACATTATTCAAGCAAAGCAGCTACTCATTTTCAAGACACCTACAGATATACACACAAAACATTTTTGTGACTGTATCAGTTAAAAGTATTCATACCAGATAGCTAGAACCATTGTGATTATTAAAATGAAGTTAAACAGTAGAACTGAAGCATTATATCAAGAATATAAAAGAGTATCAAAAAAGGCACAGTACATCTATCCCACTACCCAGGGGGTACGTTCAAAGTTAAGGAGCTCAGCAGATTCCTGGGTGGGCATATAAAACTGTTTCTTCAAGTTAAATGCACAAGGAGCTTATGATGTGGTTTATTTCCAAATAGAAGGTGGCCAGCCATCAGAGCGTTTGGACCTGCCAGGCATGTACAAAGTCACATTTGGTTTCTGATTCAGCAAGAACATTTATTCTTATCATTAATATTAGCTACTTCTGATTTCCTTGATTAAATTTAATGTGCTTACAATTATGCCAATGATCTTTCTTAATGTTTTAAGAATACTCTCATGTATAGGTTTTGCTTTTAAGACTGCTGTTGCAGTTTTAAGATTGCTGACTGCTTCTGCAATAGTATTTGCTCTGAGAGGTGAAACGATTCTCATAGCCTTTCTATACAGCTTTCTCAGGCGCAGCTATTTCCCAGCACTACTTGTTATAATTATTGGTTTTGTCCAGATGCAGGAAAGCGGAAGGCAGCTGCTTCTGCAGGCAGTGTCAGCAGGGAGCACTTCTGTGCAGTTCCCAGGCCCTTGACCAGCAGGGGAGAGCTGAAGGCCCAAAGTCCCCCACTTTCTGGGATCCTCCAAGATTGATCCCATTGCTTCCAACAAGCTTGAGACACCTGCAGAGTCTCTCTTCAGTTATTTGTCTGGTATAGCAGCATTTAAGTAGGATTATGATTTAACTTTCTCCAAGTAACAAGGGTCCTTGCTGGTCTCACCTATCAGTGACCTGAGAATTAACTCCTACTGTGCTATTTCCTGTTGTCATTTTCAGCCTCCCTCATGAGAGCAGGATGGAAACTCTTAATGCCCAGAAAATAGAGAGAACTTTTGTTTTTCAATGCAATGCACAGAGCATCTTCCACCGAGAGAGTCTCTGCAGTTGTTCCAAGACAGTACTCTTCCTTCTAAGTCAATATCCAAATACTGAAAAAGCCACCACCACAACATTTTAACTCCTGCCTCCCTTAGTAAACAGATTAGATTTATCCAGGTATGAAACTTCCTTGAGTTAAGGGGCAACACTCCCCCCCTTCCACTTTTGCCACATGTTCCCATTCCCCACACACACTGTTGCTAGCACTAGGTCTCGCTTGGCCACAAAGGCAGTGCATCAAGGTTTTATCCAGAAGAAAACTTTTTTTGTCTGGTTATTTTTCAGCCAGACCACATCCCTAATCCAGCTCACCGCATGACTGCTGGTGACAGCATGGAGGTGATAGAGGAAGCACAGTGCCCAGAGAATACACCTCTTCAGGAGGTTTAAAGCAGCTGTGAAAAAACACAGCTGCAGTGAGAGATTTCACACAAACCCAGACAACTGAAGAGGCTGCTGCCAGGGATGGGCATGGATCTCCTCACCAACAGTTTTCTCTCTTCCATCCCTTTCTATCCAGAAGCTTCCCTTGGTTCAAGGGAATTCCCTTGTTTCATTTGCAGCTGGTTCAACTCACAAAAGGGTCAGAGAAGAACCGGAGTCAGTACAGGGATAGAAGAACGTTTCTCTATGAGAAGAGCTGAGGCAGAAGGGAGGGAGCAGGACCAGCCCTTTGGCAGCCACAAGGTGCTGGGACATTCAGGTGCTTCGCACAGCCTCGCCCCAGCCCTGCCTGGTGTCATCTTGGTGGCGTTAGGGAGCGAGCACCAGAAGGGCTCCATGCTAGCTGTGCTTTATTAAACGCCCCCACAGAGATAGGATACGAGGTAAAAACTTTCTCAGGTTATCTACGGGTAAGAGACTCTGTCAGAGGTAGGGAGGATCCTGGAAGAGCCCCCATACTCCCACCTCAGCAAGAGCCCCGTACACAGGCCATGGTGGAGAGGTGTGCCCAATTGAGGATATACCTGGTAGCAAAACCAGATTGTTTAGGTAGGGAAAGATGAGGTAGCAAGAAATTGCATATAACCACACAGCCAAGGGAGGGCCTTGTTTTCACAACAGTGTACTTTTAATAACCTAGAGGCAGAGGGACACCACTTGACTCTAATCACCTGCATGCAGTTACTGGAAGGAGACTCAAGTAGCTGGAGGCAGCAGCTGGCTTCAGACATGGTTCAGTCACATCAAATGGCAAGATTATTAAAAAAGCTAACAATGTAAATACTGTTAGATGTCACTATTAAACTGGGTCCAAAACTGGCCAACAGCCTAGTTCATTCATTCCACCTTGGTCTGAGTCCTGAGGAAAGGTCAACTCCCAAAACATCACTCCTGTGTCCAGTAGAGCCCCATGCCAAAGACACTTCTGCAGCCTGTCCTGTTTCTTGGAGACCTCAGGTCTCTCATACCTGACTACAGACTAGAAATATTTTCCAAGCCATTAATTCTTAGATGTAAAAAATGGAACTTCTGACACTTCAATATTTTCCTCTTTTCTGAATCAGAATGAATATTTGCAAGTTTCCCATAAAAGGAAAAACAAAATATTCTGGAACCACAAAAGCAGTATCATTTGCATGCCTCATTTGGGCTTTTTACCTTATATTAAAAATAACAAAATAATTGATTCAACTTTGCCACAATTTTTTATACATTCTTAATCATTGATGAAGTGAAAGGAATCCTGCAAACCAATGTGTTTTAATTGATGAAGCATTTTTGGAGATAAATGGCTCTGCTAGAAGACTTTCAGCTGGCTTTTCTGAATTCTCTTCTCTCAAAAAAAAAAAAAGTCAGACTTCCTATTCTTGCAGCCCACATCAGCAGCAGCCTCTGCTGGTTTTTGCTGAGGCTAATTTTTTAGTGGTCATAGCTGTTATTTCTGTATGTGGTGACTTGCTT
Source organism: Aramus guarauna (assembly GCA_013400195.1). Lineage (NCBI taxonomy): Eukaryota > Metazoa > Chordata > Aves > Gruiformes > Aramidae > Aramus > Aramus guarauna. The sequence goes on from VXBL01003649.1 coordinate 1,100,739, forward strand.
CCTTTTTCAAGCACCAAACCCCATTTTAATTTGCTTAAGCATATAGCAGTACATTACTATAAAGATATGGGAAGTAGCTTTATTTTCTGTGTTCCAGTAAGTGTCCTTTCAATAAGGACATGCAAATATAGAGCTCAGCCCACAGAGCATTGCAATGTCAGTGAGGAAGACAGTATTTTTTTTAATTATTTTTTTATTATTTTTTTAAGAACCTTGGAAACCTCTCATCTCTCCATCAGGTCAGCCTAAGACTAATGGGGACACCCAAGTTCTAGAAAAAATAACATGAACTTTCCCGTTGTATGCACTAAAAAAGATTTATGTTGCAGATCAAGCTTTACTGTCTTAGACCAAGGCTATATCTGCAACTAGCTTTCAGGGAGGGGAGCATTCATTCAGCATGTGAGATTGAATACGACAGGTTCAAAAAAGTCTTGGATAGCCAAGTGTGAGCAAGCAGCTCCTGGGGTACAGAATGGGCTGGAAATCCTAGGTCATAAACAAGTAAATCATAGGCAAATCCACTCACAGAATATATGAAAACAAAGGATCAACTAGTCTAATCTTTCACCGGAGCTCTTTCAAAGCAAAAATGGTTCACCTTAAAAGTGTGCACTTCAGGTACTACTGCAAAAGGTAGTTTCCTCAAAATAATGTAAGCCAGAGGGATTCACTGGGCCACTATTGCAGGAAAATGTCTGTCTCTAAGAAAAAAAAGAAAAGTTTCTAACATCAAGTTAAATAAAAGTGGCAGGGTACGCAGTACAAACTTGTCAGCCTTGGAGTTCTTCAAAAAAACCATCCAGTTGTTCAACACCTATTAAATCTAATCAAATAATTCATAAGAAACCCCTTGCTTTTCACTTGAAATGATAGAGCAGCAATACTACAAATTGATCTCCATAAACAGTGCTGATTGTCCTAAAAACGTAAAATACTCTACTGTTCCTTCCAGGATGATAGACACCTAGACCTCAAACTCCCATAACATGTTGAACACAGCTCTTAGATAATAATATAACCCTGGATAAGCAGTTTTGTCTAACTAAAAACATGCCTGAGGACAAAATACCAGCAGCGCTTCCTGATGGCTGACAAATCCACAGTGGACCAAGAAATCCATCCCCAACAGCCCTATTTACACCAAGCATTTCCTGCATATATTCCCTTGCTACTAACACTGCTACCAACACAGCTTCATTTATACTATGTCTTCGAAGCCAAATGCAGAGACGGCTGCTGTGAAATCTTACAGGTATCACACATATCAACAATTCCGGTGCTACTAGCATGACTTATCCTTATGCTTCCACTACTTCAGAAAATCATCAGTGTCCAGGCAGTGAGGAGAAGCCCCAGTGAATGCAGAGAAAGCCGAAGTGGCTCTGCACATCGCAATTGGCCTCATGTCATTGCAACCACTCCCACACAGACCTGAAAGGTCAAGAGTATATTAGAACTGTTAAGCACCTGCACTGGATTACCAGCTCAGGATAGATAAGACTGCATCACCCAGCTCTGGCTGGCATGACTGTTAACAACTAATCTTGTCCTTACAGAGCAGCTCTGCCACAAACAGGATTGCTGCTCATCTCTGCTTTCGCATTAAAGCAGTAGGCTCGCCCAGCTGAAATGGCAGCAGCTGTTTCTTATGCCACTTCTCTAACTGTGACTTTAGTTTCATTGCAGAATACCAACATTTATGTTCACCAAATATAATTCACTGTTTTGAAAGTAACAGAGATGGAATGATAGAGGCAACATAGCATGATTCACTTCAGCCTTGAAACTGCACAGAGCTGTTTCACTAGAATTATGCTACCAGCATTTTTTACCTCAGATATTTGCAACAGTTATTATGAACTGAGAAGACTGTAAAATAAACATTTGCAACCAAAAATTGACCAATATAGTGTGACAATTCCTTCCACAAACTGCCTCTGAAAAAATAAACTATGATTATTTTATTTTCTTATTTTTGCCCACTTCTGATTACATTTTCACTGAAGCACATTTCCTTTCCTTCTTCTTTCAGATTTGTCTGTCTTTGCCCAGCCTTCTATTACTGACATCTTTCATTTTATTATCTGGAAGATAGGTTTGAATGGTGCTTTTAAATTTTTCTGTGGTCATTAAATTGCATCTTTTGACTACAGACATGGCACCTCTAAGCCATATTTATAAATAATTTTTTAAATAATAATTATTTTATTTTTACATACCTTTTCTCTTTTTACCTCTTTGCTAGTAATTTATCCATTATGTATATAATAGCATTGAAGGGAAAGCTAAGTTAAAGCCTTGTTGGGGTAGGTATCACACAGACATTTAGTAAGGGGTTTTTTTTTTTTTCCCTTCAACAACACTAAAATCTGAATAAGCTAGACAAAATGCGGGGAAAAAAATAGAAAAAAATTAAATGCCATTTGAATAAAATTAAGAATGAGAAATGAGGTTATCAACTATGACTCAGCAAAACCATTGTGCACAGACCCCAGCATACTGTCTTGTCTTCAGCGAGAATGATTTAAGCACATGCCTATATGGTCTACTGATTCAGACACCGTACGTCTTGCCTGAATTCATGTGAGATCTGAGTCTTGGCCACGAAGCCCTGATTCTCATCCCAGAGAAGCTTACGCTTGTGAGTAATGCCACACCTGAGACATGCAGCACAGCTCTGAAGCCTGACTTCTCTTGTTTATTCATAACAGGTCTAAAATTGGTAACTGCCAAAGTATTTCCTCAGTGACCCTGCTGAAATTCTTTAAGCCTTATTCTCAGCTTTTTGGATGGGAATATTTTAATCCTCATATGCCTTCCAACCTTTTCCTCTCTAATGAAACTCTATCAGGATGACACTTCTGTAGTAGGAGTCAATGAATTCATAAAGACGAACAGACACCACCACCTTGCTTCACCTAAGTGAAACATTACTAAATGGAGCAAAATTTAATTTGAAAGGCTCTCCAACACAAAGAAACAGGATTTGAATTAGGCTAAAGTATAGGGAATTGCAGTTTCAATGTGTGATATAGTCACAACCTGTTACTCTGCTATGCAAACTGGTCTCACTATAAAGCCACTTCACACACAAAGTACTCTTCCTACCACTAGATGTCAGTTTTATACACTTTAAAATGGATAAATACCTTAAAAATAGTCATTCTCCATTCACAATAGAAACATATTTCTTTAGTAAGCCATTCTTTCAGGACTGACCTTTGATTTCAAGGATTCCAGATTTTATTTACCTTCTCTTCTGCTTTTTTCCCCCTTGTGGGGCACAGTTCCCCTTTGTTTAAGGAAGAAAAAAAAAACCTAAAAATTTTCACTATGCAATTATTCCATAATTTACTTAGTCTGAGACACTCTGACAATTTTTGCCAGATATCACTGGTAAAAGTCTATAGCTCAGGCTCTATTTCTAGACAACAGCACCAAGATCTTAATTCTTATTCCATAAGGATATTTTTATACTCCATAAATGGCATTTCTTAGTAAAAATGTCAATCTTCTCCGACCATTCACTAGCAGTCTACTATGCCAGTTAATAGGAAATATCATTAACATGGCTTATTACAATTCTATGATTTTTCAGATGTTTACTCACATTGACTACCTAAATGTAGATCATTTTTATTTACACTATAAATTTCTGTTTCTCAGAAGTGAAAAATGTACCTGTAGATTCCTCCTAATCCTAGCTTCTTGCAAGTCTTTTTGTCAATACCAAACAGATTCCGTAAACATAAATAAACCTAAACATAAAGAAGTTGATCATACTGAATGCAGACCTCTTATAATATAGTATGCATTTACTTTACCATAACAACATGAAATTGCTTTATATCAAATAAATCTGGGTCTTCACATTCTCCCTCAAAAAAATGAAGCAGCTTCAGAAGTCAAATTCATTATATCGTATCATATTCAAATATATATACACATAAATATATATATATATTTAAAGCAAGCAACAAATTCCTTTCACAGCAAACCTCTCCAAACTGGTCCACGCTCAGAATTGGCAATGTTACAGAACGTAACTCAACATTATTGTAAGGTTGACAAGACTGTTGCCTCACCTGCAGTTTTACTGCCCAGATATTGACATCTTAACTAGCAACACTGTTTGTTTATCATAAAGTCAAAGGAATCCTCTCATCCACACTCACATCAAAATTCAACCTTTTCAGACTCCTACTGAAACCTCAGGGCTCTTCTGTGTTGTTTAAGGTATTATTTGCACCTGCAGCCATAACCATCTTATACAGGTGCTTACCTACAAGGAGGGGCTGAAAAGTAAGGAAAGGGAAACGGATGTGCTTCTACGAACTTTAAAATATAGTTGAAAAGACTGTCATACAACCAACTATACCAACAACCTTCTTCAAAGACACGTAAAAACTTTTGAGGCACTAAATCCATTAAAATATCCCTTAGTACAACCTCAGCTAGAAACCGTGAAAGCATGACACCAAATCTCCAAAGCAAACCTGGAGGCCAAAGCAGGTCGGGTCTCTGACTTCTGACAGCTGTGTTTGGGACTTAGAAGTCTTCCTCAGAGGAGTGCTAAACCTGTGGCAGGTGAAGGTGCCATATATACTACATATTGTGTTACAACGTTTTATGCCACGTAAGAACTCCATTCCCTTTACCGTCCCACCACGCTTACTCAGTTTCCTCAAGCCAGGACCCTATTTGCATGCTGACTACCCCTTATCCACCCACCAGTCATCTTTTACATGTCCCCAAGTCTGCAAAATGCCTGAAGTCCCACCCAGCCAAGGCATGCAAGCCACACACACACACGTGCTGGCCATTTGCAAAACTCACAGAACCAGAGTGCCTCAGACACGCCAGTTCACTGTGCATGTACCACACAGTACACATGCGTGAGTCAGTCTAAACTTTTCCAGACAAAAATGCATAAAACCTACCTACCAGTCTGCGGCTCCAGAGAGTAGAGAAATTTAGCTTCTCTTTGCTTCTGATGTAAGGCTTCCCCTTCCTCAGCACCCATGCTGTCAAACAGCTGCAGCAGGATAGGCTCAGATCCAAGGCATGCCTCTGCAAGTAAAGGAGGGAGAGACACACCTCAGACATTTGCACCACTACAACATTTCTCCTCTTCCATGATGCTATCTGCAGAATAAAGCTGGCTGGCTTGATTTGCAGGGTAAGCTTTGGTTACTCTTAGCTACTGAGCAAGTTGATGTCAAGTGAATGAAGCAGCCAGTAGAAAAGAGGAAATCAATAGCAGGTTTCAAGAGAAAATTTTTATATACTTTCTAAATTGCACTCTAACATGAAACTGTAAATACAAAAATTCCTCAGACAGTTCATTCTGACCATTTAGTTCCTCATTGTATATTTGGCAACTGATATCCCTCCAGGAAACTTCTTCTTTATCACACATCCTTATTTCCAATATATTTCATTCATGCCAATATGAATCACTAACAATGTATATCATAAGCAACAACAGATGATTAAGACCTGAAAAAATTAGTCATCTTCTTACAGAAGCTACCATGTAGTTTCAAAAATGTTAAGCTTGCAACATATTTTTGTACTCTTTCCTAAGACCAGAATTTTGTTGCTAAAATGCAGCAGCAGCAGCTCTTAATTGCAATCAATGGTGCAATTTACTGGAGAGAAAAAAAGAAAAAAAACAACCACAAACAACAACAACAACAAAAATATTTTTCAGCTGGACCCACGGATGCCAATCTTCTCAAACTGCAGGCAGGCTCATAACTTAATCCCCTTATTGAATACTGCCTCAGACAAAAAAGTAATCAAGTTAAAACCCTCCATACAAAAACATTCCCTAGTATAGGAAGTGGTTAGGTCCCTAGCTCCCTCCTCTACCAAGCTGAATTGCGAGTTAAAAAAGTGCTTGATCTGACCATACACCCAGCACTTGCCTGTGTGGAAAGAGCTGCTTACAGCAGAGTGCTGCTCCAACAGCACATTCCAGCAACCATCAGCTTGGAAGGGCAGTGAGAATTACACAAGCTATTTGGCTGCAATCACCAAGCAATTATACCTCAGCAATCTTAATACACTCAAGAAAAGGTTTAAGTAGTCTATTTTGCAAAGAAGTGCGAGTGAACAAAAACTCAAACCCTTACAACAAAAAGCATAGCTGCTGCTTCCTCCTCTTATTTAGAAGGTGCAGTAACAGAGAAGGAAGTGGCCCTAATATTGCTGGTCATTGATCTGCAGAGGCAATTTGGTGAGTCATCATTACAGCTGACAAAGTCTGAACAAGCCCAGATGGGCCTGTGTGTCAATCAAACAGCTCAATATAGTTTCAAATTTCCTCAGGAATTTGGTGATTTCTAGATCTGCTAGATCATCTGCTAATTACCATATGCGCTACATGCGGATATGCAGCTGCTTTTTGTTACCGTATAATTACAGGCTAAGTATTAAATGTACGGGGTTCTCTAGTGTCTGAAATGGCATATTTTCACAACAAATATATCAAAGAACTTAAAGAAATACAGAGATTCACTTGAATTTAAATACAGACTGAGGAAATATATTTTTTGTGAGATCTTACATGTTCTCCACTTGATCTCCTTGTCTCATACGCTTGTTATTAGTGCCTCATTTTGTACGCCTGATACAAACTCATCTATCATGCTGATGAAACAGTGAGAAGAAAGGCAAAACAGTTTGGAATGGGACCGATGGCTGGGGGGTTATTCAGAAAAACAGATAAAGCTGGCAAACATCAATCATATTACAATGAACTCAGTTTCACTGAAGTCACTGGAAAGTATCTGTTTCAGAGATTTCACATCCATTATAGGTGAGCCTAGGAAGTCTCAGGAAACAAGCAAATTAATTTCCTCTTCCTGACACAAAAATAGGAGAGTTAAAATTGCATCTACTAAATGGACATGTTTTCAGCCTGATCTATCCTCTGACGAAATCCATGCTGAGATAGAGGGTATTTTAGCATTAGCAGGTTTCTGGACTGAAACCATGCAATCAACACACTTGGTCTGGGTACGATCCAGAGATTTTACTGGAAATTTTGCACTAAAGGAAAATCCATGGATAAAAAAAGGTTTAACTTAGACTAGCTTAAAACTCTGACATAACTTCAGCTGCAAGCAGCACACTAGTTTGAACATCAGAAATACTTCTGCTGCTTTAGTGCAGTGCATGGACTCTGGCACGTGGAGGTGAAAGGTGTACGGAGCTACACAAACTATTGAAATGATTTGGCAAAACTGTTTCCAGTACCCAAATTAGCTGGTGCAGCTAATGGGCATTGTATGTTCCAAGATAGCACACTAAAAATTCTATTTCTTTTTCATACCCTTTTTTTCATGGGTTGAGGAGTCATGCAGAAGTCTAGCATAAGAGCAGACCAAACTGGGACTTAACAGGCTCCCAACCATTGTTAAAGTAATCTTCCACTCAGCCATTGTTATACTAATCTGCTGATTTCAGTAACAAACCCCAAAGAAATTCTGTGGTGAAGCTGGAAAGAGACCATATAAAATGGCTTGCTTATCGCTTTTTGAATGATTCATTAACCAGCATAATTTAACCTGCCACATGCCCAGTTAAATTCCAGTTTAACAATGTAGTGTGTGTGACCAGCTTTCCAGAAATGTTACAACAGGCCAGTAATAAAAAGTTAAGCATTAACCAAGATGAGACAACCATGTAGCTACAAGAATCAAAACTATTTTTTAGGTCTTTGCTTAGTTCACTATTTAAAATGTCATGCAATTCACTTAATGGATTGGTCCTGATTAAACTGATCTTTATTTAAAATATAAAACTTGTTTTCTCTCTTTTCAGAATGTATCAGATTATGAGCTGAGCCGATTCAAAATAATGCACCAGCCGTAAGTTTCTCATTATTTTCTGCTTCCCCATTAAATAACTAATACTCTGTTGTAGTCTGACAGTTTCTCTGTTAATAAATAAGGAAAAATGAGAATTGAAACCTCCTTCTCATGTGAAGGGCATTACTTGATGTGGGTGAAACTTGTCTGGGATTAGAATGCTGGAAGGTTGACAAGAACTGTGGTTCAGATCAGCTGACATGAAAGTCTCTTTTCCACCAGCTGCTGAGTGATATTCTTCCCCAGGACAGACAGGGACAACCTTAATATTAGGAAAAGTACAACTTCAGCTTCTTCCAGAATACAAATGCTTGTATAGTGTATCTGCTTCTTAGGGATCAATTTAAGTGATCAAATTAACAAAGTGTTATGTTGAAGGTAATTTATAAATCAAATTTAAATAGAGTACTGAATAAGCAAAGAGAAGTATAACACTTAGGAAAATGCCTTCTTGTAATTTGTGACAAATCAAGTTCATTTAGAAGGATATCCTTAATGTTCCAGTATATTATTTTTCTTGTATGACTGCACAGAAATAATATTAGGGACTTTTCTCTATGAGCAAATGAAACCAAGAAGAGTTCAGTTTCATATGAATTGAGCTACACCAAATGGTTGTTATTATTCCATTTAGGGTTTGTTTGTTTATTTGTTTCCCTAGCTGGGAAAACATTATACCTACTTACAAAACCAAAATTGTTTTTCAAATCCCACTCTATTGGTAAGAAACAGGCATTTTTACCCTCCAAAAACCAGGATTTTAAAATCCTATTCCTATTGATAAGAATTTGATGAGAGCATAAGTTAATGATCTTCTGGGTTTGTTTTAATAATTAACTAGATGAGTAAGGAGAGGATATTCTTGCAAAATAATTAATTCTAATGGGAGATCATTTTGAGAGAAAATGTAGAGATCATGAACATAAAGTTAACCAGTGATGTGATCTCTGTTTCTGAATGAATACATGAATCTGATCTACTACAGTATGGGGGCAAACAGAAGTCCACTGAACTGAGACCAAGAGTTGCACTTCTACTGATGTCAGTATTCAAGCTTTGGATTCTCAAATTGTAAATTGGAATAACAAAAGTGTTTTGTAATATGAATTCTGTGGTCAAGTATAAAACAAAAGGCCAAGGTATATAAGTCCAAAGTAATAAAACTCCTGAAATGCACAGTGTGGATGTCATGTCCCTAGCACCGACTTTCACTCTAAAATCTGTTGCTCTTACATCTTACTACTTGCTATTGCAAAACTGCCTGAGTTTGTAGTGCTCAGTTTGCATGGTTTAACTGGGAAAGGTTTACACTGATGCACCTAAGCCAGATGAACAGGCCTGTTCAAGCCTGTTCATGCAGCAGGTAATCCCCAATGGACCAAAACACTAAGGAGAGATGGAAAGAAAAATAGTAATAGCCAGACAAGTTGAGATCAAAATCCTGGTTTTCTCCTGGCAGTGACATGTTATGAAAGTTTCTTCATGGGGCTTCGTTAAACAGAAGCTAGATCCCTGGCAAGCTCTTTGCCTTCCCCGTTCTAGTTCTCGCTAGTGCAAAACTTGGTGTTCTTTTCCATCAGAAAGATTTTGAGTCTAGAAGACTACAAATGCTCTGTGAACTAAACCATGCCATTATTCTACATTCTGCTAGGAAATCCCATCACAGAGGTACCAGGAGCAATCTGCAGCTGTGCATGGGTATGACTTCCCTGACTTCTGCACCAAATACCTCCACTAACTTAATGGAAGGATCTTTTCCCTCTAGCCAATACTACACCTGTTCTCTAAGGGGAAAAAGATAACAGGGGCAAAAAAGACAAAATGTTTTCTCTGGGAACAGTTTAGGGTAGTAATTCTGATACTCTGAAATAAACTTTTTTGGCACTACACTTTTCATGAAGACTCTTATTATATTCTGTTATTTCAATTAGCATTCGCTTTGACAGCCTAATGACGGCCTGATGCAAACTAGTTCTCATCAACACTTAAGCCACAGGTCTCTACCTAGCTTGCTTCTGAGCAGATACTGAATATAGCAGTGAAATTATCAAGGTGCAATCTCTGCTAATGTCCTATCCTATTCCTGAAATGCAATCGTGAAAGATTTCCTTCCCCACTTCCCAAGGGGCTGCTTTCAAACACGGGACAGCAGAGTACTGAGGCACTGGTCCAAATGCTCTCTGGAGCTGTGTGCCAGGGTTGTGCAACAAACTGCTCTCACAGGTTTATTTGTTTTCAACAGTCCTGACATCATGTTGAAATCTTGAGCTTTGCTTAAAGCCCCTCCTCCTGCCGAAGCACCATTGTATTTTTCACTCCATGCAGCAGACTCTGTTGATACACTCTCATCCTGAAAGCCTGGGGTCATCCAAAACACTGGACACCTTCACTCTCAAGAATGGCAGTACAACAGCACTTTCCAGATACTTCCCATCAGAGACATCTCAAACATCCCACTGATTACAGCCAGGGGCTCCTTTATTCAGTGTTAAAATTTATGCCAGGAAGCCCACTATATAGAACATCACACTATATTCAGGGACACTCCTTAAGAGAGCGCAGATGTCAAAATCAACCTCATACCACAGATATTTCAGAATACTGGAACTTAAGTGCTTTCCAAACATGCTATCTTGCTATCTTTACTTAACATTTTAATAAGCGGTGCAAATAAGAGTGGTATTTATAACTGTATTCAGCAAAGCTGGCATATAAGCTATAACTCCATTAAACATCCATAATTTGGAAGCACATCTTGAGGAAGAAAAGTAATTACAGCTCAATCACCTCAGTGTAGATAGTCCAAGCCTTACAGTATCAGATGTTTATGCAGGAGTTGTTTCACAATGCTTTCAGCCTACTCAAGTTTCACTTTCCCAGGGACCGTGAAATTAAAGGGCCTTCTTTATAGCTAATGTGATTAGAAATTCATCCCAAATCAAACTCAGAACAAATTTTCCTCTCAACTCATGAACCCTGAGGACTGTTTTCCAAAATCAGGACTGGAATCTTTCATCACAAAATCAGTGCTCTCTATCACATGTAAATTCAGAAGCCTGTTCTGGCGATCAGATTGCTAGGTAAAAAGAAATCTTCACCCACAAATCAGGTATGAGATGTCAAGTCTTGAGTTTGCCGTTTGTATATAGCAACATGCAGTTATGGAAGATCCTGGATAATAAGTGAGCTGTGATAAGGAACACATAATTACAAGCGTTGTTTAATTATGGTGTGGGCAGCATTTGATCTCCTTTTCTTGAAATAAACCTCTACTAATTTTAACTGCAGAGAAAAATGTTACTAGTTTATTTTGCCTGGAATTTATAATATATGCAGAAAAAAATGCTATTCATAAATCACATAAGTGTTCTGCAATTAAGATTGATTTCTAGATTAATTTCTAGCTTTTATTTTTTATTTGTTCATAATTTTAAATAACTCCAGACTGAATTTTTTCATCCTTGCCTTCCAAGCAAAGGAGATGTATTTTCCTGAGACATATGAATAAATTCTAAAGTGTAAGAGATGTTACATATCAGGAAAGTACCTTTGTAATGCTGAGATGTTCCACTTGAAATGTCTGCACTTGCATAATTCAAACTGCAAGAACTAGAAACTTTACACATTAACTCCTTTTTCATCCCTTCCCCTCCACTCACATTTTTTGTTCTATTTCTTCATTAAGGAAAGTAAATAACCTAATGTGGAAAATTGACTTTTCAGCTTTTTTGCAGCTATCATCTTTTAATTCCCCAGAGAAGTTCTCCATACACCAGGTGCAAAGGCCTGGATCCCCTTTTTAGCCCCTTTGTAGCTGGGTCAGGCGAGAGTTTATAAGGCAAAATCTTTTGGAGCGATGGTGTCCAATAACCACTAAACCTGGATTTCATAAATGTGGATTTGAGACTTTGTTTTGCCTAAGCAAGCTCAACTAAATTATTTTTGCATTCCCTGCTTCCTTTCCCACCTGCAGTGTGGAAATAATAGAATTTTTAGAACTCACAGGAGTTCTATAATGGAAAAGCATCAGGACTTATGGCATCTTTACTTAAAACAGTAAGGAAAACTGTACAACTGCAGTGGAGGTGAAAGCCATAACTTGCTTCCCAAGGTCCCATTCACGAGCTGTGATGCCACAGGGCCACGGAAGTTACCTGAATTGGGGACATCTGAACATTATGAAGATTACTGGCCAAGCAGTGGCCAATACTGCCATTGCTGCAGCTGCCAGAAGATCTCTGTGCTGTGAAGGGCCACCCCAGGCTAGCAGGCAACAAAAGAGGGTGATGGGTCCAAGGGCAAACAGGCCTCCGCTGGCAAAATTAATTCTAGTCTACTCGTGACAGAGATTTACACCCATCTTTTCTCAACAGTTTAGTCAAACACTTCAGTGCATTTTAACTCATTGTCCATGCTTCTAGCAAGAATCATTGTCTGAAACACTTGCATGCATAATGCATTTTCTTCCATTACATTTTTACTTCTCATTAATGAGACAGGAAAATTGAAGGCATAAACATTAAGACAGTAGTTAAAAATAAGAATAAAATAAAAGTCAAGAAATAAATCAGTAGACATCTAACAGACTAAAATGACTTTAAAATTTCACATCTAGAGAATTTTGTAATCCTGCTTGGGGGAGGGGGATTACATAGGCATTATCATTAAATTTATTCTTAGTTAATAAATGTAGGGTGTGCAACATGATACTTTCAGTTTCATTTTGAAATATTTTGATTTCTTGCTCCTATATCTTTATTTTAGTACATTAGTTTACCTAACCAAAGACAAGTACTAATAAAAATACTAATAAAATCAATGAAATTTCAATGAGAATTAGACCATTTCCTTAAGAAATAACAAAGAGCTTTTGCTGTCTCTTTAAGCAACATGCAGCAGTACAGAAATCTTGTGACAATCTGCATTTGGACTTTCCCCACTCCAGAGAAAGCTCCAAACTGAAAAAGCAAAGGTGGTAGATTACTTCTATCCCAATATTTAATAAGCAGAAAAGGTTTTCCCCTCTCCTTGGGATATACCATAATGGATTTTTAAGTACCCTATATCCTTTAAATATCAGTGCTGACTCAGGTTGAATGTTTTATGTCTAAAAATAGATATAGTTCCTTGCTTTCCTTAGTTTTTGATGTGCCTTAAATGCCACTTTAAAAATCTCAACTTATTCCCAAAACTGGAAAAGGCCAGGGCTGCAAGTTCAGAAGATATCTTTTCATACAGTGACCTCCTAATCAAAATGATACCTAAAAGAGACCAAAAGAGGTTTCCAATACATAACCACACCAGTATCACCGCAATATACTACAGAACACTTCCTTGTTAGCTATATACACTCCAAAGGAAAAAAAAAAAAAAGTATCTGAATTTGACTTTAAATCACATTTTTATATATTGTTTACTCATTTTTAGCATAGAAAGGCTATGACAAAAGTCTACTCAGGCATCAATTATTTCCAGAGGCAGCCATTGCGTGCTGATTAGAATTACTTCTGGATATTGTCCTGATCACAGGAGGATCTAGGAAATATTTGCTCAGCAAAGCAACACCATCTTGCCTTCTTTTACAGCAGCAGAGAATATTACACTCCTGCAGCAGAAAGGGGGCAACAGACACTTGCATTACAGCAGTTTCTCTTCCATCCTGTCATGAGCAATAGAGTTTTGCAATGACAGCGGTTACTTGAGACAATTGAAAGAACCCCTCACCGCTGAGGACCACATTGTGTTCGAAGTTCTTCTAGGAAGTTCATTTCTGCTCTTGTAACTAGACCGTTCACAGTGCTATCTTGGATCTAAAACCAGGCAAAAAGCTTAACAATGAAAGAATGGAAAGATCACAGCTTTCAAAGCATTGTGGCACCACCATAGACCACATGGATTTGAACCTGAGACCGTAGTTTAATCATAGCTCCTTCCCCATCTCAGCTCCATGTCAAAAGAAGTACCTAGTCAGGTGAACACAGACAGATGCATTCCAGTACTATGAATCTATAACTGGGCATTTCTCTTAGTACTAAGGAAATCCAATCCAATCTTCTAACCAAGCGTTGCCACATTTTTGAAATTTGCCAAAAATTTATGGTAGTATATCTTGGCAAAATATGCTGTCCAATTTAAGTCCAATAACCTTTGATACTTTTCCATAGATAAACAGGGAATTTGTATTTTATGCATTGTTTTATACTGAAAACAATGCATTAAAAAAATTGTACAAGGGAGAAACTATTTCTGTACATCACTAGAATTCCAACCACACAGCAGACTTTTTCAAACTATCTAAAGTGGACATGGAGATGCAAGGTGGAATTACATTAATGGTGTTCTAGGTGGGATAAAAACCAAACCCTATATGGAAGTAATTCAAGCTAGCAATATGTTCAGCTGAAGAGCAGTGTACGTCACCTTATGTTCAGTCCTGTGCAGTACGGCTTTTGGATCATGAGCGACTCACCTCGTGTTAGCCCACCATCTGCTTATAGTTCACAATTAAGACAAACTCAGAGATGCAGTACTTGGGCAAAAGTCTTACATGTCTTGCAGCATCCCTTAAAATTTTAAATGAAGGGTATTTTAAGCAAACACAATGTCTAAAAAGCCCCTATGTCAGTGGCCTTTCTCACTAAACAATTTCTTCAACGGCAGTTGTATAAAGATACTAAGTTGACAGGAAATAACCATGATTACAAGCCTGGTTTTGATACCAAAAATAAAGATGTAGCTAGAAACTACATTTGGCAGAGCTTATAGAGAAAAACCAGACACCTGTATACAAGAATCATTGGAAGTCACTAGAGGTTGTAAATAAACCAGCATTCAACCTTTGAAAAAGATACTACAAATAGTAGCAATATAATTCTCTCAAAAGTTGAAAATATACCAAAATATACAAGTTTGTATTTTCTGATCAAGTCCCAATATCCAGATATTTGCTGGGTTCCCACTACTTTCCAAATAGCAATAGTAGCAGTTCAGATGTTACCATGCTACAGTATTGCAGCTGTGGTTAAAGTGGAAACTAACTTGGCAATGTTTTAGTTCTTGTGGTTCTGTGGACTATATTCCTGTCCCAGGGCTGAGTAGAAAGAATATACAACAAAAGGCTTTCTTTATGCACATACTACTGTTAGACTGAATTATCACTAACTGCAATGGTGAGGAATGCCTCTGGGTTACAGATATATTGTCAGAGTTGGAGGGTTTTCTCCATTTTAATGAAAATTGCATCTGGAAACTCCAGTGAAATAAAAGAATTTTGTTCTTTCCCCATCCTTTCTTACCAAAATTAATCCCATTCTCAAACAGATTAAATACCAGTCAATATTATTTGAAGGTCACCAAAGAACTGATAGTATATGAAGATGTCAGAGGAAATCCCAATTTTTCTTCCCAGCACCCTTGATGCCTCTGATGGAAACCAGTTTCAAGTTGTCTGATTGTCTTCCATGGCACATTTTATCCTCCCTGTCCCTGTTAGGAAAATACAGAGAGGGGTGCAGATGTTGCAGTCTTAGCTGGCTTATGTCTGTACATATAATATATAAATCGGTACAAGCCTAGAACTGTCTCCAGAGTCTCCTCCTCTTCTTCAGCCCCATGATTTTTCTCTGTTGTGGAGCCTGTTCAGGAGAACTTCTAAATTAGAAAATTTTAGAATTAGCCAACCTTGCCCAGTCTCCTTCCATGGTACCCTACCATGCTCAGCCATCTATGGAATGCCATTTGGGGTGGGTTTAACAGCATAATTACGGAAGTGTTTCTTTAGTATTTAAAACACTATGCTCATTTTTAGAGACGTTAAGCAAGATAAATCACAGACTCTTTTTGATAACAGTATGACAGACTAGTGCTAAATAATACTAGATTAACCCTCTTTGAAGAGCAAGAGTGGATTGGCCTCTGTGAAAAAAAGCATATGCTGGTCCAGCTGTAGGAAGAGCCAGGTCTGTAAGAGACAGCTTAATCTCACTAAGTTTTAGTGAAAGTAGAAACATTTCTCCTTATTAGTACTCTAGATCAGCCTAAATAGCAATAGAATATCAGTTGCAGAGCAACTTGAGTTGGGTACCAAAAATCAAAGAAACAAGTCACCTTTATAAGACACAGACCCAAATGATCTGCTTATGTTTGTACACAAAGCCAGAAGCAGAACCAGAGATGGAAGCTGTTGCCCAAACCACAAATTGGTTCTTCACCATCATCATACTTCTGGACAGGATCTTTTTCCTTCACCCTGTCAGTTGATGTGCTTTCTTTTTCTCTACCAGACCACAGAGAAGAGGTTGTTGTAGTTTCAATTCACTGGTCTTTCTTCCCTTTTAGGAAATCATATTTGGTAGTCAGAAAGTGCTGCACCTGGGACTCAAAACTCAGAAGAAAATAACTTCTGGCTCATTCAAGCAATGAAGTGTGAAGGACTATTAATTTATAATCTCATTTTAGCAGAGTTCCACATGTGCCCCAGCTCAAGTACACACTGTGCAGAAAACAGTGCAGATGTCTTGGCTCATTTTGCTCCAAGTCTCCAAACTGGAGTCCTCTCAGTTTTTGAAAGAAATACAATATTTAATTTACAGC
This sequence comes from Aramus guarauna, assembly GCA_013400195.1. Classification (NCBI taxonomy): domain Eukaryota; kingdom Metazoa; phylum Chordata; class Aves; order Gruiformes; family Aramidae; genus Aramus; species Aramus guarauna. The sequence goes on from VXBL01003649.1 coordinate 1,117,211, forward strand.
ATGTTATCAATACATATTTATGCTCTCTGGGTGACAGACATTTCATTCTTCTCACTTTAGACTAGCCTCTGTGAAAATGAGTGAAAACATAACCTTTTTTTGCTCTTGTATAAGCATGCAGAGCTTCATTCATTAGTTCATATGTTTGTGCTGTGATGGCAGGTAGTCTACACAGTATTTCTAAGATAATGAAGGAAAGTACTAAACCCTCTCATTCAGACTTTCTTGAATTCAGAAATGAGAAGAGAACAGGCAAACAACTGAGATAAGAGACTAAGCCATGAAAACTGCAGTGCTTAAAAATGGGGTCAGCTAGACAAGCAGAGTAGAGAAGGTACAAGATGAGCTGCAAGGAGAAGGTAAGGGACTGTGGCAGGAGGGCCCGTTGCAGCTGCAAGTCAGACAGTTGGTGCTGTAGCAACCAGTCACTTGAAACAGCTTCAGGAGAGGCTGTTCAGCACAGCTGCCCTGACCAAAGATTAAGTGCAGTTGGTAGGAACAGCAGCCCTTTGTGCAACAGAATTCAAGACCTGAAACCAAACAGCTTGCACGGCTACAGGTGGCAACCCATAGAATCAGTAAATTTGCCCAAAACATGTATTTCAAAGATTTGCCCCAAACAAATGCAGAAATTGCATTCATCATGCAAATAACTACCTCTTTACCTTCCTCATAAACTCCCTGTCCAAAAGCAACACCAACGTGAGGAATGCAGAACTACCTTAGTAACACCACAGACACTGGCATGATGGTACTTGCGCATATCGACTTGACAGATGGTATTAACACTCATCAACACATGATTCGGAGCATGAGTGTGCCTCTCTGGATAGATCATCTGTAACCACCTAAATACAGACAGTATCGCAGTGCACAGATTTATGAAATTAAGATTCAAAGACAACCTCCATGCTAGCAGTGTAGGGCCTGAGGAGGTACCACCAGCACAGGAACTGCTCAGCTGCCGGAAGCAGGAAAGCTGCACTACCGGATGCTGTATGAGATCTCAAATGCCTTCTCTCAAGGTGCGGCTCCTCTACATCTTGTTCCAGAGACTGCTTGGGTATCACCAGCTCTGGCACCATGCTCCACCACATAGCGTAAATGCACTTTGACTTTACAATCTTGATGTTTGTTTACAACTCTTAAAAGTAAAAAGCAGATATGCTCTGAATTCTTGAAGAGGTGAAGTGTTTTCAGGCCAGACTATGGCCAATCTCTTGCCACACTAACAGCAGTATATGCAGCTTCCCTGCAGCATATAACAGCTTAGGACTACTCAGACCACTTCTCACAGTATATTTTATCAACCTTCTGGAGGACAGAGGGATGAAAGGACATTCTTCAGAGTAGGTAGGTAGTTCAGTCTCCCTGCCCAAAGCTGTCTTGGTCTGGGCTGAGACTGCCATTAAAAATTATGATAGAACAGTATTGCCTGATCTTTTTTTAAAAATATATTTTATTTTATTCTTCCACAAGAGTTCTGAGGGGTAAAAAAGAGATTTTATGTATTTTACAGTTCTTATGCTACCTTTCCTGTTTTCCATTCCCCCTCCACCCACTGCCATTGCACATTTTAGGTACTCTCCAATGATATCCTTGACAGAGCATTAAGTCTCAGTTTCTTTTTCACAATTTTGGTACTTCAGTTTCCCCAGACACCTGCTACCACAGCTCTGTCATTTCTCCTATTTAGTTCCTTACTGCCCAGTTTCATGGCTCTTTCTTATTTTACAAAGCTCTCAGAATGCAGACAATAACCTAAAAATATCTCACCATTTCAGTTAATTTGCCTTAACATACATTTCATAAAAGTAATGAGATCGTTTCTTAAATCCCTGATCTAGCTGTTATAATTAATTACCTTTATCAGTATATATCTTCCTTATCTCATTCCTCTGGCTCAAGCAATAATATTCTGAACAAATACACAGGAATATAAGGCATATCCACGCTGTTGCTTTAATGAATAGATACAACAGTCCAAGATCACAGAAGTCAAAGGATTGTTTGTACTGCTTGAAACGTCAGCATGAACTATGAGCTATACTCTTTTTGTATTACTGAAAGAAACAGTGTTTAAGAAATTATTCATAACAAGATGGGGTTTGTCCACATATAGCACACAAATAGATTTAAATACACACTGAAGAAAATTCTGAAGTCAAATATTTCCTGTCATGATTTTGTCTTTTTAAAGAAATAGAAGTATGATTCACATGTACAGTTTTACAGGTATTCTTTGCTAGCCAATCACTTTCCAAGGATTTATTGAAAATTACAGAAAAAATCAAAATTTCAACAATTTCAGCTGTTAACTAAAAGCAGTACTAAATATGTATGATATACCTCCACCACATTGGTACTTTATTGGGTTTTAACTTAAAAAATAATAATAATAAAAAAAGAAGCGGCTCTAAGAAAACACTGATAAATAACAAATGTAGCTTTACAGATGATGTCTTTCTAGCAACACTTCTCTGCCATCACCAAGGTGAATATAGTATCAAACCCTCTGTTAATGGCAATGAATAATGGGAATGAATTCTTCAGGATTAAAGATGTAAATGGTCCAGAACCAGCCTAAATCAAAACCAACATATCGGTATATATCTATACCTCTCGTGTACCTTGCAGAGCCCACAGGAAGGAACAACAGTTTCTGGGAAAGCCCCGTTTGAAGTGTTGCTCGTTCACAACCAATGCACCAAGAGCATTTTGAAACACAGCCCCATGGTGTAGTTCCAGCAGACACCTGGGCAGGCTTGGAATTTATTCTATACCAAGCTCAAAATTTTGCTGCTTTATTATGGCATTTCTTTCTACTCTAATATTCTTGAGCATTGGCTTACTTACAGTAACCCAATCCTGGGTCAGTTCAAAAGTCTAAGTCATATGACATTCGTGACATTAGCCTGCATCAGGTGCCTAAGGCAGACAAGAACAAGCTAATGGGTGTGGGTGGGTGCCTCCATATGCACACTTATGAACAGTATGTCACCCACTGAGCTGGTGTTACACCCCAGTGGACCATGCTGGAACAAATAAATTTACACTGTGAACTTTGATTCAGGAAAGTGTTGGTGGTATCGGTTCCATCAGGAATAAAAAGTAATAATAGAAATCTATAATTTCTTCAGAAACTCATGATAGCTTGAGGAATCTTTTTCATACAAGGGGAAATTCTCATGTGAACAGAATGATGAAAGTTAACCAACCTTGAGGAAGGCTTAATCTTGAAAGAAATCACAACTCTTAAGGAAGAGATACCTTAAAAACCAATAATTTCTCCCTAGAAGACTCTATTCTATCACTATTGTCTTCCTATTTGCTAATTAATATGAATATTTTATAGCAAAAGCTATACAAATAATATATACCTTGTCAAGAGTTTCAAATTATAAATAGTACATACCAATCTAGTCTTCACTCATAAGTCTGTTTAGAAATGTATTCCCAACTCAACATTATTGTGACAATAACAAACAGGACAATTTCAAATGTGTAGCACGTCCCTAGGCAGATGTCTACAGCACAGAGAAGGTTTAAGTACCCACGTCCATACTGCAGATGCTGGTAAAAACCACTAGTGTCCAGAAATTAAAAATCTTGTAAGACTATGTATATTATTTCTAAACTACCAGACAGAAACTTTCTTGAATCCCAAAATATTTTAGATTGTCATTTTCTCAATGCAATGACCTTCTTCTTGTTCTCTATTAGAACAACATATAAGGAAAAGGGATAATTGTTTATGAATGACTACTACATGCTACTGCAACACAATGAATATTCAAATTTACATATATACATTTCTTTACATGTAGACTTCTATCAAATTTTCTTTCTTCTTTCACTTCTCCCTGAGTTCCTTTTATATTTTAAATCAGGAAGGATGACAAAAAAGTAGAAAGTTATGCTGAAACCAGTGTTTGATATTATATGTAAAATTTTTTTCTTCCAGTATACTCCGAGAGCAGAAAGGTGCAGGATCTTATGACCACAAACTTATGAAATAACTCCTTTAAATGCTGTACTACAGCAGTAAATCATTCAAAATAGGATATATAAAAAATAACCACCCATTCTGATATAGCGTGGCACTCCTATTCACCTGCTACAGTTTTGTAGTCTTAATGCAATTAAAGTTACCAACTGTGTAAACATCTTCTTTGCAAAGATTCACAAAAGATTCAGTCTTAGACAACAGAAAAATTCCATGTCTATAGTTACAACTCTGAGCAAATTTTCTCCACACAAGAGAATTTCACAGCCATATAGCACCTTTGGTCATAAAATGTTATCTTGCTATTATTTCAAATAGTACTTTGCTACATTTTTAATTAAAAGATAAAAAATTATTTCTTTAGAAAGTCCTCCATCTCCTTGATAACTTCTTTTTTTGAAGGCAGTATTTCAAATCCACTGTATTTCTGGGTGAGAGGAACTTTCGGAATTTTTCCTGTTCAGGGACATTTCTGCTTTTAGAAGGTAGTGTTAGGCAATTCCAGTTATCCAAGAAACAGAAGAGAGCAGCCTTAAGAAAAGAAAGTGAAGCAGTGCAGATTACCACATTGTGCCAGAAAAGAGATGCAGCATCCATTTTCCTTGGCTGTATGTATTACAGGCCAGCGCAGGAAAAAAGTGGTTTAAAAACTATTGGTTTTGCAGCATTTTCCAGGTACTGACAGCATCATGATATATGTAAACAGTATCAACGCTATACCAAAATAACCTCATTGTTACACATATTGTATAACATACATACATCCCTTTCGGTTTGTGCAACATTTTGTCTGTGTGAGTATACACAGCGATTTTGTCAGCAGGGACACAAACGTGTAGACCATTCGCTGTCTGTGTCTGAATGCTGACTAATCCTCTGCAGGTACACAGAAAGGAAGGACACAAAACGCTTCTCCTTCCCCATCCTCCTCTGCCCCATGCAAGTCTCATTCTCAGTGCCAGGGTAAATCCACACCCCAAACAGGAGGATGGACAGGGAAGCAAACTTGTCCAAGATTTAATCCAGTTGCAGCAAGACATGAGGAGGACGGAGAGCAGGGTAGAGAAGCCCTGGAGTAAAGTCAGAAACAAGAGTGGCTTGCCAGTCTGCAAAGAAGCCTGTACCCCTACGCCCTCCCTTCCGTGATTAGGATCAGAGCTGGAATAAACGTGGCCAGTTACCAGCATCTCCATCACAGTCACTCTTGACTGCTGGCAGGGGATAAGATTTGCAGACCAAGCAGCAGCACTGTTCTTCAGAGTCACTGCAGCTATCGGTTGGCTCCAACACAGGTCACTGCCTCCAAGGCAATCTGACCTCAAACACTTTCGGTTTAACATTAAATAATTAGTCTGTCTGAAGGAGCAAATTTTGTGTTTCTGTGTGCGTGTGGAACAGATGACAGTAAAACTGAAAAGCAGAAGTGCAGCTTTTTACACAGTGGGTTTGTCCCCAGAGAAATAAAACACATTTTCTCTGCAGCTGCTAAAATGAGTTTGCTCAGAAGCCCCTTCATGAGAAAATCCTACTAAATTTACTGTTCTCACATCTTTGCCTACCCTGCAGTACATGCCTACGTGTATGGCCTATTTCCTCCAGTGAGCCTAAAGACAAATCCAAATCCCATTCAATTAAATTTAGAGTTGCATTTTCAAGTGCATCTCCTACTACTATTACTATATGAACAACTTTGAACATGCCATTTAGTATCTAAAGCAATTAACAGATTAAAGCCTTAAGATTTCTAGTGCAGTTGCTAGGAGTCTTCCAAAACTAACACTGTAGCATTGAGCCATTTGACCCACAGTGAGGAGACTAAAACTTCTGAAAATTAGTATTATTTAAAAATACTTGGGACAGAAAGGTACCTTCCTCTCATCTGCTAGGACACAATTAAATGTCTACATGTAACTTTTCCTGTACAAGTAGTGTTCTCATTTAAAACAGCTTATATGCATCCTGGAAATAGAAAAAATCCATTCAAATTGACTAGTTAATACAAGACTGAGAGCAATGCTTGGAAAAAACAGAGATGTATTATTTCAAACATGAAGCAGCAGTGTTTCACCTGTTTATAGCGATCGGTGTGTAGTAAATATAGAGAATGTCTTGAGAAATCATGTTCCATAAACTCATGGTTTCCAAACACCAGCTATGGGACACTGAACGGTAAGTTGAGTAGGCAGTGTATCAACCAAAATAGGAATTCAGGGGAAACAAAACCATATCTAAATTGGCATAGTTTTAAACAATGGGGTTTGAGTGCTCTTTTGGCCTGGAACCAAGTGCCACAAATTTGCATTCAGACCCATATGATGAAGCACAAAACCCTCCCAGGCAGCATGTGACAGTCTAGTGCTAACCCTCTGGTTCCCCTCTGCTCTTCATCCCCACAGCGTATTGCTGGCACATCTTCCTGCGGACATTCTGAAAGCAGAAGAGATCAAATACATACAAAATACTTTAAAATAGCAAGCCTTTAGGAAAAATTCAAGCCTGCAACATGGCTACAGATTCCAGTTCAGATTCAGCTAGTATGAATTTGGGCTGTTCTCCACTTCAGATGTAGGTGGTATCAGTTTGAGCTATTTTCACTAAACTTGCACAGCCTTGAAAAACAGAAATGTAGCAATCATTTCCTGACTTTCACGTGAACACAGACTGATCAAGTCAAATTCCTGCTACTGACCGGCAACATTTACATTCACATTACACTGCTTCCATGGTTGGACCTCTCACCTTTAGTGCTATCCCAGTCATAGCACAAAGTCAGAGCTCAAGCAGTAGACTCACATTTTAGATAGAGCTTTACATATGAATAAATACTCTCTTTGAAGCAATTATCAGAGATTAAAACAGCATGTAGATATAGGCAGGGAGAAGTACCTCTGAGCTAGGTGAAATACTATGACCTCAAGACAGTAAAATCAGACAGATATTTTAAAGTGAATTTTCAATCATTTTACACCTTGCCAGGAGAGCTTACATTGCTGGTCTTTTGTCTGGATTTCCTGAAGGAAAAGTCAAGGAAAAGCTCATGAAGCTGTCTTTTAAAAAGTAAAATGTGCAACATCTTGTGGTTCCCCACATTCCCCAGAAGTGAGGAAGTCAAAATGAAAAAATACATTACCTACTTGGCAAGACAGGTTGTACATTAAATCTACTTGAAGAATTCTTTCATATAAATAACAGTTGCATCCTTGACTCCTGAGTACTTCTAAGAAAAAATTTTGGCACGATCTTCTCTATTAATGTTGGAAACAAAATTTTACTAATTGAGAAGGGGTTACAAAACGGGTTTTCTAGCATGACTGAGACAAAAAGTAACTCTTATAGGGTCATATTATGAATAAAACTGAAACCTAGTTATCAAACTGATTGCTCACTTCAAATCAGGTTTCTCAGCTGTTTTATATACATTGAAGGCACTAGACTGTATCTATGAGCATTAATGTAATCTGTAAAAAATAGCTTCCTCTTGAAATAGTCATGCATAGCTCATTGAGATCCTTTGATGCAGCACTGTCTCCTCAAAGCACTAAAAATAAAAATAAACATTAAAAAGATTTACTGTAAATTGATGTTTTAAACTAATCTATTTGCAATTCTTTTTATTCATCTTCTCATCGCTAAATTTTTGTGCTACATGATACAGTTTACAATTCTCTGCTTTTTATTTCAACTGTGTGAAATCCTAGAAGTTCAGAAAGGGCAACTGAGAGCCAAGGCTCTACCTATATACTGGCTTGGACTTTTCACACTCTTTCCTGCAGCTTGATTGCCCATCTCTCCTGTGTGCCAGAGTCACAAACCCTGGGACACATTCCCAGGGTTTCTTGTCATGCAGAGGAGGCTACGGGCAGATGCTGTTGCATCACTGAGTTTCACCCTGTTATGCGTCAGGATGTGGCTTCAGCTGCTAAGCCATATCAGGAACTCAAACAGGCCCCTAGGTTCCCTAGACTATATATAGTCAAATTCTGTCATCCACATTAAGACAATGGCATGAATGGTCTTCGTAAAAAGGTGTTAGCATCAAAGCTTATGAATTTAAAAGAAAGATATATACAGCTGATATTTTATATAATATTTAACACTGTAATATGAATATTAGTGATATTACTAGCTTCAGCAGGAACCCCTGACAAACCCAAAATCACCATACAAACCATGTACTGGAAGGTATTAAACCAGAGAGCATTAATTTCAGTGGAAATCAGAAAAAGCACTCCAAGGAGTCAGCCAAGAAAAACCATCAGTTGTCAGTGACAGCAGCCAAACTCTGGATTTTACCTCATGGTTCCCCTACAATGACTGTCTCTGTGTGAAGATGCTGGTTCTGATCTAGGAACACCACTTACCAAGGACTAAAATGCTTCAGACTCATCTTCCAATACCTTGTTTCTGTGCTACAGGAGTTTTCTATCTACTCAGAGAAGCAAGTTCAAACCACAACAAGAGGGTATAGGAAAGTGCAGTCCTAAGTAAGCAGGAAATATTGGGCAATTCATAGCAAATTGTGACCAAATTAAGTTAGAATCCTCACAATTTCAGAGTTTGTTCTACCGAGTCTGGTTTTGACCACAGCTCTTAAATAGAAACCAGAACATGCCACCAGAGTGAGGCAGCACGTACAAGGAATGAGCTGGTGGGAAATAAACAGCAGAAAATAGCAGAGGGGGTAAAAAATAATTTTAATTTCTGAACATACAAAATAAAGAAGTTGCGTTTAAAAATCTTTTTATTTATGAACATAAATGGAGAATTACACAGTCATATTGGGACAAGATCAGAGAGACAAACCCAGACTAAGTCACAACATTTGCGGTGATGAGGAAATTATGTTGCAATAGTCAGTGGCATTTAGAAAATCTGTCCAAGCATTTAGAAGGTCTTTTCAAAATTTCAATGGCATTTTCAGCATCAAAAATAAAAATCAAAAAGTATGCATATTTTGTCAACCATCCTGCTAAGGGAATTTACCGGCAAGCCCTGCATTACTTGTGTTAAGTAGTGGTGTCAAGAATTTATCCTGTATCTTTTGTAGCCCTATAAAGGAAAATAAAGTTAGTGCCTATCTACATAATCACAAAAATGGCAGAGCATATGTGAATGTAGGTTCTTAAAACATTTGATAAGAAAACACCATTTAGGTCAAGGGCTTGAATGATGATGCTCCAGACCAGTACTGCGGGAACACCTCCGCGAAAAGCCTCATCCGAGATGTCAAGATACATTCTCCTGGGACATCATTATGCCCCACACCCCTGGGACCTGTCCCTCAGCTGGGCAGCGCAGGCTGGTCCAGGCTGCCGGGCCATGTCTCAGCAGGCACCAGCACTTGCCACCCAGTGACCATGCGTCCCACACTGGCCTCACTGGCCTAGATGTGCCAGGGAGGGTGGAGGTGGCACAGTCATCCCTCGAAAAAAATCGCCCCTCTGCCAAGAATGGTACTCGTGGCTGGAGAGGAGGTTTTACGTGTTAACAATCGCTATGGTCAAGATGTCACCCATGAGGTAAAACAAATCCCAGTTCCTCTTTGGCATTCTGCAAATGAACACATTAGGTCAAAGGGGACAGTTGCTGGGGTTACAACTACAAAAACAGCATAACATTGTGTTCGCTGCATGGCTCAAACCTGCCACCGCCTCCAGGCCCTCCCGGGGCTCCTGAAGAGGAAGGCAGGGTGTTTGCTGGAATGCATGTTAGTGAGGCCCTGGTCCCCCCTCCAGCCAGGGCTCCCAGAGATACCCTTCCGGAATGATGAGTAACGCTGAAGGGATGGAGGAACTGCTGCCACTCACCTGCCCTGTCCCGGGTGCAGGTCTGCAGGGCCCTCCTTGCTGGCTGCAGCTGTAGTTTGCTCCTCTCCATATGGACTATACAAAAACCCTCTTGACCACAGACAGGATCAGTCCCAATATGGCCCACAAGTTTGGACTCTGAAATCACCTGCTGGGCAAAAGAAGAGGCCTAGGGCGGTTTTGGAGGTGTGTTCTTTATTTAAGGTTTTTCTCTAGTGGTTGTCCTATCTTGCAGCATTCAACTAAGCTTTCTCAACACCAGGGTAGATGGGGAGATAGGCTGATTTGGAGGCAGACCAGAAAGAGCTAAGTGGGCTGTAGTCATTTTCTGGTGAGGCTACACTGTCTAGATCCAGATGTTTTTGATGCATGTACACATTTAAAGTGGGGAAGAGGAAAAATTTCACTGTAACTAGAAAGGCTTCCCTTGACATTTGGGGGAGAGTGGCTTCCTTCTCGTAATTTCAGGACTTTCCCTGCACTTGACTCTCCATTGGTTTCCCAGAAACAGTATATTTCAAGGTGGCCAGGAGAAACCATTCTCTCAGATGCCTTGGGTTTAAGATAATAGTGGGATACTGGGTCCTGCATGTGCTTTTTGTGGGAGGAAGGGACTAATTTACTCTTTGCGTGAGCAAAGAGAGCCAGCCTAGCCCACATCCCCCGGTGCTCTGCTAGTTCTAGGTCAGGACTCCTCCCCGAGAAAAAAATCCTGTATGTCTCGGTAGGAGTGGATATAAAGGGAAGTAAGATATGCCCTGTGTAAGCATTCAGAGGGCCAGGGTTGTGAGAACAAGCATTTACCTCGTTTCCCTGTGCTTTCCAGACAGGTAAAACAACCCCTGATGGAGTAATAGGAAAGGCTTATTTGGCTACAAACTGCTCGTAGATATTAAAGCAGGGCTTTGTATTGGACCACGCACGTGCATAGAAGAAGCAAGCAGGCTGAGGTACAACCAGTGGACAGACCCCATGGCAGATGCCACAAAATCTCATGAACAAATCTTGCGCAATGGAGACTTTCTTAGGAGTAACTTCTTGTTAGCCTAAGCAGTCGTACCCGCTATTTCTCCCACCCCATGCTGCACCCTCACAAACATCTGCGCACCGAATGAAATCAAGGAACCAATGCAGTTAACCCCCTCCCCCCCCCCTTCTGTTACTTTTTTTGCTAGATTTTTTTATAATGGATTCCTTCCTCAGTCCATTTCACTGCACAGCTACGCAAACACTTGGGCCAGCATCACAGGGATGAGAGATCCTGCATGAGCCGCACTGTCACCGAGCTCTGAGCACAGGGGACCCAGGCACTGCCGTGAGCACGAGGCATCAGCAGCAGCCCCTTGCCAGGAGCAGTGAGGTGACCACGCTGCAAGAACAGGCATGAAAGCCCTCCACACCACGCACTGCAGAGCATTAAAACTAACCCTGTAACTGTTGAGTCAGGAAGAAACAAGGTGAAACCAGCACAGCAGTGTCAATGACAGGCTGCCACCAAAGATCTCAAAGGGAAACAGTCTAGGATATCTGCAACAGCCAGGCAAGAGGCAGTTGCTGTCTAAGAGAAATCACTGCATGAGCCTACTGAGTGAATCCCATATTCTGATACATGTTTAGATGTAGTGGGAAGATTATATAAGCAAAAAGTAAAGTGACACTGCAATTTATTTATACCCACTTCTTCACATTGCCAGAGTGTTAACTACTTTAAAATTAATTTAATTTTCAAAATAACTTCTAGGGAGTAAACTTGCAAAGGTGTCCAGTTCATAACCAGATACAATGCAGGGTAGAATTCCAAAGATTTGTGTAGTAAACAGCATTCAACGTTATTATGTTATGCCTTAAAGCCCACAAACATTATAAGACATCACAAAAGGGGCAATGTGATCACTATGGGCCCTCCTTACAGCAATAGTCTATGCAAATATGCAGTGATTTCCGTGTTGAAAGCTCAGAAACCAAAAACATCAGCCATGCTAAGATCAGAGCAATACTGCTATCAAAGACATCAATTTCGTGGCAGGCTCTTTCCCCACAGTCATCTGCACTAACCAGGAAAGTCTGTTTTGCCACTACATTTCCACAAGAAAAAATGATAGTCAGTACTACCTGGGGAAGAGACACATCCATGTGAAAATCTAGCCTAAGTGGCAATGAGAATCTCCCCAAGAAATAACTTTGGGTGTCCTCAAAACATATTGTACTTATCAAAACATATTAACATGATGCAGATGTACATTTTTTGAAAAGGAATGAGTAGGTTTCCTACCTAGAGCAGCCATAGCTTATAAGCTAAGCTGTAGACAGGCCAAAGATACAGGAAGAGAGCAACAAGAGTCATCCTCCTAAGGTGCTAAATTCAAATTTATCAGCACTTCAGGATAAAGGTTGAACATTAATATCTGCTTACATTGCCCCTCAGAAACAACCAGCTGCCTATAAAGTTCATCTTTAAAGAGTAAAAATGGTTGAGTCCAAGACTCAGCAAAAAAATCCCAGGCTCAGAGATAGCAGAGCCATTAAACACGGATCAGCTGCCTACATTGTGGGTAGGAATGGCCTCGCCCTGCGCCCCTGGAAGGATCTGGGTTTGCTCCTGCCTTAGTTAACAGTGAGGAATTTTATTTTCCTGACAGTGATAATAGGATGATTTTCTCTGGTTTCTCTGGAAAAACTCTGGGAATGGAAAAGTTCCCCCAGCAGCATGTTACTACCTGGCACCCCTTCACTGGGAAGTGCAGAGGGGTGGGGAGAAGGGAGCCAAGCACCCGCACCAGTCTCTGCAGCCTGCAAAGCCACCCGGGGCTGGGACACGCAGCCGAGGGCGGGTTACCTGGCCCTGCCCCAGCCCGCTGAAGCTTATCGAAATCTAACCCGCTGTAAAACCAGGGGATCCGAACTGCTGGGTTACCTTCCTCCAAGGCCAAGCCAGCGCTTCCCTAAGGAACTCCGAAAGGTCTAAAGGGAGGAGCGGATTACCGAGGCCTCACGTTTCCATTTCCAAAGGCTCCACCTCGGTTCCCGGTTCCGCAGCCACCTGTGCGCGCCGCCGGACGGGGCGGGGGCGGGCGGCGGGGCCGGGCCGGGCGCCCCGAGCACCGGGTCCCTCCTCTGCCTCTGCTAGCGCCTGCGGGTAGGACAGAGAGAGGCTTCAACAGCCCGGCACGGCGGCCGCCGCGATTTAACCCAGCGGAGGTTTTACTGGCAGACAAGTTTCCGCCGCGCTCCGAGTCACGGTTACCGGGAGGGAGCCGAGCCCAGCCCGGCAGGAGGAAGCGGCCGCCCCGGCAGGTGCCGGGTTGGGACGAGCGCAGCGCGGAGCATGGACAAGCTGAACAAGCTGACTGTGCCGGCCGGGGAGAAGTTCAGGTAGGGTCTGGTCCACTCTCGGTCTCTTCCGCGAGTGGGGAGCGGGGGCTCCTGCGGGCACGGAGCTCGGCGGGGTCCGGGCGGGGAGGGGTGGCTGGGAGCCGCTCTCCGCCCTGGAGTTAGGGGGCAGTGGGAGACTCCGAGGCGCAAGGAAGTTGGCAGAAGCTTTGGAGCAAAACGAAATTATTACTAGTCGCCGGGGCGGTTCAGGGAAGTGCGGGAAGGTAAATACGGGTCTGGAGCGATCAATCTGACACAGATTTCAAGCAAAATGTGTGTCTGCTTCATCTGAGGTGGAAAGAAGCATAACTTTAAAATATCTGTTTTCAAGGCTGTAAGAATATAGTCTTTGAGTCACTAAGATGCATAAGCCTCATGCAAATTACAAAAACGTACTTAATTGCTTAGTGGTTTAATCAGAGTATACCATGAAGACGGCTTTTGCAGATAAGTTCTGTAATATTTCCTTCGAAAGAACTGGTGGAATAGAGGGAACTGGAAAACGGGAAATGTTCCTAAGTGAAGGAGAACAATGTTAAATACAGGGTTTGAGAGGAAAAAAAGCAGAAGCTGACCGTTACTGAAGTATTTTTAGCGTGACTGAATTGGTGTGCTGGTGGAGTTGGCACCTCAAGGCTCTTTCATTACGACCTTTTTTTGTCTGAATAGTTAAAAGAAGCCCTGTTTCAGATTAAAGTAGCATAGAAACTTCCCCTGAAAAATAAGAATGAAATTCTGAAAAATATTTTTTCCTAAAATAACTCATGCTTAAGCAGTCAATACTAATTTATACACCATTCTCAAGTCTTTCTCCCTCTTCCCAGAAGGCTTCATGCAAATCAGAATTGCCTCCTGTAAAGCTAGTTTTGATGGAATGGCATTTCTTGGTATCCACTCTTTCCCTACTGTTGAAATATTGGTGAGGGGGCATGCCTATTTGAAGAGCTGCAATGGTCTTTATATTCCTCAGCCAGGCATGCCTAATAAAGCCCAGCAGACTGCATCCTACAGCCCAGGCAACAACTCTGTGTAAGGCTGAATGGACAGGGGGAAGAAGACAACGTCATTGTCTGCAATTTATCCCCTTAAATAGTCTAAAATGGTCTAAACGGTATTAGGGCTTGATGTTGGTCTGAACTAGCTATGTCAAGATAATAAGCTAAGTGATAGATGGAAAGCTTGATGCCATCAAGACAGTTACTAGTACATAAACAAAACACACTCCACTGCGATAAAACTGTGGTCAGGATGCATCTTGTACACCTTTGCAAATGATGAAAAAAGGATTACTTTACAGAGTGGAGCCTTTATGTGAGGGATTATAATGGTTCACAACTTGTTTGTGAATTGATTGAAAAGCTCTAAATTGGAAAGGCAGCCATTGCATCCCTGCTGCATCTTCGCACTGGCTGACGCTTTTCATCTTGACCCTAGTTTTAATATTGTTGTAAAATAAGGAAGAGGAGGTAGTAGCTCTGCCTTCTTGTATTATCTTGAAGCATTAAAAGCTACTTTTTCTCTCCTCCTCATGGCCAACTCACCCTAGTTGTGCAAGGAGTGCAGAAGCAGGCATTTCTCAAACACGTGAGTGTTCTCACTGCGCACAGTGGAAGCACATGCCTGCTTTGATGTCAAAATACCTTCTTGGGCAGAAACCTGGATATTTGGCTACATGGTCTTACTACAGCATCAGGATTTCTAAAACTTAGGGCAGAACTTTCCACAATTACATATTCATAGGATAAAATTAAAGAGATGTGCAAGTATAGGAAGCAATCAGCATAACATGGCGGCAGCCTTTTCTTCCTTCTTTGAAACAGCCAAATACGCCCTTGCGCTATGTGACTTGTTGACGGTGCAGTTGACTTCCCAATATAGCCTCCTGTCTGCATGGAAGACACATAGATGGTTCAGAGTTTGTACTGAATGTTACATGAACTAAATGGTAGCTTTAAAAACCTACCTTCCTCTGTATGCCAAGATGCAATGCCAAGAAATATTCTTACCAAACATAGTGTAATTATAGTTCACATTTTTCTAAAGACAACTTTCTTAAAATTTCTGCTTTGTAGCAGCAAAAATTAAAGTAGCAGTGCTGTTGAGTCAGTGTCTGAGAGTAGAGTTTTTGATTTTTTTAAGTGTAGACCTGAAAAACTAGATATTATGTGGTTTTGCTAAGCTCATGTATTCTCCATGGGTATATTTGTGCCTACCAGACCTAGCTTTTTGTTGCTTTAGCAAGTCTTATGTCAGATCTCAATAATTTACATATTCCATTCGTTTGTTTATTGCAACAATAAGAACCATAAGTGTTCTTATGTGCCTCTCTAACTACCGTGTTGTGGTATGGACATTGTTTGCAGTTAGGTCACTCAATTTAATATTAGTTGGATAGGAATGATGGAACTTCATGCAATTCTGCTATTATTTTTATATAGTGTTTGTTATAAGGTATGCACAGCATTTTACAAGTATTCTCTCAGAGTCCATTGTGTGTTCTAATTGCTTCTATATAGTAAGGAAAAATGAATTCCAATGCTTGGTTAGTTATCATGAGATAAATTATGTGGTGCATACAAATAATTCGGTACTTGGAATGGTTTTGTACATGTGGAGTGAATACATGAGCAATAGCCATGCTGCAATGACAGGGTCTAGTGTGCCTTGATTTCAGCCTGAACTTCAGAAAAAAAAATGTATGCTGCGGACAAATGTATACATAAATAGATGCACTCATAATCAGGGATGGTAGGTGGCAAAGGTAACGGGAAGTTAGCAACTCAAAAGACTAGCAACTTGCAGACTTTTTCTGGTTCAACTTCCTTAAACTACAAGCCTGTGGTTCCTGGTCTTTAAAGAATTTCTAGCTGCTATATATGATTCTGTTATAGCATCTCTTCAGACTTGCTGCAATTTTTTTATTATGCCCACAAACCTTACTAATGACCCTCTGCTCATAGCTGTCTTTAGCTGTGTATCGCAAAGTCCTTTCCAAAGGCATCATTACTACCACAACTGCGGTGACAGGCAAACCATGGCACTAACCAGAACTGTTCCACATGCTTTCACTTGCCTAAGGTCATGTAGCCAACAACTTCCAGATTGCAAACAGACTTTTCCAAGAGCACAGTTTCATATTCTTTTCAGATGACTTCATTAACTTGCAGTAGTTCTTTCCCCCCTGCCCCCCCCCCCAAAAAAAAAGAAAAAAAACCCACCTTAAAATCACTATCTCCAACCATAACTCCCAAATGAAAAGCAAGTGGGGAAAAAAAAAAAAAAAGCAACAGACTTTTTTCCTCGGGTCAGAGAAGTGTGTCAATTTATTTGCAATATTTTGTTTTAATGTCCCTTGCTAAACAGGAGGATTTAAGTCTTAATTCTATAAAATTCAAGAGGAGTTTCCTTAAGGCCTAAATATCTGTTAGTTGTCTATCAAATTTGAAGGTATTTATGGTCTTCACTAATTTTCTACTGACAGAGATAGCTTGACTGTAACTACTAGGTCTTTTCTTGACCAGAGGATTTTCTGATACTATTTCCTCTTGAAAGTGTAGAAGCAGAAAATTTAATGCATTGGGGAGTGAAGTGATATTTAACTGTAAATTGATACCTTCTAGGTATAGGATGTTGTATCATAGGGCATATTTACTTTTTTGAGAAAACGAATGGGGAATATCTGAACATTAGTTTTGCACTATAAGAAAACATTTTCTTACTGTAGTTCTACTAATTCCTGTTAATAGTGAATTGTAGCAAACAGACTTGGAAACTTAATCTGATTTGGTTTTGGTTTTTTTTTTTTTTCAAGTCAAATTTTAACGTAGTTTATTGCATCAATGGACTTGAACAAGACAAAAGAACCAAAATAAACTCAAGCAGGAAAGAAACTGGAGCTTCTAAGTAAGCTAGAGAATGTTCCCCATGACAGAACTGGGCACCAAAGCCCACATCCAACTTTAACTTCTGTTCCCCCTTCTAGTTATATAGACTTTGGAGGAAAGGGTAGGCGAATGCCCAGTTAGTTGTCACTGCTCAGTGGTCTAAAGGCCCAAATCAGAACTGTTCCACATAGGAGATTTTTTCCAGACCAACCCCTTCTAGTTACTCATTGCTATCTCACAAGCCATGGCCCCTTCACTTCTGCTCTTCTACATGCTCAGTTCTCCTTCTAGCAAAAGTCTCATCTGCCTCCACCCTCGGGCCCTAAGGGCATAACAGCCGTGAAGGTCCTCTGGACACCACCCGTTGCCACCTCCAGCAGCCTTCTGTCTCAGCTTCCAGTTTCTCCTGACAACTTTCCACTGCACAGTAACGCTTTGTCACGATAGCAGCTTTTGTGGTACACCCACATTTTAGCCCAACAAAATGTAGGCTGAATGTAAAGTCATATTAAATAGCAGTGCTGACTGTATGCAGTCTTTAAAGGTGAATTTCACAGGCATGGGGGAAAAGGAGGTCACCAGCTACGTTTGCCATGCTGATGAGTACAAACGAAAGTTCTTTCTATAGCATTGTTAGGTCCAGTTTGCCATACAAAGCATGGGATTGTGATTACATGATGAAGCTGTATAATCTCTGTTTCCTCTAGCTTTCTGTTTAAACAGTTCATGAATCTGTCTCACCTCTGGACTTTGGAATGGAATGAGATGAAATGCAAACTCTTCCAAATGCTGCTGTAAAAATCCCTTCCTTCACCCCCAGTGTGACTTTCCCAGTCAAATCCTCCTACTGCTTCTCCCTCCACCCTTACTTTGGCATAGCATAGCCTCCACCCCATCTATATTTGTCCTCCTTTCTTCCCTTCTCTCCATGCAAGTGTTTCATGATAACAATCTTTTTACAGTTTCTTTTTTTCTTGCTTATCATTCTTCTTTCCAGCTATGTCATCCTGTCTGGACCAATCTTGAAGGTGCCCTCATCATAAAGAACAAAACAACAAAAACATCCCACAACCAAAACCCACTACTTTTTTTAAAAACTAAATTACCACATAGTAAATTATTCTCATATAGAATTTCCTGCTTATGATGCTGTTTATAGAAAAGTGTGTTTAAGTGTGAGTGTCATATACCTATGTTTTAAATGAAAATATGGCAATGTGGACAAAATGATGTGATGTGATACTGAAACTCTGAAAATCCCTGGTTTAACCTCTGTATGTAGGTAGCAGTGTAAGAGCATAGTTCACAAGATCAGCTGGGCTTATATAGTACCTGTAGTTTCATTCTACTTGTGCTGGCAAAGTTGTTCAGTTACTGGCATAGTTTATTCCACCACTGTCTCGTATGCACACTCTTCCAGTAGGACCATTTGCCAATTATAGCAATCACAAATGACATTTGTGTTAGGCCTGTGACTGTCAGTTATTCAGCAAAAGCTAGTACTATAGATTGGATCTAAAGAGTAGCTTTTTTATTTTTTAAAGTCAAATAATAAATGACCACTGGCCAACCAAATAACCCAACAAATTAATATTCTTGGCCATGAAAAAAAAATAATTCCAGCAAACTTGGCGTAACCATCTTTCACCTTTACTTTAAAACTGTACGCTATACAGCTGTACAGACTGCTAGGTATTAAATCACTGCAGGTACCCAGTGATATGTTGATCCCAGAACAGAACAGTTTTGTGTTTTACAAAATCATCCAAAACCTACATACTGCATGCTACATTATAATGTGATAGATGCTTTTCTTTTGGAAGGCAAATATGCCAATCATAAAATCTTGCAAAAAAAGCCCTCCACACTGTTATGGCTTGTGTCAGCATATGGAAAAAAACATTAGATTATCAAGGGGGGGAGGGGGGGGGAGGGAGAGTTCCCACATTGGTAGAAATTGCTACAAATACCTCTTCATTTGAAAATAAGTATTGGTCTTAGTGGCTTCTTTTTCTCACCTTGGAAAATGCCTCTGCTATTTGATTATCTCTGAGATCTGTCTGATAGTCTTGGGAAGCAAAGCTCTTGTAAGTCAGCAGTTGAAAAAGTTAATCAAGAGTAATGGAATCAAGATTTAGTTCTGCTTTTGGTGAATTTAGTTTTGGAAAACCATTTAACCCGATCAAAAATCCTGACTGACCATATTCAGAGCTGTAACAGGCCAGGCAAGGTATAACTGAAGCCTTTTTAAGTATCCAAAAAATTCCATTGGGTTTGATTTCTCTTTATAAGGTGAGTGAAATCTGGAGCTTCAACACTGCAGGAGTTCCAGCATCGTGACCAAACCTAGAGGAAAAAATAAGCTTTCAATTGTCTGCAGAACAAAAACTGAAAAATGACAGCTTGTAGAGTTGAGATCATTTTACTTAACCTTAACAAAGTTACAATAACTGAATTTTTTGATATTTAAAAAAAATGTGAATGTCTCCTTTTAGTTTGTTGGACCAGTATAGTTCAGGATTAAACTGTGCTTCTCCACTGTAGTCCATTACTGTATGCACACTGCAGTGAGGGAAATCTGTGGCCCATTCTATTTGATGTATTTAATGGAAATACCTCAAAACTACTTCTTTCATGTGTAGAATTTGGCTGCAGGAATCAGTTAAAGGTAATTTTTAGTTGTCTTCAGATGGCTAAATAATCTTTTGCAGATGATTTATAATTCTCTGATCATGAGAAAAGAAAAAATGTATCTGCTTACTCCATAGTTTTTTTTTCTTATACATTTCATGTGGTTTTTAAAATTATTGCTGCATTAGAGGACTGATTTTAGTTTTATATAACATCTTTTATAGTCTAAGTACCCTAAAGCTTGTACAATATAATAGGTAAGTAAATATCTCTTTTGCAAAGCTAATACCACTGTTTTTATACACTATCAGACGAGAGAATTGGAAAACTGATGGAAAAGAATGGTTGAAAGTGACAGTATTTTCTCATTTGGCTGTAGAGAACCATCTTAGATTTTTGGTAGACTGTGGAGGACTTTACATACCATGTAAAGAAATTTGTTTTGTGACAGCCATAGTAAATGACTGAGGGGTAAAAGAAGCTTGGAAATTCTGTTAGCATCTTTATTCCTAATCTGTTAGTGTATATATATTTTTGACAAGTTCATTTTCTGGGCATAAGCAAAGCCAGACATGCAATGACACAGGTTTGTGACCTCAACATAAATGATATACTACACTGTAAATACTTTAGAAAGAATTAAAATAATGCATCCCAAGGCAATTATATGAAAAACATGAGTATATATTTTTCAAGCTTAATGCAGGGGCAACTGGGTGAAGTAGGCTATTAATGCAAGTGGCTATACTATATGGCTAAATGATTCCTTCATGTTTTAAAATATAGACACTATAGGCATCTCTGCAAGAAGCACAGAGGCAGCTTAGTGCTACTGAAGCTGTCGTTATGTGGCCAGCTTAACTTGGCATAAGTTAAAGTTGCTGCCAAAAGAGTAGGTCCCTTTCTTCCACCCTCCCAATGCCCCTGCTTGCCCTGGCACTCGTCTCCATCCTCACAGTGGTACTGGGGTTCCCATGGCCATGTGATGAAGCTCAATCTGATCCTGCTGATATCTAAACTGGCAAAAGAAAAAAGAAGTTAGTTTCCCAGCTGGAAGTTCCATGATTCATCATAGATGGGTAAGCACTGAGGGCAGATGAGCAGAATTTCCCCTTTTGATGGCATCCCATGTGCACTCCCTTAAAGTGGCTGTATAACCCTAGGGACCAAAATACTTCTCCAAAGTTCTGTTGATAGACCTCAGTACAAAATAAACAAAACGGATAGATCCATGAGCAGCCTCTATTAGATCCCTGCCAGTGCCACCCCCACCATCTATGGGGGATATAATGCTTCTGTAGCTTGAACAAAAACACTTTCAGCCCAAGTGCAGCAGTGTTTGTTAGTCTTCATCAGATGTGTCAAAAATGCATCTATTATCCTGTACCCCTATCATTTTGATTCTAAGGAGGTGGTAAAAACACTTCAGTTAAAGGGAATTCAATGGTAAAGGCATTCAGCTTAATAGTTTATAATAAGTTAATGCTAAAGGCATAAAATATAACATCTGCAATTTTTGCTATAAGCTTTACATGACTTGAACAAAAATACCCAGTGGAAATTAGTTGCTACACTTCAGTTGCTAATGGGTAAGAAAAAAATTGGAAGTCAAAAAAAGTTATGCTTTAGAGAGGAACAAGAGAGAGTTCCTGTCTCCTTCCAACTTGGGCATTCCTGTAGAGGGGGAAAAAACTTGTCAGAGAATGGAAAAGGAAGTACTAGGCCAGTTTTTAAAGGGCAGATTAAAACCCATTTGAAAGTCCAGCTGGGGGGAGTTCCTTTTCTTATTCATGCTGAGCAAGTACGAACAGAACCAATAATGCAAAACTTTTTAAGAAAAACTTTGGCTCTAAAAAAGCAATGCCAATTTATAAAAATCCTAAAATTAGTGATTCTCTTAACTTCTTAAATATACCAGCATTAAGATATCTGGGATTATTTTGTCTCCAGGAGTAGGCTAATGGGTATGTTTAAAATTTAAGACCACATCTGGAAGCTCTGCTCTGTTTTATTTGGCTGTCAGAGCACTATTTGTTAAGAGGAAATGCAGATCATTATGCTTATAAATGCACTTTTGGTTTAAGGAGAAGAGTTAAGAGGCTGTTTAGAAAAGCCTCCCTTTTCTCTAGTGTACACAGCATCTTGCCTCCAAACTATTAAGCCCACAAGTTTTCCGGCCCACAGAAAAATCACACCATTTTTTTCTATCCTTTTGCAGTCTGTGAATTTACTGGATTAAAATCACTACATTAGAAATATATTTTCATAGCAATCTGAAATGACACAAAGACACTGATGAAGACTGCACTCGGATCATGAAGTAAATTCATTCATCTCATGTCAGTGCTTATGCGCTCATGTGAGCAAGACCTTAACACAAAATTTAAGTACTTACTTAACTTTAAGGTAGTTGAAGTTAGATGTGTGTTGAAACATCTGGCTAAATCTTGGTTAAGCCCGTTACATAGTTAGACTTTTCTGATGTCCTTCAATAGGTGACCTGAAATACAAATGGCAGATTTGAAATTTGTGGAAGAGGAAGAAAAACAGAAGAACTTGCTCTGTTGGAACACCAGATCAAAATTAAGCCTTCATCTTTCTGTGTTCAATTCACTTGGTTTTCTTACTTTTTCATTCACTTTTATGTCCTCCGTGTGCCTGTAGTAGTCTTTTAATCTGCAGGAATGACAGAAATGTTATCTCACCTTTCAAAAAATGCTTGTAGAACGCTTGTGACCAAAAGTAATGTTACCACTGACAGGTAGTAATTTGCTGGGTCCATACCAAGTCCTGTCTTTATTCACTTCCCTGCAATGACTTTGTGCTTCCTCTTTTTGGTGAAATATAAAAACCACTTAACTCTTTTAAATTTCTGCCCTTGCTCGCCTTCACCTACCAGGCCATAAGGTACCAGTCTTTCAGGCAGGTACAGAGCTCAGTTATTTTTAACTGGAATTGTATTTTAGAGTAACTCAATGTGTTTCATTCCCTTTTGCTGTTTGCAAACCTTTCAGAAAAACGGAGTAAGCTTTCTGTATGTAGCTTCCGTGTGAGGTTTTGGGGTTTTAATGCATCACCTCATATCCAGACAGCTGGTGTATAAAAGGGATCAGTTAACCAAAAAGACACAGAACAGAAAATACCTTTTAACTTTTTCTGTCAAGAAGTGACATACAATACTCACTTAGCATATTGTAATAGCTATTTTTTCTGTGTACTACTTATAGTATCACTCTTATTCAGATGGGAGAAAGGGGAGAGCAAAATGGGTAAGAGTGAAAAGGTGTCCAAACCTGAAATACCTTCAGCTGTTATTAAATACCCATTTTTTTTTTAGAAGTTGTGCTAAAAAGTGCTTGTCCATCATTGCTTTCTGATATTCAAAAACAGCTGTGAAGTCCCCACAAGTAGTAAAGAAAGATAACAGGAACCAGGTGTACTATTCTTCTCTGATAAATAAAAGAAAATAGTAATGGCAAATAACACTGTAAAACTTAAGCATATGAAAACTTTGGTATTAATATACTGTCCATATACACTCAGAACGAGCCTCAGCCTTGATCTAAAATGAGGAAGCAGTTGTACCAAGCAGTTGGTGTCATTGATTTCTTTCAATGCACAGAATCCCAGTCACCTTGAAGTAATTATACTATTTAATTTCATGTTAGGACTGATTTGTGTCAAAGATGTATTAAGCCTTTACATACTATGTATTCTCATTTACTTAGTCTATATTAGTACTTACTAGTACAAGAGAGATTGATAGCTTCTTTGTGAAGATTATGTAGAGGGCATATGAAGATGAAAAGTGCAATCAATATTTAGCCTTTCTGTGCTTCTTCGTGTACCATGTAAACACACACCTGTTCTTATTATGGGTTTTGCCTTTAGACAAAATAGTGGATGATTGAAAAGTAAGCAGAATAGGATGTTATTCAGACTTAAAAAAAAAAAATTAGCACTCTTGACAAAACTAAACTATTTATAGCCATTTCCTCTTGTGCATCTCATGAACACAGCAGAAGACAATTTGTTGTTCCTTCTTCCTCTGACAGGTGTCTGTAATTGACTTCTCATAAGCAAGCCTCTTTCAACTTTTCACAGCTTTGAGATAGTGCTATAGATAAAGATCAAAGGCTTGGTGCCTTGAACTGATGCTTTGGTGTCACAGGTTAGCACACCCAGCTCCAAACTTCCTCCTCTCCTATCATGAAAGGCATTGCAGGGGGTGTGCTGCGATAAGTCCCCAGAGTGGATGAGGGGCAGTAACCCCCTATCCTAGACCAGCAGCAACTGAAGCAGTTTATCTCACTGAACCTCAAAAATTCAGCTATGTCTTTGTGCCTTATGCCTATGTAACAGCCATTAAGAGCACCAGCTCCAACCCAGCCAGCTGATGCCAGCCTGCATCTCCTTGCAAAGGAATTCCGCTGTTGCAGGTAGCGCATGATACAGGGGCATGTGCATGTGAACACCTGAAGCACCTAAAGGAGGCCCAACCAGAGGAATTAGATGCTTTCTGTATTTGGGAATTTTCTTTTGCTTTCTACTGAGCAATTAGAAGGGAGGTGGAAGAGGATGTTGGTTTATATAATTAATTGGGTTGTTTTAGACGCATAAAACTGGCAAGTAATACAAAATTACTTGTTATGAAGACACTCACCCAGTTCACTGAGATCCATGTTCTTCCACAAAGACGGTGTCAGGAGCACTGTGTTAATGGAAGCCTATTGTAAGAAAGGTGGTACTTTTCTTGTCCATTAATTTAGTTTGAGAAGATAGTTCAAGAGCTTCAAGCTTTTCAAAATCTCAGGTGATACTTCTACAAATCCCCATCTAGGTTCCCACCCCAAGCAAGCAGGAGTCTTCCCCTTTGTCCAGAAACAATAACTTTCTTTCTTAATATGGTCACCTGCACATCTGTTTATAAAAATAAAGGCTAATAGAAACACAAAATAAAGAAGCACAATAAAGAATAAAGAAATACATAAATTACTTTATACAAAACAATAAACACAAAATAAAGACCAGCTGGGGAGAAAGCGGTGGAATAATTCTACTGTGAGAAGCAGTAGAGGAGGAGGCTAGGCACACTATTCTTTCTGCAGTCATGTTTTAACATGATTTTTTTTAATATATAAATAACAGAGGTAGCTGTCATAATTTTTAATATTCTGCTCTTTAAGTTTCGAGGTTTATCTTCTAATAACAGCTTTTTTTCTCCAAATTCTATTATACTATTATGCTCTTGCCTGAATAACAAGAAATAACTATTTTTTGCTTTTACATGATCTGTTATGCTGCTTTTCTCAAGACAAAAATGAGGGCTACACCTACCTACAGTCTTTTAAGTGAATGTAGGTAGTAATGATCTTCAGAAAATGGGACTTTCTAGACACAGAACTACAGGGTACCCAGTCAGTGAGAAACAAATGTACCCGAAAAGGAATAAGAACTGAAACTGGAGTGCAAACTGACTGATTTACAGTGTGATTTTATTTTTTTATTTTTATTACTATTTTGAAACCAATTCAACTTCATCAGTTAAAGAGCTAACTGACGTTAGGAAGATGAGGAGGACCATGCAAGCCACTTAATATTGAATGTGTCAATATTGCTTAAAAACCTTCCCTTGCAGACCTGTCAATATAATCCCGTTCAAAATTCTGCCCTCTTTTAAGTAAGGAAACTGGTCCATGAGAGCAGATGGGGATTTTTCAAGAGGCACAACAGATAATTCAGACAGTCCTGTAAGTACTGGAAATTTAAGGAGGTATAATTCTAGTCCTCCAGATAAACAGAAATAAGCATGCTTGCAATACAGAAAACTTCCTGTGATTCATTTAAAACTGGTTTTTGTTTTGCCACCACTCCCTACTGACGCTGCAGTCAGCCCTGTTTCCAAAACCATTACCAGCACCACTCCCAACTGCAAGTGCACACATCTGTGCTCACCCCCAGATGCACTGAAGCAACCGTGCCCAGTCTTCCCACCCCGGACACCATGCCACATACTCTTACAGCAGAGGGATGTCCCTTGCCATGGGACGTAGGAGCCATACAGGTGAAATACTGACAAGCAGAGCATGCACTGGAGGTTTCCAAAGTATTGGACTCACAGTGCACAAGTTGGTGACTGGCGCTGTTCCCGCTCTGTCTCCAAAAGCGGGAAGAGGCCATGGTCACTGAGGAGCCATTCATGATGACTGCTCTGAGCCATAATAGACATATTTACATAACAGATATTTCTAAATGTCTTCACAGATTTATAATACTGATAAATACAATTTCTCAAAAATAGTCTAAATGGTAGTAGAATTCCTTGTTACACACATCTGTCTGAAATTAAGACAGACTCCTCTTTCTCAAGTCTGGGCACTCTGTACCTCATCTCACATCAGAGTTGAAAGCTGATTACACACTTTATTCTTCTTCATGTTATTTATATTTTTCTCTTTTCTCAGAACTTGTTTTAACTTTGGAAAGCTTTTGTGGCATAGCATGTATGCAAAAGAGCCACAAGCTTCCAGCAGATGTTTGAGAGCGGGGATGTGTCACAGGCTGGGTCCACCCATCGCCCTTCACTTGACATACATTTTTCATACACTGAGCTGTGACCAGATCAAAGAGAGAGTGGTTTTGTTTCATTTTGTTTTATCTCAAGGCAGCTCTGCCAGTCCTTGAGCACAGATAGGTATTTTGTGACACAGCAAATTCTTCTTTCAGGGTATATTGTATTTGCAATGGTAAACCTTTCCAGCTTCCTTTACATCTGTATCACAGATAGCGACCTCTTTGTCAATGCATCTGATAATACTGAATTGCTGGAGGACAAAATTGATAAGATATGGAAAATAGCAACACAGGGCTAAAAAGTGTTTCCTTGTAGGATTCATTGAACAATTTTTGTTGTTGTTGTTGCTATTCACTCCAACATGTAGAATTTTTTATGTATTTGTTAGAAACATAAAACTTTTTAAAAGCACCTAAAGCCAAGACGTCCTAACTTCTCTTCTGCAGAGATTTGAAAAATCTATTCTGTGTGCAGTGAGCTCCTGATCAAAGGGTCCCATCCAGTTCATACCTGTTACAATTAAACTGGATAGCTGTAGATTGCTGAAAAGTGTTTTCAAAGATTAACAGCGACACAGACTGTACCTTATTCTGCAACCCTGATTTTACATAAAAAGCTCTCAACAAAGCTGAATGAAGAGTTAGTAATTAAGAAACAAGTCTTATGTATGACCTCTTAATTATCTTTAACTAACTGCAATGCAAGGTAAAACTAGCATTACTTATTATTTTCATTTACAGTATTAGCTGATTGAGGTCCTTGAATGTTTCTAGTATCTGTTCATCCCAAGAGAATAACTAGAAAATAACCATTAGTTGGTAACGAGGTCCTGACTCAGACGTGTTGTGAAGAAAGAAGGTTGTAGTTATGTACCTGAAGCAAAGGCTGTCTGCCTTGGGCCACAGTAGCCTCCATTTCCTAGATACTCTCAGGGCTGCTGCTCTGATAAGTTCCTCCCACAATGAAACTCTACTTGGAGTATTGTCTTAAGAAAAGTATTTGAGAGCTAGTCAGATACACAAATCCAGGTAAAACCTTAAGTGTATAAATGCGCTTCTGTGCTTCACTTTCCTCATCACTCTGGAATGGCCTTTGAGCTTGGGTTTGAAACTCTTATGATTTGAAGAATCCTCTTGCTTTGCTATCTGCCTCTCATCTTTTTTTTACTATCTCTCTAAAATCCCAAGTTAGGTCTTTGTAAAACTTGTCAGTTGTAGCCCTATTATGTCATCTGGCACCTCGAATCTCAGCCTCTAGCTAACTGGACAGACTGGTTTTTGCAGCTTGTTCAACTTCATGGGTCAAAGGGGATTCCACTTGAACCAGAGATCACCCGTGCTTGATGACTTCCTGTGCTCACCACTGTACAGTGCACTGGTTATCTGCTTGCTCTCACAGGCTTGATACAAGTTAAGTTGTCCGGAGACAACAAACTAAGTATTCTAGCAACTCCTACAAGAGCTACGTAACTTTAAAAACTGAGGGTTTTTTTCACACTAATACATATTAGATACTCCCTAATTTAATGGAAATTGTAATTAGAAAATGAAATGGCTCCAGAAAAAGAATGAGGAATAAAAGGGAGAGATTTTTAGGAAATTCGATTATGCAAAAATGGGAATGTTTTGATTTCAGTCTATCTGCATGGGAAAAATAACTGATCGCGCTAGCAGAGGCACATGCGATTATCTTTGATTTAAATGCATCTCTCTCTTTTTTTTTTTTTAATGGAAATATGTATTAAAATGCTCTTTTAAACTATAGCCTTACTCAGTGCACATGGAACATCTGTGATAGTCTAGTCAGTTCACCTAAATATGATCAAATGAAAAGCAAACTGTCCCAGTTACTCATAGTCATAAATTTTGGGGTGGGTTTTATTTGGGAGGAGGGTGGGAAATGTGGGTTTAGAGACCAAAGTGACAATATAAAACAAAATCAGTTGTGAAAAATGAAACAATTTTTTTCAAAATAAAGCTGCAAGTTTACCATTGTAAAGATGTATGAATGTCAGAGATGAACAAAAAACAATATTCAGATCTAAATCTACAGCTAGATTTTTATTTTTTTTTT
>VXBL01003649.1:1145992-1208158 GCA_013400195.1 Aramus guarauna
AAAGCAGAAGTTCTTCTGAGATCTTCACATTAAATCTGCACATCTGGGGTATCTGGTTAGCTTAGATAATAATCCAAGCTATTCTCCTTGATACAATGAATTGTTGCAAGAAATCTCAAACCATTTTGCTGTGTGCCTGTTTCTCACATCTATAGGTATTTTTTTATTATTTTTTTATATCAGCAGGTAACACTATATCCTTTTGCTCCAAATTAAGAGTTTTGAGCAAAAGTTAAAGATGTGCTTGTGAATTGTTTGTCAGTTATTCTCATGATTCTTTTTCACTGAGTTCAGAACCTAAAAAGAACAGGTTGAATTGGGTTGGGGGGGGGGTTGGTTTGTTTGTTTTTAAAGTAAAATTGGGCAGAGATTTAGGCTCTAGGAATATCAGACCCATGACCTAGCCTGACAGAGCAGGATAGTCCATGTTGTTGTATTACAGGGCTGCTGAAAATGTGGGATATCCTTCAATTCCTGCCAATATAATGAAAGGATCAGCTTTTTCTGTTATGTAAATAAATATTAAGACTAAAATTAAGCTTCATTATTTATTCCAGGATTTCAAAAGCTTACAAGTACGCAGTTATTTAACTTTGTATTTTTAGGCAAGTCTCATAAAGTGGGATTAACCATCACTAACTACTACAATTGCTCTAAAATCAGTAGCAGAGGTAGGAAGGTCTCTCTTGGCATAAGCCTCACTCTGTCACTACCTGATGCCTTGAGTGGCTACATGTCTGCTCAGCCTGAATCATGGACTGCAGACAAATAATCACATAGAATCATGGAATGGTTTGGGTTGTAAGGGATCTCAAAGACCATCTAGTTCCAGCCCCCCTGCCATGGGGGAGTGGGACACCCTCCACTCGACCAGGTAGCCCAAAGCCCCATCCAACCTGGCCTTGAACACTTCCAGGGATGAAGCCTCCACAGCCTCTCTGGGCAACCTGTTCCAGTGCCTCACCACCCTCACAGGGAAGAATTTCTGTTTAACATCTAATCTAAATCGACCCTCCTTCGGCTTAAACCCATTACCCCTTGTCCTATCGCTACACTCCCTGATAAACAATCCCTCTCAATCTTTTCTGTAAGCCCCTTCAGGCACTGGAAGGCTGCAGTTAGATCTCCCTGGAGCCTTCTCTTCAACAACCCCAACTCTCTCAGTCTGTCCTCATAGGAGAGGTGCTCCAGCCCCCTGATCATCTGCGTGGCCTCCTCTGGCCTCTCTCCAACAGCTTCATGTCTTTTTTTGTACTGGGGCCCCTAGAGCTGGATGCAGTACTCCAGGTGGGGTCTCACAAGAGTGGAGTAGAGGGGGCAGAATCACCTCCCTCGACCTGCTGGTCACATTTCTTGTGATGCAGCCCAGGACATAGTTGGTTTTCTGGGCTGCAAGCGCACATTGCCGGGTCACATTGAGCTTCTCATCAATCAATACCCCCAAGTCTTTCTCCTCAGGCCTGCTTTCAATCCATTCCCTGCCCAGCCTGTACTTGTGCTTGGGATTGCGCCCACCCACATGCAGGACCTTGCACTTGGCCTTGTTGAACTTCATGTGGGTCACGTGGCCCTACCTCTCAAGCCTGTCAAAAGTCCCTCTGGATGGCATCCCTTCCCTCAAGCGTGTCGACCACACCATGCAGCTTGGTGTTGTCGGCAAACTTGCTGAGGTTGCACTCCATCCTGCTGTCCATGTCGCCGACAAAGATGGTAGACAGTGCCCATCCCAGTATTGACCCCTGAGGAACACCACTCTCGTCACTGTGCATGTACGCATAATGCATGTTAGTGCAGTTATTTCCTGATTTTTTTTGTTTAGCTAATTCTCAGCTAATTCCAATTTCTTTTGAAAAAGCTAGTTTAATTTTTAAGAGGCAGCTGTAATAGCTAATGATGAAGCTGGAAGATAGTTTCTTTTTAGCGAAACTCTATATGTTGCTCAACCTTCTGCATAATAAGGTTTAAAGTTTAAAGACAGATTTAAAAAGGGAAAGAATACTTTGTGTGTACTTGTCTTTGTAAGCAAAGCTTCCAAGAATCTTTTGGTAGCCTGATCGTGCATCGGTGATGAGGTAGGCAAGACTAAATCGTGCAATGATATAGACAACTTATAATGAAGAATGGAAGGCAAAAAATTTTTAAGCCTTTTTTGGAAAAAAAAACCTGCTTGCTTTTATTGGCTGTGATAAAAATCTACATCTCAGGTCTAATTAAAGGTACTTAGTTTAGGTGAACAGGAAGCACATACAGTGTGTGAAGAAACTGAAAATATATATGTATTCTATAGAAGTTTCTAGTATGATCAGACTTCCAACAGCTTTTCCCTACAAAATCAGTCTTTTGAGAAAGTTATACCTGTGTTCCTGACAGTGACTTGATCTCAGTGGTGTGGGTTTTTTAAATGAGAAGGGAGGTGGGATTCTAAATTATACTTGCTGAGTGAAAAATGAGATATTTAACTTAAATTGCCTTGATTATAAGTAAAGTTTTAATGAGGTCAGTGCAGCTGATGAATAAAAAGAATCTTTGATTCCAGATTCTGTCCGTGTAACTGGAGTCCTGAGATCCTGAGTTTTTACAGCTCAGCGTCACGGATACTTTAATTGTTTCTCAGATGGCCTGGGCCCAGGAATGTGTAATTTTTTCCCCCTCCTATTGTAACTGCAAACACTATGGGAATGAGGTAAACTGTCCGCTGATGAAATGACTCGTGTAAGATCAGAAATCAGAGGGCATTCCAATTATAGCTGTGGAGTGTTGTAAAGTCAGTTCTGAACAGAATGTTAACATTGAAATATTCTAAACTATTAATTTAGGCAATGATGTTCTTTCCTGATGCTCTTACCCTTAAATCAATTGTTTAAACTGCACTTAATTGTATTAAGGAGAAGGATAACACAAATCATGCCAAAGAGCTCTGTTAAAAAGGGAGGGAAACTTCATACACAAACAATTTAGCAAGTAAACTACTTACTGAACATACATTAAGCATTTTTGATGTGTGAAATATTACTGGAAATGCATTTCCTGTGTTTTTCTTAATTTATATAAATGGGTGTTCAACCACATGGTAATTTTAATGCTGGCTTTGTTCAATATCTTACAGGAAGCTTCAAAAGATGGTGCATGACATCAAGAAAAATGACAGTGGGATAATAAACAAGTTCAAAAAGTAAGTTTGAAAAGCCAGCCTTAGTCTCATCAATTTGGAGACGTTCAGATTGCTAGCATACTGTATAATACTTTAGTGCTGGGTGAGTGTTATTCTAGAGAGATGTACTTCAGTGTATGTAAAGAGCTTCAGTCCAGACTGTGACATGCAGAATTGTCATCAGTATTATGAGTAGCACAAAGTACTTGCAGAACCAATCTCCAATGGGAGGTTGCGTTTGTAGCCCTGAAAAAATGGTATTTGGGTAAAATACATTTTTCTTACATTTTCTTTGGGAGTTATCATCACTTGTTGTTTAGGTGTGTGCCTTTCTCCTAGGGCCACTGTTTAGGCTACCTGCTGCAATTAAGTTTTAATTTGAGCTCCACCTTGAACCAACTGGTCAGACATCATAGTTAGAATTCCAATAAAAATGCAAAGTTCTCCTGTGTTTCAGTGTTATAAAACAAAACCCAGCATTACCTAAATCCTTATTCCAGTACAAAATGCTAAACAGCATGCATATTGATGTCACATGTATACAAGTATCATAAAATATTCATGTATTTATACATAGAATGAAATTCCAGTAATACTGCATTCTTGTCAAATGAATACGCCATTCACTGTTTCCAGTCAAACATCTATTTAAACCAATTAGCTATTTAGCACACTTTTTCTTTTTCTTAATGCAACAGCTTATTTGCATTGAACTTCCACTTGGATAAGATTTGCTCATTCAGACGTCTGTCTTTACATGGGTCATTGACAACAGAAGTACTAAGTACTCGTAAAAGTTAATTAGTACACAGTATCTGCAGTGTTTCCAGGACAACCATATTAAATTCTAGAAATACAGCTCTCGTACATAAAAACACATATAAACGTTGTTTAAAAATGTTCTTAAAGAGTGACTATCATGGCTCAGATCAAGAAAAAGAAGTAGTATGGTTTTAACAAGAGCTAATTTGAGGTATATGCGAAGCGGTCAGTAAGCTGGTGGGAGCAGCGGTAGGGCTCTGCCTGGTTTGGCTATGTAAGAGCTTCACAAAGCCGGGCTGGCTACAGCTATGCCCCTGCTGCCAGCCCAGGCAGGGCTGGTGTTTGTGGGGCAGCTGCGGTCCCTGGCAGAGGAGAGGGACGCGCTTCTAGGAGCAGCAGTGACCACCTGGCTCACCCGTTCCCCAGGCAGGAGGATGCAAGCCCTCCTTTGTGGCCTGTTTATCACAGCTGAGTTTCTGGCCACAACCTGTGAGCAGGCTCTGATGGTAACACCTGATACAACAGATAGATTCCTGAGATCACTTTTAAACTTTACTCATCCTCTTTCACACTAGCACTGCTGCAATTCACAGTAAATCGCAATCATGGGGTATATGAACTTGTTATTTCCACACAAGCAAATTTTTCCCTTAAAATGACCCTCTTTCATCTACTTGGATCTTTAATTTAATCTAAGTGTGTTTCTGTTTTTAACACAGTGCGTATGTAAATAGACCACTGTGTGCAGACATCTGTCTGCAAAAAACCTCATCGTCTCACCTGGGACCTGCTCACAGGGAAGAGCTTCTAGGCTGTCAAGGCTTTTGGTGGGGTTTTGGAGAGGATGGGGATTGTGGGGGTTTTTGTTGTTGCCTACTTCACAGTAGTAGTTTAAGTGTAGTTAATGTTAATAATATTGCAGTGGGTCCAGTTCAAATGCCTCAGACAGGAAAGCAGATGGCAGAAACAACAGAAGCATCTCAAATTTATAATGTGAGGCAACAAATTGTCTCCCATAGTTGCCTGAACATGAATTCTGCTGTTAATCAGTATTGCTCTGACTGTGTGTCCTTCCCTGAGAGTAAAAGGGAAGGACAGGCAAGGGAAAAATAACAAGAACTAAATGTAGCTGAAGCTGGGAAGGTCAGAGGTGCCATCATTAAATGTCAGATACAAGATTGCTGCTATAACGCAGCAATTCTTTGATTCTCTCAAGATTAAAAAAAAAATCCACAAAAAAGAGCAGGCTCATAAAAACTCTCTTAATGTATGACTGCAGCACAAAGTGCACATTTCACCTCCCCCAGATATAAGAGTACAAATTGAGATGTAAAAAAAAATTAAAAAAAAAAATCTTTCTGATACTTCTATGGTTCATCTGAGTCATATTAATCTATTCTGCAATTATAAAGATCAGAAACTTACTCTTATTTTTTAAAAAATTGAAGAAATAATTCTAATAATTCTCACATTTGCACATGACTTCAGAACTCAAATCTTGAACCCAGCACGTTAATGACACTTGCAATAAAAGCATGAGTTGACAACACTGATAAGGATATGTACAAGAGATGTCAAGCTTTGCAGAATTAGAACTGGCTGTATTCCTCTGAATGTGCCCTTTGGAGGGGCTTTTTGTTTGATTTTTAGTAGATGCTTTTTCTAAAAAATGTGGTTATCCAGTTGATCACTTCCTCCATTTTGGTTATGGGATTGTTTTATTAAATGTCAAGGATCTAAACATGACTGAAACAGGAAAAGTTGCAGTAAAAAAAAAAAAAAAAGGTTTTATGTAGCACAGATTTGGAATTTGTCTATATGCTGGAAAAAACATCATTTGGGCTCAAATTCAAACCTATTATAATAGAAATAATTTAAGAGAAGTCAAATAGTGTACTTTCTTATTCCAAACCTGAAGTTGTCACACGTATACTGTAAGCCTCTGCTACTGAAATTGAAAGATTGATCAACTACTTACGAAATACATTTAACCTATTACCAGTATTTGTTAGGACACTTCTAAAATCTGGTTTTGTCCTTGATAATGCAGAAATGTAAGAGAAATTCTTGCATCATGTGTCTTGCTCTCCACTCTAGTTCATCTGCGGGGTGCAGGTGGGAAGGGGTACGTCTACTGTCCATGTGTGTCTTAAAGGTCTGCAGAAAGCAGTCTGAACAGTGTTGATAACAGGAAAGAAAACTATGAATGGTTTCTCAATTGCTTACAAGTTTCTGTTGTTTATTCCCTACCCTGACACAAAATTTTCTGACAGTAAAAATATTGCCCACTGCAAGCTACCATTCACCTGCTTGGCCCTAATCACATGCAAAAGGGTTTACAACACTGGAGTCCTAGCTGCTGTGCAGATCATGATGTCACAGAGGATTATGTACTCAGGTGTAGAAGCTACAGGTATAGCCAAAGTTGTACAAACAATGAGAGCTGGGAGCATTTTTTCATATTCATGTTCTTGGTAACAGGGAAGTAAGAGAGAAATCACAGGTTTCACTCTGCAGGATGGTTTCCTATGCTTGAAACACACTGTAATGACATAGCACTCAGCTGTAAATCATAAGCTTTAAGCCTCTAAGCTTTGCTCGGTGGAATCCTAGCGTTGAAGGCGATGCTAAAAGTCACACTGCACATACAGCAAAGTCAAGATTTCACCCTAAAGTTTTGGTGTGTGTTGATCTACTGTATTGAATAAGAAACTAGAAGTATGGGTTACTCACTTTGTTGCAACATCCCGTCCTGTCAAAACTTCCTTTGCAAAGCGATCAGAAATCACGCAGTTGTAGTTATTCATCTAACTGCACACAATCCAAATATGTTCATTTCTTGAAATCACAAATGCCATGTGACCTGAAAAATGGAAAAATGATGCATCTTCATCTCATCTGCTCTACCCAGCTTTAGTGTTGGGTAAGTTTTCACTTTCAGATTTATCTGGTCCATTTTCCTATACCATTTATAACTTAGGTGGTAACTTCAGGCAGAAAAATATAATTGTGTCAGTGTCTCTTCAACCTGCATAGTTGCAACTAGAAGACGTCCATGATGAAACCCTTGGCAGAAGGAAAAATGGTATTTTACGGACTAAATAATGAGGGAAAAGTACTGAAATCAAGCTGTGCCACACTTAGAAAGATAAACCAGGGAAAAGTATAATACCTAATTTTAACTGTATTTGGAAGAAACGTGAATTTCAGCCTGTGGCTGAATAGAATGTTTTCAGTGCCAGGTTTTTTATTAATATGACAATATTTCATCAAAGTGAAGATAAATAAATCACACCTATATGCCATTTCACTGCCACAGCACATTGTAATGAAAATGTGTGAAAGATTAGTAATAACACTTTAAAAAAAAAAAAAAGTTTCAGATTAATTTTATTTTGTACAATCATCAGATACTTCCAAAGCTATCACAGACTATTCCACCAGGTCATGAGGGTACAGCTCAGGAAAAGTTTATCTGTCAGCTGGATTACAGCTGTTAGGAATTCTGAAAAAAATTTGGCAACATTCAGTTAATTTATCTTTTAATAACAAGTGTAATGTTCTAGCGCACTGAAGACTAATACATACTATAAATACTCAATACATATGTCAATATAATTTTTGTACACCCTATTAAGCAAAAAATGGTTTCTAAGAAGGGAGTGGACTCTCTACAGAGTTAATAACAAAACAAGTAACAGACTCTTTTGAAAAAAGAGAGCTTTTAGGTACATCTTATATGCTTGGGGAGTGAGCAGAAACACTAGTGAGGAAATGCATCTGTAGGAAGATTAAGTGCTGTGGTTAAAGGGCTACTACTATGTACGTTTGGTTACTGTTCTGGATGCAGCCTGTTTAAAAAAATAAATAAATAACTGTTGCTAGAGGAGAAAATCCAGACCTCTGCTGCAATTTCTTTAAAAACTCTGCACATAGTGCAGGAAAACACAAAAATGTGATATTAGCTTTAAGTATATGATTAATATTTGCAATTCCTATAGGACTCCTTACAGGAGTAAAGTTAAACCCATGCCTAAATGCTTTGCTGGACCAACCTCAGCATGCCACAGAGGGAAAAATTCTGAATATATTGTTTTTTTCAATTAAATAGTTTAGTATCCTAGAAGTTATTGTGTATTTTTGTACATTGCATTCTGTTCTTGTGTGAGCAGCATCTAGACCCCATTACCTGAAACATCTCAAATGCTACCTGGTTATTTGTTGAAGCTAAAATATATATAGTAAGATGTGTTACACTGCTTTTAAAAAGATGTAAACATACTCTTAAAAATGTACTTGGATTTTATTGAGTCCTTTAGAACTGAAATGTCTCAGAGATATTTAAAAATCCTCAGAAAATTACTTATTTTCTATTAAACTTTAGAAAAACTTTAGTCTCATTAAAGTAAATAGAATACAATTAAATTATTCAAGTTTCTATCACAGCTAACACAGACATACTTCACCACCTGTAACTTAAGTCCAGAGCAGAGTAGCACTAGAATATTTTACTTGGAAATTGCATTTGCTATAATTTTATATAACTCCATTAAAAGATACGTTAGGAAATCATTCTGTCCTCCACTTAAATATGTATGCTCAGTTGGACAGTTTTGATTCTTTTGGTCCATTGCCATTCACTTCAGGGGAACAGGACGGAGTCAGTTGTCACTCTGCAAGCATCTATGTGTATACCGTCAGGATCTGAAACAGCTAGGTAACCACTCCTTGGCACAGGGCTTATGTCTTTTGATCTTGCATTGTGCTTTGCACATTGGGTAAGATCTGACTCTTGCAAAATGAAGCACAAATTGACTTAAAAAAAGTCTGGATTTCAGTTCTGGCACTCAGTAAATCATACCAGTACAGTGAGAACTAATTTATTTTTTTAAGTGGATTTGAATTTTAGAATAAATAACATATTTGAAGAGATTCTAGCAAATATAGATGTGGCTGTGAACTGTTTCAGTTCTGTGATAGAAACATTATTTCTTTTCTTCTGTTGCTATTCAGGTTCCAAAATGAACAAGTGGCCTTAATTTGCAAAACTGGGAAAGATACTTGGGATCGGTATGCTATTTCAGAGCTGCACAATGGCATGATAGGCTGCTTAGACACAGACCTCTGTTCTGTGCTTCATATGCTTTTGTTATAACATATTTACATTTTCTGTCAGGGCCACTGCCAGGATTTACAGGGCCTGGGACAAAGTGTTGAAGTCTTCTGCTAAGCAGTTTGGAAATGCTTAACGTGGCTTAAGCCACATGCTTTACACTGTGACCCAGTCAGTCTCTTACTGTTGCCTCAGTTCTACTATTTTTCAAGTCTCCACCATCTCTGAACAACTCACAATAGGTGTGTTGCAAAGTACGTTAATAGAATTTGGTCTGCCCTCCTGAAGACCTGAGATCTAGCCTGGCAGCGGCCCTGGGTTTTTCTTTCTAACATGCCTGTGCTAACCTGGAGAGAAGACAACAGCAGGGCTGTTGAGAATGCTTTTTAATTTATCATTTGTACACTAAATTCAATTATGCTGCAGGAAGTTAAAGACTCAGAGGAGGCAGCTATCCATTATTAGTGTAATGAAATTATTAGCAATGAACAAAGCAGGTAAACACTTCAAAAGTAATGTGCCTAGATTGGGTTTGGGG
This sequence comes from Aramus guarauna, assembly GCA_013400195.1. Classification (NCBI taxonomy): domain Eukaryota; kingdom Metazoa; phylum Chordata; class Aves; order Gruiformes; family Aramidae; genus Aramus; species Aramus guarauna. Next base: position 1,155,557 of record VXBL01003649.1, read on the forward strand.
GAGTTGAGCTTTAACAATGCCTGCACCATTTATTCATTGATTCATGCATGTGCAATTTTTTTGTGACTACCTGAACAACAGAATTCCATGAATTCAACTCACAAGCAGCCAAAGCGTTTCTCAAAGATGAGAAAAGTTTGTGGATTGATGTGTTCGGGCCAGCATGCCACCACCCTGAGTTACATTGGTAACAAGGACACCTAAGCAACGTGCTCAAGACCTAAATACTGACTGTCAAATTCTTGTGGTAAAGCAAAATTTGTAGGCATCATTATTGCTCAGAGATCACAAGAAAACATTTTAAATTCTTTGTGGAATTTTTTTTTAAATAATTTGCTTATATTTGCAAATGAATTTGTTAGGACCTGATTGAAGAATGACTGAAGCCATCAATTCAGTGGACAAAGGTGTAGGTCCCTGGTGAGGTCTCATCAGCGCTACAGGGAAACTGTCAGTGTTCAAAAGTCACTTTGAAGAGTTGCTTTAATGTAAATTGTGTTAATGTTTTATATGGCTACAAAAAGCAAAAGGTTTTTTCTCTTCAGATACATAAGGGTTTTTTTGTGTTTTGGTTTTTGTTTTTTGGTGTTTTGTTTTTTTTTTTTACAGGGTAGTGAAATAATTGATATATCAGCTGACTGTAATTCAGTGTCTTGTCTACACAGCTGCAATTTAGCAAGCAAGGAGCATGCATATATATACACAAATATACATATATGAGTAGGGGTACACACACATATATGTGTATGTACGTGTATTACATATATGTATACTCGTGTTTGCTAAATATATATATATACATACACACATATATGTAGCCACAAAGATCCTTTCAGTATTTCCACAAAGTATCTTTTGATTCATTTGGTATTACAAATGTCATTATAACAGTATTTACCACAAAAGGGGCATAACACCATAAAATAATAGTAAGTGTAAAGAGAATCGGGCCCCAAGAGACTTGGTATACATTTAAACATTAATCAGAAAATAAAGTGCATGCAAAATGATAGTTATAAAAATAGGACTGGAGAGTGCTGCACCACTTTCTCATGCCATAGTCTTAGCAAAACCACTGTGAGCCTGAACAGATTTTCATCTTCAGACAGATGTGCATTTATCTCTGACTCCTATATTATCTGTTTCTGCATTGGAAGTGGAAGGTGGGAAGGCGGGCGGGCAAGGAAGCTGTTCTTTCAAAGTATATTCTTAGCAAAAAAAAAAAAAAAAAGAAAAAACTCAATTAGATTCTGATTTCTTATCCATTTCTAGCTTTTCAAAGCATTCTCCTGCAGCTATTTGCTAAGCATCTGTGATGGTAATCTGTATTTCTTCAGCTGTAGGTATCTTTTGTTATCAGCTTTTTTATGTGTCTGGCTAATGCTTCTTTCTAGTGAATGTTTCTTACTAGATCATAAATGTAATAATTATTGTTTACAGGCTAAAAAAAAAGCCTCCACCAAGTCTACCACGAAGGGATTATGCTTCAGGTAAGGCTGTATTAATATAAATTTAAACAGTATGGCTGTGTATATTTGATATTTATACACCTAACACTATTTCAGCTATACATTTCCTCATAATTTCTTTTTAATGAAAGAAGAGTAAACTATTATCAACAACTCTGAAGGTAGTTCACATCTGTGAAATGAGAGGCAAGCAAAACATGGCAAGTTGTCCCAGTAGGATGTAGCTACTCTTTCAAAATCAGTATTTACCAGGGTTCTGCATGTAGGCTGCTCTAAAAATGGAGGAGAATTCACATTCGGTCCCTCTCTGCCAGATAGTGTGATGTGAAAGTAAAGGGGAAAAAAATTGAACAAATGGATCATCACAGATTCAGAATCTTAATACTATTAATGTGACAATGATGATGTCATGAATTATCTTAGGTGGAACTATATTTGCTTATCATACAGCACTGCCCGCAAACTAGTTCATGTCCCTTCTTAGAAGTTAACAGCTGTCTTGTTAGGGAAACAACACTATGAAAACTGCAGCAAAGAGGACAGAGTTTGGAAGTTATCAGATAATTGTTCCATGTTTAACATAAACACTTGTAATTAGTGTGCTGTCTTGGAGCTTTAACTGAGAAACAAGAAAGTGCAAGGCCCAGAGGTCAGTGATAGTTCCATTATGTAGAAATTGTTACTTCTACTCAAAAATGAGATCCATTAGCAGGACATTCTGGGTAAAGTGCACGCTCTGCTGTTCAGACCGTGTGCAGTTTGCCATTTTCTAATGCTTTTCCAACAGCTCTGAAACAATTTATCAAAAACAAGCAAACAGGCATTTAATTTACTATTCAGTCCAAACCAGATGTGTTGCTCTGAACTGTTTAGGAAATTTTGACCACTCTTTCTTAACTGAGTATGATAAGTATAGATTGAAACAACAATCTAAGATAAATGCTTATGTTCACTATTCCATCTCCTTAAATAACTCTGATGTTTGGTTTAGAACATGCAGACAATGAAGAGGAACAATGGTCAGATGATTTTGTAAGTACATATTTTGGGGTAGTAGTAGGTTACTGTAGCAACAAGATAGCACAAGCAATCATAATAAAAGTTGGTTTTTCAGTCATCTGCTTGTGGTTGAACGTAATACTACTGAAATCTTATTTGTTACACTCAGAAGCCACTGTCAGTGGTAGCTATGGATGCTGAGCTTTTCGGATAAGTAAGTGTATGGTATCAATTTGAGGGACTTCTTACTAGTTTCTGAAATTGTTCAGTTTGAGATCTTCTGTTTGGGGGAGGGAGGGTGGGACAGATGAGGAGGGAAAAGCCACTTCTTCCTAAAAAAAGAAAAACTTCTGATAAGATTTTAGAGAACACTAGAATGAAGCAAGTCATGGTCATCAGCCATGTAAAGTAGTGGTACAACCATCAGCCTGAAGTGACTGGCTTCCTTCTGGAGATTCCAAGTACCCTTTCTAATAGGAAAGGGAGAGGAAATGACCGGACAGATGAAAAGTCACAGCTGGTGCTAGGAAGGAACTATCCTGTGAAGGGAAAGAAGCTGTTGGTCCATAATTTGAAGACGGAGCTCTTGGTGTGAAAGACTCCTTGGAGACAGCAAAGAGACAGACAGCAGGAAGCTCTTGGGAGGAGCAGAAGGGGAGCCAGGCCCGAGTGCCTATTTGTTTAGAGAGAGAGAATGAAAAGGGAATGTAACGTGTCCTTTCAAGGATACATTCTTGTAATTTGGTTAAATAACCTTACAGGAATACAATTGTGTCATACACTGCTATGAAGCTGTATGTTATAAGATGAGAAATGGGAAGTTCTGTCTTTCTAGGACAGTGATTACGAAAATCCAGATGACCACTCTGACTCTGAGATGTATGTGGTCCCCAGTGAAGAGAATCCTGATGACAGCTATGAGCCACCTCCAAGTGAGCAGGAGAAAAAGAAGATTCCCTCCGCATTCCCTATTTCTAGGGGTGAATACGCAGGTAGTTATGGAATAGTTGACTATGTCAGCTTGATAATTGGCTATTTATCAGTCCTAGAAGAGAAGGCCTCAAATGGGCTAACCTGTCCTTTCCTCAAGAGTTTCCTTTTAATTCTGACAATGAGGCCTCCAGCTTTCAGGGGTATGGTTTGTTATTACAGCATGCAGCAGGTTCATATTGCTGGTAGTGATGTTTAGAATTTTAATGTAATGTGTCCTAGAGACTTTGATAGACATCTACTAACTACAAAATTCAAGCAAAGATATAGGAGATATCACTAACATGGCTCCAGATTCATCCACATATTTTAATGCAGGAATTTGTATTGAAGATTCCACACATAAGACTAGATAGGTCCCTTAATCTTTTCTGACAGAAGGACAGAAGAGGACAAAGCAGCCCAAATATTCACTCTATATTGTCCTTCAAGACTGGTACTGAGGAGGACAAATATCCTGAAAAACAGAACAGGATCCAGATTTTATTTACATCAGTCCGACGTAAAGGCATTTTTTCTTCCTGTTTTGATTCTTTTCAATCACAGGCAGATCGCACTGAAGTGAATGAAAGCTTCAGTTAGATGAGGATTTGAGCCATGGAGGGGGGGAAACATTGGCATGATGCCTGCTTTCATTTTTCTGTGATACAAGACTGTTACTGTTTATAGAATAACCATCAAAGTGTTAAAATGCCACATACGTACCCACAGAAGTTTGTCAGCACCTCACCCACATGTTCTTTGAAAAGGGGAGGAATTTTTATAATGACACCTTAGAGGACCTGGCATAATTTGTGTTTCAGTCCCACCCTTTATGCTGTGTAAGAGCTGTTTTTTCTCATGTCAGATGTGTTCTTTCTCACTTCCTATCACCAAAGTTCATACTGGCACAGGACATACTAACTAATGGACTGCACAACCCAGCCACCACATTTTCCCCAAGGAGTTAAACAGTTGTTCATACAACAGTCAGTGTCTAGGCACCCTCTTCAGCCAGATACAGAGGACTAGGTTGCCACCTTGAGCAATGGAATTGGACCAGTTTGCACACAAGTCTCAACATCAGGGCCAGCATACACTCAGATCTGCCTTTTGACCTGAGCTGCAGCATCAGTAAAGACTTGTTTGCACAGGTAGTAGAAGGTGGTCCAGAGGCTAACATGTAATTTTTACTAAAATTGTTGGTTTCTTCCATATTAAAAGACAGTCGCACCAGTCACCAGCAGCTTCCTCCCATCAACAAACCTCTTCCAAGTAGGCCCAGCCCAGCCATGTCCAGACCAAAGAAACCATCCGTGCCATCCCTGCCACTGCCATCTCCTGCTGCAAAACCAAAACTACCACCGAAGCCTAAGGAGTGTAGTGATGACGAGGTAAAGCTTATAGATATATTTGTTTTGACAGTTTAAATGCCTGATGATGCCACACCAATCATAAGATAGACTACACAGCAATGCCATGGCCCAGTCTCTTGCTTAGCCTCTATGGTACAAATCATTTTGTACATCACAAGCAGTGACCTGTGAGTACCATGCTGAGTCCTAGGGGATACCTGCCTACAAACTGCAGGTGAGGGAGAGAGAGCAACCTCAAAGGCCACCCCGGGACCAAAGGGAAGGGAGGGTTGGAGTAATTTGGTAAAGGGTTTTCAGTGTTGGGGAATCCCGTCCACATAGGATGAGAAATGTCTGAAATAAGTCACTGTTAAATGGCAACTATTGTAAACTGTTGCCAGGGCTTCAATCCCAACAGTTTGTTGATATGATGGAGGTTTAACTGGCAGACTTTTGTCCTGCATTTCTCATAGGATAATTACATTGTGCCAGTGGACAATGACGACGATAACTATATTGAACCCACAGAAAGCAGCACGTCACTACCTACAAGATGTGAGTTTTAGTCATTTAAGCTAATAATTATTGCCCTATTAGGAACAACAGTGGGAAAAATGGATCAAATTAATGTCTATTTCTAAGGTTCAAAGAGTGGAGGTGCAGCTATTAAAGAGAAAGCAGCCTGCAAAAAGGCAGTTGGCTCCTTTAGCCCATGATAAGGCCAAGGAAAATTATTTTTAGCTTCATTGGAAGCCATGTTTAACTCCTGCCTCTCTCACTCAGCTGTTTCAAAGTCCAGCCCTCCTACAATCAGGAAGGTTTTCATGGTACATGATCTCCTTCCTCATCCAAGGGAGCCACAGTATTAAAATTCTCTGTTTGCTGAAGTGCCTCAGGAGAAGAACAAGCCTTTTTAGATTTTCAGTAGATAGACTTGGTTTCACTATTTTTTTTTTTTACCTCACTATTTGAAGTATATTTAGCTGGAGAGTGAAACCACTACAGTCCAAAGGTGAAAAGTAAACAGAAGAGTATGTAGTTCTGCTCTCTGGCATTACTGACAATATCAGCCCTATTCAGCAAGCTATGAACACTAAATAATGTTTCCCTTTTAAAATGAGACCTGCTTTCTGCCTCAGCTGATTTGTTCAAGGTCACATAAACAGGCTATCACTTGGACTCACTTAATATTTATTCTTATTGTATAAATGTTACCTTGTTAGTTTTTTAATATATATGCATATTTATATGTATATGCACAAGTATATATGTATATGAATAAAATACGTTTTTAGCTCCTGTGAACAGATTTATGAAGCCAGCAAAGTCACCCCCTCCTACTTCTCCAAAGCCTTCCCTTATTTCTGATATGCAAGGTATGTGGAGTTTGTACCATTGTTAAAATAAAATAATCTAAGACTGAGGAATATTAAATTACACTTGATGTATTCACAACACAAGCCATATGGCATACTTCAGTAAAACAAAAATATGTTCCCCTTTAGGTTTTTCTGTGTTGTACCAGTTGGCTTGCCTACCTTGAATAGTAAATCTGTTTTAAGCATGAATAAAACCAGGACAAGTGATTTACCCCAACCTAATTTATTTTTAGTCTTTTGCTCTAGTGGAGGAACGCAAATGGATCAATACAGCAAAAACAATTCTAGGACTTAGTATGTTAGTAATCCCATGTCACTACAGGAATCAAGACTTAATACTTAAGCGCCACTCAAGATTCAACCTTAAAGAAATTCCATACAGGCTGATGCTTTGCATGTCCTGTGATAACAGTGTTCCCATTTAAGTTCTATCAAAAGCAATTTATTTGGAAAAAGAAAAAAAAAAGCAGAAGCAAGTAATAGGAATCATATTTGCTTTTGTAAGTGCAGATACAAGTGCTTAACCTTCCTTAGCTGTGCTAACTCCAAGTTGTTTTGCATCCTTATAATCTCATTAATTGCTTGGAACGTAACCTTTACAGACCCATCACACCATTCTTTACAAGGCTTTGCATATTCATTAGCAATGGGTTTATCTTTCAAGTAGCGAACTAAAAACGTTTTTTTCTGAATGACTTAAAATTTTGTGAGTTCCTTTTCAGGCATTTTAAAATGCCCTTTTCGTTCTTAGCCTTTCTGTAAATCAGTGTCGAGCAACAGCCAGCTCCTGACTGATGTTACTAACAAAATAAAACATCTCCCCCTGGTGGGAACTCGGACACTTTTCAGCACCATAAAAGCGATGAAGCCTGACATGAAATTTGTTGAAATATAATTCAATTTCCATTGAAGTAACTGGACATAGATAAGGATGCTGGTGGCTTTGGCTTTTAATATCTGTGAATTAAAAGACAGCTGCGGGACAGTGCTCAGGGATGGATGCTGGCCACACAAATGAGCCAGCTTGAATTTACCTGATCTCTTCCTCCCTAAGAGTCAAAGAAAAGCTAAATAATGTGTGATAATGCATCTTTTCCAAACTGTCCCGGGTTTGTACAATGCAAGCATCCATCTTGCTTGGGGAGGGGGGGAAGAAAAACAACCAAAAAAGGTTGTAGGGTGAGGGGAAGGTTCACAGTGACAGTTTATCAGACTTCCTGGAACTGTTCCTGAAGTTCCCCCTATAAGACATGGGGTGTAGCTACCCCAGGCTTTTGGAGGCAGAATCAAGCTCTGAACAGATTCTCCAAGTTATTTTTTCAGAGGCAGAAGTACAACTGATACAAATTCTGATCAGTTTTTCTGGTAACACACAGTACATTTTTGCTAACTAAAGATGCATTTTTTTTCCTCCCTGTCCTACAGAAGTCTATGAGGTTCCTGAAGAAGAGGTAAGGCCTTTCTATAGCTTATGACTTGCATTGTCCTCAGGCAGGGCACAAATGTGATTGTAAAAAGAGGATGATTAAAGGGGAAATGGGAACAAATCTATGTCTGCACTTAAAACTTTCGCACACTTCCTTCGCAGAAAAGCTGGCAAAGCAATTCAAAAGGTTTGCAGAACAGAGTAAATGGGAAGGGGCTGAAGTTTCCCAGTCCTGCGTGATAGTAATCCAGTCTGGGAAGCAGCAGCCTAAGGGATTGCTTTCTAGAAGCAGAACTGCAGCAAAGGAGCAATGACAGTTCTGACACAGTCATTTTCTTCCCACTTGCTGGTACTGACATGACATACGGCCAAAGCAGTGTGCTTGGGGCTTTGCAGATTTACTGGTGGTGACTTCTTGCCTTTCCCATCCTAATGCAGATTATCAGGCAGAGTTCTACTAGAAATCTGTACCACAAAGCAAAAATAAGATATTGCTGTGATAACATACATAGGATCATACAAATGTATTTGATGAAATCAAAGTGACTAAATAATTCAGTGCATTTTCTCTCACAGGAAAAACCATCACCACCACCAGTAACCAGGTAACCCATTGCTATGAATGCTTGTGCATTATTTAAAACTTGTCAGAAAATGTTTTCTCATCTAGATACTATGTGTTTGGTAATTCTCTCTCTCTAGAAGATATACATACAGTAATTCTCTTTAGATTACACAAAGATTGCCATCCATTTCTATGTTAATTTCAATAACCCAAACACAACACATATTAAAAAGAAATACCTCTTATGGGTACTTTTTAGAATTTTGAAGGGGTAGGGGAGGAGAAAGAGAGATTGCCTTTGCATTCACTGTTGTTAAATCTAATTTTCCTTTCTTAATTCATGTTTTATTACTAGGTACACTAAGCCACTTCCATCTGTGCCTGCTCAGAATATGGAGCACCCTCACATGCACAGCATGATCAGAGAGTCACCTAAACTGGATACTTCCAGGTAAGTCAATAGCAGCTTATATCAAGAGGAAGTATTAGCAGAGACAAAATTTTCTGTCTCTATTGTTTAGCCTTCACACAATAAGCAATTGTCAGGACACACAAATAACTAGGGATGTTGGGACAAGGTAAGAATTGAAAGTTCTTATTTCCTTGCAAACTTCTGTATTCAAGCTATTTGCCAAATGGGTACTACTTTCTTCAATATCCCTTTAGGGATCCAGTGCAGGGGTAAATCATCTCTGCAAGCCAGTTTTAAGTCCTGTTACCTATCTCTGCACCCTTGCAAATGAGATGTTTTTGCAGGGGATGAGGCACAGGATTGCTTGTAAAGAAACAAGACGCAGTAATTCTATGATTTATGTTCCAAGTCTCTGGAGGAGAAGAGGCAAAGTAAACTTGAGTACAGCCTGTTTCACTCTTGTGTCCCCAGAAGTGTAGGAAGCTGCTTCGTAACCACTGTCTCATCTCTAGGACATCGCTCTACAAAATGGGCCATACGCACCAAGAAAAGCAGGTGGCATCCACAACAGTGTGTGTGTTATGGTGTTTGGTGAGGTCCTGTGCACAGTTGCAGGGGACACAAGGTCCCAGACAGAAGCTGTCCTAGAGTAGTTCCACACTAAGGGTACAGCATCACCACAACCACTACAGCAGTGCATAGCTCCAATTAAATCCATTTACTGCAGATCTCCTCTCTAGATCTTGAAACATGTATCTGAGCCAAGCAATTAAATAAGTAAATCCTACTCATCTTAATTTACTGTGTATATTTTCCAGAAATATTTTGCCACTTCCCAGAAATCGTCTTCATCCAAAAGCAGTGAGTAATTAATGTGTCACTGTAAAAGAATGTGTTAAACTTAGGTTGTTCCGTGTTTTGTATATATATAAATAGATGGATGCTTTTTATTATCTGGATTAAATAACAGAAACAGATGACTGAATGTCAGATTGATCTAATATTGTAATTGTGACAATTAATCTTTTGGACAAAAGAGGTGCATTGGACATCTGTATTGATCCAAGAAAAACTTTAGATGTTTCAAGAGATGTATGTCTCAGCCCACAAAAATTATTTCTTGCACTAAAAAATGCCATTTGAACTCCAGGTACCTTACTTTCAGTAGTGATGGTGATTTTGCCCAATATGAAGCACCTTTCCTTGAGCCTCATTCCTCTCAGATGATGAATGACTAATACTTTGTGAAAATGGAATCCTTCTAAAACATTAGGCTGGGTGGTCTGAGTAACCAGTTTCACTAGAAAATGCAGCCCATGAAGGAGTAATTACAAGGTTTGGGTTCCTAAGGCTGTGTTTAAGTCATTCCTCTTCTTTCTCCATTCTTGTCCCCAATCTGTCTCTTTCACTGTGCTGGAACAAAGCTTTTCTAAAGCAAACTACTTGGAAACTTGTCTAACTGCAGCAAATGGGCAAAAGCAAATGGATAAAAGGTTCTTATCAGTCCCATAAATTTTTCTGAACCGTATCTCTATTACCAGTTGTGCCAGCACGAAAGAAGGTGTGCGTGGGGAGCAAACTACCAAGAAACAGGGTGACGGATGCATCACCATGTGTGCCAAAAGCTATGTGCATCTAACTGTCACAGCGCGGTGTTCTGAATTGTCCTTAAGAAATAATAGTTCTACCAATAACTACATAAAGAAATTAGATGCTTAAAATTAGGAGTTTGGGGTCATGCCATTGCATCAGACATTGCCGTAACATAATGCAGATGATACAAGAACATCTTATAGTCTGACTTTCAACCCTTAAATTTCTAGATATACCAAGTATTTCAGGGGAGGTGTTGGGGTGTTGCACACCTCTACATATAACAGCAGCAGCATTTTAGTTTCCCTGCCATCTCATCACAATGTTCTCCCAATTTAGATCTATATCCATAAAATGCACCACAATTCATGAGTGGTGCTAAGTCCAGGATTTCTCTCTTATGAAATGGTTTGGATTTCTCAGCTTTTCGTACCAATATAAGATTAGGAAAAAACCCTTCTGAAGGGAGAATGGACAGAAATTCCACACTCTGATCAGCACTAACCAGAAGACTCCTGTTTCAGAACAGACTCGAGTGCTATACTGCAGCTGAAACCTCTCCATTAATTCATTCTCAGAGCTTACCTCTGAGATGGATATCATCCTAGCTTTGCAAAGAATCAAGAGAGACCACCATTTTGCTGGGGCCACACACTGAGTTAGTTACAGCCCCAGGGATGGAGCTCCCAAACAAAGACTCATCTGTACAATGGGTGTATTCAGCTCCTGGGTACTTGCAGTTACCCAGTTTGGCACAAGAGTCAGCCTAGGAAAGAATTACCCAGTGTAGTCCAAATTTTTGGGTCTTTGCTCGTTATGAAAGTGGCCAGCCCTTACAGTTTTAAAGACAGACATGGTAATAAGCACGATGTTTGTCCAGTGCTGTGCTGTGCCTTTCCATCCCTGACTATGCACACTGACAAAGCAAAACAACAACTGAAACGTCTGTTCACTGCTCCCATTCAATCCATTCTCAACACTAACTAGCACCGATCATGTTAACAGAACTGTAACCCTTGTTCCTCTCAAAGGCCTGGGCTGACTGGGAGAAAAATTTCTCCACATCTCACTCCCTCAACTGTTGGATGATGGATTACACCTCTCCAACCAGAGAATGGATGCATTTGTGACCAACATTAGTGAAAAGCCATTAACCTGATGGATGAAGATGGACAAATTAATAACTGGTGCCTCTTTGAAAGGTACTTATCATATGGGAATCTGATTCCCTAAAAGACAAGAAGTGGGAGCCAAACAAAAGCATCCCCAAAAGAAGCTGTGAAATGAGTTGGATTGTTTCAATTCTAGCATTGTGATAAGACAGTCTACTCAGGATCCTCTGTTCAGTGGAAGATGTGTTCTTAGTATATTCACATCTGCTGCAAAATTTCTGCTTTCCAGTTCAGAAATTAAACATGAACCAAAAGGTCTTGCTGCAAAATTCAGGGCCAATTTTCTCAATGCTACAAGCAATCTCAAGGTTATTAGAGGTTATGTTCAAAATTAGATTGTTTGCTAAAATTTTTCATCAGCTTTTATGACAGCATTTGAAAAGTATTCTGGATATTATATGCATTCTGTAGAAATATTTCTTTAAACATTACTATGTATTACCAAGACCAGATTATTTATTTATGTACTTCCTACTTAATTATAATTCCTTTTTTAATTGCTTCTTATTTAATCTAACATATTTTTCCATTACAGGACCATGAAGCAAAAAATAGTGATGAAAGTAAGTACACTGTACTGAAAACATGGCAATATGAGATGGATTTGTTGTCAATATGTCAACCTTAATATCACATGTAGTGGAGCATGTCAGTAAGAATTTTATTGTAACAGTCAGCAATAAGCAAGAAAAGTTACTGAACTGTTTTCTAGTATAATCAGAGTGAAAACATGTTAAGACAAAAATTAAACCAGTGGATATATTTTACTTTTATTACATTAACACTGAAATGGCAGTGAGGAAAATCCACTGTTCAGATACAGCTAATATTGCACACTAAATATGTCATTTGCATCTCTAGATCATAGCTTCAATAACACACAAGAATCCAGATTTCCCACTGGAGCAGCTCCATCTCCGTTACCAAGGGGCCTGTGAGTAAAAAAAAAAAAAAATAAAACTACTTTGGGGATGGGGTTAATAGGTGTATTAGGAGCTAACTCCTATCCTTGCCTGTGGCAATCAAAATTCAGGAGTAATTTTCATTGCTGTTCATGAAAGATATCCTAACTAGGTAAAGGCAAGCTATTATTTTGTTATTTCTGGAGGAATACTGTTTGTATGGCAGTGGCATTGGCCTTCACTGCCTGCCACTGATGGCAGATGCTGGCTGGCTTGCTTAACTTAATCCCATACTGCAGCAATAGCACATGCATGTCTACACAGAAAGTTGTGGGTTTCATTAAAACTCGTCCGCCCCACCCAAGCTGTCATCTTAAGTACTGGACAGAGTATAGCTTCCTGACTGCCCACATTACGTCAACAGCCTTATTCTTTTTTATTATTATTATTTTTTCTAACTGCTACAGCTATCCAATAGGGAGATGCATCCCATCTTGGCCAGAAGTATCTTGGGAGTCAATGAACCTGATGCTTACTCGCTAAATGAATTAATGTATTTGCTAAGTAACCATACTCTTCTTTTTTTTTTTTTTTTTTTTCCCCTCCAATCTGCAGAAAGAAAACTTCTAATGCAGTAAATTCACCAGTAAGTTGACTTATAATTGCATAATTAAATTATAATTTTACAGGTGATTTTTTTCATTTTCTTGCAAAACTCAATTTGATCATGAATTTGTGTATGCCGTGAAGGCATAAAAAGGGTAGGAGAAAGAGAGTGTTATGAAGAAAGGAAATATTTGAGGGCCATTATATGAAAGCAGTAGCAGTTAGAAAGCTCAAACAGAAAAATATTGAGATTAAAGGGATGTTTTTATTCACTGCTCTAAACAATAAACACAGTGCAAGGACTGAATAAAATGAGAAATGAATGGGAAAACAAGCCATTCAGAAGTACTCCCTGAAATATACTGGACTGCATGTGGGGAACATGGATTTATTGTAAGAGCAATAGCTCAGAAAGATGCAGGATTTTACAAGAATTTGTCAGAGGCTTTTCAGTAAGTATTTTATCGTTAGAAAAGTATTCCAAAACCTCTTGTGGGAGACAGTGAGAGAACTGGTTAAAATTTTCAAATAAATTCATTTGAAAAATGTTATGAAACTGACAGTTTATTATCATTGTTTCAGAATAAAGAAAAAAAATGAAACTGGAAGGCAGGGCAAGTTTTTACTGTCAGCTAAACTGACAGTTTAACTTTCAGTAATAGGAAATGTGCTCAGACATTTGTGAGCATAGCTTGACAAAGACGAAAATATTCAGATTTTGATTTGCAAATATTTAGGATGGACTCTTCATTTTTGGATTTGAGATAGGAATGAATCATTTTTTTACACCATAAACTTACTGATAGGAGTTACAAAAATAATTAAAAAGCACATCTTTAGTTTTTACTTTTGTCCATCTATACGCACAAACCGGGGATTCTTTCCAAATCTACTTTGCAAAATCCCAAGCTTCAAGATCATACAACTAGAGGCTCTTCACAGAATGGCCATGTCCCTACCTCCTAATCCCTCCAGGATGCTGTCAATTCTAAATATAAACTAGTTCACAAAAAGCGTTAAGAAGATAAACATCAGCTGTAGAAGTGACATGCCATTTAATATTTGGTTTCCTTCTGTTTTATTGCAGAAACCATGTTTACCTTCCAGAGACACTTTAACTGCAAATGAAGGTAAATGATCTCCACTACTGTGAAAAAGTTGACATTTATCAGAATTTAGTTTTCTTGCTATTAAAAGCATGAAACAAACAACACTACATTCAATTTATTCTAGGTTTTTTGAGGGGGGCTTGGTTTTAGCAGTTTTGAACTGGATCTGACCAGCCTTAGTTGCACTATCATTGTTCTCTAAAAGCAGTCACAGTAAAACTATTGAGGTTACTGGCAGGGTAACGCACAACATAATGGACCAGCAATGTGCCATATAGTCCTCAAAGTAGAGAAGGGGGAAGGGAGGAGAAGCATGAGCGCATCATTCTAAACTCAGCAAGAACCACTTCAGGCAGAGCGGACTCCTGGCAAGAGCCAGTCCCTCGCACAGGCAGAAAACACGTCTTGCCTCCGTGCAGGGCTGCAGCTCCTCCAGGCAAAAACTCAGCAGGACCTGAGTCTGTCTAACAGAAGAGTAAGATGCAGCCAGCCTGCCCCAGCGTCCTCCCCCGTGTCACACAGCTTGCCTCTCAGAAGGCAAGGCTCCCACTGAGCTCCTGCAGGCATTCACACCGCAGCTATTTGCCTAGAAATTTGGTGGTGTGCCACTAGTCAATAAAGAAAGCAGCAGGATGGCAAGCTGCCATGTAAGGGAAATAAAACCCCCAAATTATAACAACAATATTAAAAAAAAAACCCATCTCCTTCAACTACTGGAACTCTCTTATCTGGGACAATATATTTCTGAAGAAATCTTGACTTTGCAATTTGTTTTCCCAAACTACAGAAAAACCTACAGCAGCAGAACGACGACGAGGTTCCAGCCAAGAGCTTCCGCTTCCACTCCTTCCAAGCGGTGCCCAAAAGTAAAATCCCTTTTCATCATCTTTTGAATATTTCAATGCACCAGCTCCTACTGCTCAGTCTGAACACAGCTGTGGAAAGTTCAAAGGGGAGCACTGTTTTCTCTGTAGGCTTCAGTTGCTTTTTGAAAGTCATGTTTCTTGAAGCCTCACAGTGTCTAATTAGGTGATGGAGATGATGGAATCTCTAATTAGGTGATGGAGATTTAAACCAGATGTTTAAATTCCTAATTGTCAGTACTAGTGGGATATGATTTTTTTAAATACCTGTACCTGGCCCTTATTTCTCACTGGACAAATGGGTGAGATGGAACACATTCTACCACTGCATGCTTCAAATACACAATTTTAGTATTTTAAGAACTGAGTAAAACTCCTCAGAACTTTCTGTAATCTCTTGATATTTATTTCAGGTCCTTGCTCCAAAAGCCCTCAATTCTGCCAAGTAAGTATAATTCAGATTTTGAATTAAGAAGTGACTAACTTGTAATTTCAAATTAATCTTAGAATTAAGATTATTTCAAGATGCCATGCATATTCATTTGTTTGGAATTAACATTTGTCTCTGTAATACACACAAAGAGGAGATCAAGTATCATGGGGCTTAGCTCAGCTAGTAAAATTAAGGGAGTATGTCAGGATTATTGCACAAATTGATGGAAATTAGGTGCTTCACTCCCATTTGTGACTACTGGAAATTTCTACCAAAAGCAGTTTGGGTCAATTCCCATCATTATAAAGATTGCATCCATTTTCCTTGCCACAGAAGAACCCTAAATATGACATTTCTGGGCTGGTCCAGGCTTCTACTGCCTAGAAGCCAGACAGATTTTTATTGCATCCAGCCATTTATTCTTTCTCTATTGGGAGGGGGAAAAAAAAGTTATTTTTATAGTGGCAAATGCTAAAGCTCCTCTGTAAGTAATACTTTTAAAGAGGGGCTTAGTTTCAGTTCACAGTTAAAAACAAATTAGACAGTATTTATATGAAGTCTCTCCACAGAAGTGTAAATTAGATCTAATGTTTTTCTAGTCTCTTGTTAGCAGACGTTTGTCTGACCCTCCTACAAGCCCTTTTCTGCACATATTTCAGCCTGAACACATCTTTTACACTGTAAATGGATGAGAATTGCACATAGAAATCTGCATGTATTGTAGCTTAAACTTTACTTCTTAGTACTTCTCTCTATTTCCTGGAAACGTTTGCTTGATGTATGTTGCAAGTACATGTCCGATGCTGTGGAAGTATAATACTGGTTCGTGTTCATGCAACAGACTGACGCTCTCGTTTGTCTGCTCCTATCACACAACTGATGCATTTCAACCTGTAGCATAAATTCTTACTAATCCCTCACATGTAACTCTATTCTTTGAGGTTAGCTGGTGCTTAATGATGCTGTGATTAGTAAACTTTCTTTAACACACTCTTATTTTGTGCCAGGTCCAGTAACAACCTAATCACTGGTCCCAATCACTATTGTCCCTTGAGCATAACCCACCATCTTTTCCTTCACCATATAAGCCTACTGCTAACTTTCATCTTTGCTATAAAAAATACTGATTTCCCATATGGCACAGTATAAAATGCTCTACTAAAGTCCAGAGTAAGTACAGTGCCGTATCCCCCCTTTATAGAACTCTGTTATTATACAAAAGAGCTATAACATTTTATCTACTTGGATAAATTTCAGGTTTTCTCTTGCTAGTTTGTACCTTTACCTCCAAATCTTCATGTTCTTTCCTTCAAATTCTCTCCTAGGGCCTTGTGTGTTGTGGAGTCAGCCAAAAAGCCCTGTAGTTGCGCAGGTCACTTTTTCCACTTTAAGTATAGCAATTATGTTTGGTATTCTTTAATCATACAGTACCACCCTGACTTGAAATTTATTTAAAATAATTGTTACCAGCCCTGTAATTTCATGTCCCAGTTTTTAAGATTTCTGGGATAAAGATTATCTGGGCTCACCAGTTCAACCGTACTAAGCTGTTTGAGTTTGGCTTCCAATTCGGTTGTGGAAATTTCCATTTCTGTACCAGAACTCCCATTGATTTAGTACCTAGATTGTCTTTAAAATCAATAAAATTCTTACTGCAGACAGCCTCATTTCTTGTCCCTTTTTACATAGCTAAGGAATCTTTTATTATTTATGTTATTTTCCTTTTGTAAAGTCTAATTCAGCCTGACTTCTGGCAATTCTTACTTCATTCACACAACGTATTTTCCAGCTGTAGCTTTTGTAGCTGGTCAGTCAAGATTTGACAGAAAAAACAAAATTATTAATATTGAGTAGCTTTCTTCAGGTGATTATTCATTCATTGAGAGCTGGAACTACTCTTTACAATGTCTCCCCTATACTTGGAATGGAGCTTCCTGACAGTTGCATCTTAACTAGAAAGAAGTTCTAAACCTACTTCATGCAGGTGTCTCTGAGCTCTCCAGTCTAGTTGAATTTTTTTAATTCTGAGTCACTGCAGGACCTCCTCTAGAACTTTTTTAATCACTTTCTGAACCCAAAATCTAAAGCGGAACTGTACTAGTGAAGATTTGATAAAGCAGTTTGCAAAGTTTCATGTCCGGGACTAGGTGAGTACTAACAATCCTAGCAGATTTATTTTTTTTTCCCCAAGAAGTAAAGCAAATAGGAAATAAAACCTCCCATAATAACAGAATAAGTAACACTCAACTTTCTACAATCATCTTCTCTTGTACAATGACATTGATCTGTAGCCAACTCTGATCGCAAGTACCTATAGGGGACACCTATACTACCTTTGGCCAAGGTTCTGCTTTACCAGAAAGCAATTATCTATGCTTATTTCCCATATCCCTATTATATCATTATTACACAATACTACTCAACCATTTTCCTTCTAATTTCTTAAACTCTTCAACGTCTGTATTTCAGCCCTAATAGCTATTTTCTACTATGCTTTGTTATCATAGTTATAATTAAGCTTCATACTTTTTTCTACTAGTTCTGCGCCTGTGTTGAGTTTCCTAGACTTCTTGCACACATATACAAACATTTCCATTGGATTAGACCAGTGAAAAATGATGTCTGAGCTACATTTGTTTTCCTGATTCCCTCATCTATATGACTACCTTTCATACTGGACTGAGTGCTTTTTGCATTGTGTTCCTGCATTTTCTTTATCCATTGTGACACTGATTCACCTAGTTGGTGGTGTCTTTTTTTTCTTGTATGTTAAGTCTAGCTCTGGCTATTAACCAAGTTGTTAACTAAACTGTTTGTTTCTTTACAAGCAAAGGTCCTCTTGTGAGCAAGCAAGTGTCCCATGCACTTATATAGGGCTCATCCATATATAGTAGATAGCTTTCCTAGTGATACCAAAAGTTAAGCATTTCTAGATCTTCCAAAGTCTTTGTAACAAACCAGTTTCTTACAGCATAACAAAACCTACTTTGAAAACTTATAAACGTTTTTCCCTCTCTTTTTTAGAAGTGCCAGAAGCTGCAAACCGTTCACTGGGTACTTCCTCTCACAGCAGCATTTCATCCATTTCAAGTACTGCAGACCAGGTAAACTATTAGCTAAATTCGTATTACAGAAATCTTCTTATCCTTTACTTGAAAGGAGTATTTCCGCACCCCTCTCTGAATAAAATTCATACCCCTTTGCAGAGGATATCCACATTCCAATTTGCAGTGAGGTTTTCTGTGGCACAAATCACCTGAATGTTTGCTTACAACATATAGCATAGGAGAGCTTTAACAAACTGTAGAAAAATAGGTAAATAGCATTATACCAAACCTTAGCATTCTACCAGTCACTCTAAAAACCCAAAAAAAGGCTTCTCAGTTTCAGGTCTTCCTAGCTCCCCAGTCCATATACTTCGACATCATTTTAAACAAGGGAATCTGTGCTGAGGTATTTAAGTCTAGTCCTTGATATAGATGGCTATAAAGAGCTTTTAATCACCTACTTTTTACTAATTTATAGATTCACATACGGTATTCTAAAAAAAAATTAAATAAATAAATAAATGATGGTCACCAAGCAGATACAACGAAGCCATCTGCAGCTATTAGCATTAGCCTGCACTGATGTGATGTGCTAAGAAATCCCACAAAATTGAAGGAGGAAACAAGGATGCTCTGTTGACTGGCCCAACACAGCAGGATGCAGAAGGCAGAATCATTTTTATGAACACTGCCCTTTTTATTGCAGTTTAGGGTGTCAGCAAAGTTTTAAAAGCTGAGAAGAAAGTCACTGCTACCCCTCTCAGAGGATGCTGTGATGCCTCCCCCTACGCATTTTAGTCTCTCCCAAGTCCTACTCCTTTCTGTTCCTTTAAACAGACCTCTTCTCATTAAAGTTAATGCTGTCAGTTTTACGACCAATTCTTTTTCCTGTGTTTCGTTGCAACAATAAGCTTTGAATAATCTAAGCAAATGCAAACTTATTTTCATTTCAGCGCTATTCCCCTTACTCTCACTTTGGATCAAGGGAGACTAAAAAATGCAGGAAGCCATTCTTTTTAGCCTAGTAGTCACAAACAAGGTAAAAATAGTTCTGTTGAGTGCAAAACAAAGGCTCTATTATGCAGAGCCAGTAACATTAAATGTTCTAAAGCCTGACATGACAAAGATAATACAACAGTGAAGAACACAAAGGACTTAAAGTTCTGGAAAAATTTTAGCAGTATGTCATACTGGATATTTATTATAAAAATTGCTTTCAAATCCAACAGACACTAAATAAACAGCTTGTAACGATTACATTTGCAACTTTTATGTAACAGCCATGGGCAAAACCAGAGTTTAATAAAAACATCCATTTTGTTAAAAAAAAAAGTTAGTGTTATTTTCCCAATTGTGGACAGTGGTATCATTTGCTGTAGCATCCTGCACTATACAGGTGCTCACAGACATGATTCATGCTCATAAGGTTCATTATTTGTTTGGTTCCCATCCAAACTTTGGCAGCAGTTCTCTGCTTCTAGATTATAGGCCACAGATAGTGCTAGAAGAAAGGTTTGGGGGCAGTTGATTCCTTGTTCTGTTGAACAAAGATTGATCTACTGGACTCATTCTTTAAGTGGCCAAGTCCCTTGCGTACTTGCAATTCCTCTCATCCAGTCTTTTTTCCAATGAATAGTGTGACTGGAAAAATACATGGAAGAACTTTGGAGGTAAAGTTCTAAGTCATGGCTTGAGCCAATCTAAGAATTTAGTGCAGTACCTCCAAAATGGAGGGTCTGCTCTCTCCTCACTGTCAACTTCCCTCCCAGCCATGGGCTTCTCTGGTGTTCCTCCGATCCTGCAGTGGGCTGAGCCAGCTCATTAAACTGACAGAAAACCCACCCGGGAGTCAAACACAAAACAAAAAAAGTAACGAAATTTTTTTTCTGTGAGATTACCAAAGTGAATTATCTCACTGTGGGATCAGATGAGCAACAAAATAAGCACAAGGGAAAAGCCAAGACATTCCTTTTTTTAGCAGTGATGAGCCAGCTAGACCATCTCAGCCATAATATATAACTTCATCTTTAATCTGTTTTGAACAGAGGTGACAAAGCTTATGTGAAAATTAATTTCATCATTAAGCTTGTTACTATAAAGTTGGAGCAAAACTGTTCCAATGACCAGGAAGGTTAATACCCAGAAGTATTCATTAGGAAATATTCTCAGCACTATTTCTATAGCCTCTCCACTCACTTGAGATTGCTTCTGAATCAACCTCCTCAGCAAGAGCTCACTTTTTATGATTGCTAGTTTTATTACCTGCTAGTTAATCTCCTCGCTATTGATGTCTGATACTGCTTAGGTCTTGTGTTGCTTCTAATCCCTCATCCTGTCCTTCCCTTGAGTGTCAATGCTCTTCATACTTCTCTAAAATCCCCCATACCTTTCCTCTAAACTCTACTCCTGTTCCCAAATATACTCAGTCCTGCATCAACTTGCTCATACCACTTGCTCCCAACTGCCATCACCTCCTCCCATCTTTTTCTTTGCACTTTCTTTGCTATGAGAGCTTTTATTGTCTAAAACAGAATCCACTTATCTTTAGGGTGCCAATCTTTCTGCCTTGTATCTTCAGGTCTGCACCTATGCCCCTATCCACAAAATCCTTTGTCCCATGTTTTCCACTGGAAGAACACTGCCAAGCACTTAGCAGAATGGAGAGAAGGATGATGATCTTGGTGAGGTATTCACAGGAGATAACGTATAGAAATGAGGCACCCAAGAGATATGTTATAAAATATAAGCCCCTCTTGTATTCTGTCACAGATTTAATCCTTCTCCACAGTAAACATGGGTTTATGCCTTTTAGATAAGAGCACTGTAAAGATATATTGAGACCCAATCCAACAGAGAACCGGAACTGAATCCATACCTTGTGTCTCAGGTGAAAGCACTGGGGGCTGAACTGCTGTAAAGACACTAATTATTCTCCTGTTTTGTAGCATTCCATCCATTTGTCCAAAAAGAGCCAAAGATGCACTTATCCAACCTCCATGCTATCCAGATGGAGGCAATCCTGATTATGTTCACAAATACTATTAAGTAGATGGGGAAACTTCATACCCAAAGCTTAGACACCTACCAAATCTGGATACTTTACGGGCTAGCCCACAGCTGAGCAGCATTTAAATTGTTAATGATCAGTTTATTCCTTAATGTTTCCCGGACACTGTCCTTAAAATCTACTAGAATAGCTTTCTGCTTTAAAAATGCCAAAATATCCTCCAGTTGAACCTGACTTTCCTCAGGGTATCTTTCTTCTATCATATATCAGCCTTCTATCACACATCTGTTACCACTGTTTTGACACATTATTTTTCTTTGTCCTACCTCTATCCAACAAAAACAGTGAGTTCCTGGCAAATATTTTTCTAAATTCTGTGTTTTCTTAAGTGTTCTGCATTTGAGTTCTTCATAGTGGTCACTATTTAATAGTAACTTCTCTACAGGCCATATTCTTTACTATTATCATTATTATTTTACAAGTGAAACAGTTTCTCTCTTTCTCTTTCTAGGATGCTGGTGTTTATAGTAAAGCATGGTATGCTGCTACCTGTGATCGGAAAACAGCAGAAGATGCATTGTACCGATCAAACAAAGTAGGTCACTTTTAAAGAATGTCTGTTTAAAAAAAAAAAAGACAACCAGAAGTATTCTAAGAACATGAGTTGTATTCTGAACAGGTCAGAATACTGTGCCATGCAAATACTGTCAAACATGAAATTACTGTGGTGAAACTATTTAACTATGGTTTCTATCCCAAGACACAGTTGCATTAGTGTAGCTCAAAGACTAGTCCACTGCAGGAAGAGCTATCGCAGACTAGAGAGCTGAGGAAGACCTGACAGCTCACGTGTATCCATTAAAATGGAAGACAGTCCCATGACTTAAATGATCTCCACCACTGTCCAAAGGTTCACGTAATAACAGTTACTATTTGGAAAGGCTCATGCCGTTACGCATTTTGAAATAGCAATAGCAACACTGTGTGTTTTGGTATTTGGAGAATTTGAGTTCTCTCAACTATTCCGTATATAGTGCCACAGAAGGGAACAGTAACATGTAGAGTTGCATCCTCAGCATCAGGTACGTTTCCATTCTTGCCTAACTCCACAAAGCAGGAAAAAGGGGCAGAGCACTGGGGTTACCACCAGTGTAGGCTACTGCTACCTAGTAAGCACTGGGTTTCAGCATCAGTAGCTGTAGGTGCTAATCTTTATCAGAGTGCTTTTTACAGCTCTGGAGAAACAGTATCTCCAACTCTCACTGCTTTCTTGCCTACCTCCTACCACTGATAGTAACTTCATTTCCTAATAATCTATGGACTGTAACAGCCTGCTGCCACTGTGCATTCACTTCTTCTTTCTTTCTCTGGTTGAGAGAGAACAAGCAGCAGCAAAGGGGACTCTTAAATGACACCTTTGTAAGCTACTGTTGGACAACAGGAATACATGCTAATTCGCATCTCCTGCAGTATAGCTTTCCTAATGGAAGAAAAGGGTTTAATGCTAATATAGACAAAAATATAAAGCTAAAAACAAACTACTAAAGTATTGGGGAAAAAAAAAATAAGCTGAATACACTTACTACTATTCTCTCTTTAGGATGGATCTTTTCTAGTAAGAAAGAGTTCTGGACAGGATTCACGGCAACCATACACACTGGTTGTGTTTTACAACAGAAAAGTATACAACATTCCTATACGATTTATTGAATCAACAAGACAATATGCACTGGGCAGAGAAAAAAGTGGCGAAGAGGTGAGATGATGTGGTTGTTTTTTTTTTCCTAACCAAAAGGTATATACCTTTAATAAGGTAATCAAGTTATATACCTTTAATAAGCAAGGATTAAGATATATTGCACTATGACCAAAAGGATTCTTCATGCATCAAGATAAAAGTATACCCTATATAACGACTGATCTATCAAGCTAGGGAAACCAGTGTAAGATTAGCTCCTGTGTACTGTGAGTAATCAAAACCACAGATGAAGTTTAAAACATACTCATAGAACTGTTTTGAAAAGTTATCAGGATGAGAACTGCAGGTGCCAGATAAATTCTCCAGCTGTTTATAGTCCTCTAGTCACCTTCTACCTAAGACTGTAGTTAAGTTCCTTGGAAAATTGTAAAGGAAGAAAAGCCATGCTCAGGGAGGGGGAAGAGGAAAGGAGGGAGGAAAAAAAAAAAAAAAACCACCACCACCACACACCACCCTTGCAGATTCTGGATATTAATTTACAGTGACAAACATTAAAATCACATAACTAAAACAGATCTCATTGATGGCTGTCTGTACTATTACTCCTGGAGATTGCCCTTCCCTCTGAGGTGGCTGAACCACAGATGAAGCAGCTTCCAAACTGCCACAGTCTGCAGCCAGGTATACACTAAGGTAAACTAAAAGTGGTGTCAGTTTAATATGCCACGTGGTTCAGTTTGTGCAGGCAGCAATCACAAATAGAAAGGAACATGAGCTGAGACAGCTAGCGGTCATAGCATCTTCCATTGTCCAAATTTAACCAGTTTATGACTAGAATCAGGACTAAGAGCAGGATCAGTGCTCTTACTAAAAGGCAAAGCATCTTATTTGGTAACAGTCATAGCTTCACTCTCTTCAACAGTGGGAGAAGCAAAGAGAAAGAGATGATGTAGTTCTTATTGTCAGTGTTAGAGCATCAAAGGAAGCCAGCACTAATTAATTTTTGTTTTCTCTATCCAGCGCTTTGACAGTGTTGCTGAAATAGTAGAAAATCATCAGCGCACCTCCCTAGTTCTAATTGACAGCCAAAACAACACAAAAGACTCAACAAAACTGAAATACATTGTAAGAGTTTCTTAATCAAGCCGAACTACTAACATGAAGACTTTTTTAATAATTTCTTTCAACATCTCAAAACATGTGGATCAGGTATTAAAAGAACATCCAAAATGATGGAAAACACTCTCTAAGAGCATCTACTGAGTCAAGAACATCCAAAATGATGGAAAACACTCTCTAAGAGCATCTACTGAGTAGTTCAGCCCCAAGTCACTTTATCAGAAAAGCACTCAGCAGCCACACTTTTTTCTGTGAATTCATCTGTGACATGGGTATCCAAAGTCACGTGAAGAAATGCATACCACAGCCTGGTCCTTTTGACTGCTATTTAAAGATAGATTTCCTGTAGGACATTTTCACTTTAAAAATGAGAATACCCACAGTGATCTACTCTTTGCATTTGTTACGTTTCCCACAGATCACTGCTTTCAGCAATTTGTTTGTAAAGTGCACAGCCCCAGAAGTTAGAGCAACTCAACCCCATATACCACTGTGTACAAGTTGAAAATAGGACTGTACTTCATGTGATTAGTGGCAATAAAGCTGTCAAAATGTTTTAGATTAATGGACATGTGTTGTCCTTTTCCTCAGCTTTACTCTGTTTCATTAATATTTTTGTTTGTATTTTCAAATGTGCAAATAAAATTAAAAATATTGTAAAGTCTGTTGGGTATGGAAGCATTGCATCTTTGCATCTTTCCAGCAAGAAAGCATCAATTCACTGTTGTTGTTTCAATGTATATATTATGTGCTCCTTCACAAGTTCTGGTGTTACGAAAACTATCACTTTTTTCAGCTTTAGAACATATATTTGGCTTAAAAGCTCTCAATCTTTTGTCTTCAAATTGCCTACTGTTGGTGACTCAAGCACATTGCTTCATTGCTAAACCAACTACCCACTCTGTTCTTGCAGGATTACTGTTTACAGACACACACACACACAAAAAAAAACAAAACAAAACAAAAAAAACCCCACCTTTTTTCAGGCCTGTTCTATCACAGTGGTTTACTTATTGTGAAAATTACTTTGTTTGCAATAATACAAAGGTTAAAATGGTGAAAAGTAAATGGATGAATGTATAAATTGCACCAATGAAAAACTTTCAGGAACAGTTGTTAATTAGTTCTAGAGGTGTTTGATTTCACTGGACCTGAAAACTCATCTATTTTAAAGGTATTTTCCAAAACTGACACTCTCTACACACCTGCTTTGTTCTTTTTGTTCCGGATTAAGAAGTGTTCTCTAGGATTATCTGCAACGTATTTAAGGCAAGATTGAGCCAAGACTTGCAAAGTCTCAGCAAGTCACTTAGAGCTACATTGTAGCTGTGTTCTACAACTACTTCCTTCTGGATGTGATCAATTACTTCTTAAGTAATGCACCTGTCTTCTAGAACTGATTACTATGACAAAGATGCTCTGCACATGGCTACCTACCTTGCTGCAGCTCCGTTTCTTCCCTCTGCAGCACAGATACTACTTACCCCAGATGTGAAGCAAATGAGACACTGGCAAGAAATAATATATAGAGACTTCACGCAAGCCTGCCTATGACACACTGTTCACAGTACTATGTAAATGCTATGTTTAGTATATTGTTCAGTTGGTATTAATTAGTGTTGTACTAATACTATGCTTAGTACTAGTGTAATGTTTAGAATATTAAGATTGTCAAGGCCTCAATATTAACAAAAGTTATTAGTTTCTGCAAGCTTAATTTACTCGTATATGTGTACTCATATTATTTAGTTACATGGAATATCACTTTAGAAGATTACTATTTCAAGCAATACTTACAATGGAAAATACTCCATGAAAAAGCAGCAATTCAGTATTTAGTTCTCTTTGCATTTCTGCAGAGTCCTTGCCTTATTCACTCATCTACCGCACAGTATTTAAACTTTGTTCTTAACACAACTGTTTCTTGTTAACCTTTATATGTTGCTCCTCACGCAAGTGTCTATGTTCTTCAAACATTTCCGAGTTAAATGTGTAGTATCACCATCATTCTAGAACTGGGGAAGAAAAAGGCATGAAAAAGTGAAACTCCAGTGTAACTACAGGCTTCCATGTGAGAGACTAAGTATCACTTTTACAGGTAATTTGCAACATTAAGCCCTTTCCGTTCTCAAAGCTGCTCCTGCCCCTCAGCTCTAAGCGCTACATGGAACTTTGTGGCTGACCTACAAATAACAAATATGCTCTAGATTAAACTTTCATCCCCAAAGCCTTCTCTTTTTAGCCATGTTCTACATCACTACATAGGTACCTTACACTTTTGACAAAAAAATGAAGCAGGGATTTGATAGGCAACACCACCTTCCACACAATAATCCGTTCATCCTGAGGTGAGAACATCCTAGGTGCAAAATAAGGCTCCATGGGATGGGGGGGTAGGGACGGATACGACACCAACAAGCCTCAAACAAACAAAAACCACCAGTATGTGATCACCTATTTTACTACACTCATAGTTTTACACAGGAAGCAGACTAGTTACTCTGCTTTCCATACCCAAGCAAGATCTTTTATAGCTTGGGCAGACTATGGTATAGATGTATTTTGAAACACAATTTTAGCTGAAGAGAAAGGTCTGAGCAAGGGAAAATACAAGCTTGCACTCTGCAAGGATATAAAATAAATTAGCACTCAGGATGGAGCATGGACATTAAAAATCCTGATGCTATTGATTCAGCAGCCAATACAGAATCTAGGAAACAGTAATTTGGTTCAATCCTATACCTGAAACTTTATCTTACAACTGCTGCAGTGCCAGCAGCTGCCACTAGTTAATGCTGTCAGGTCTTTCCACCAGGTAGCAGATATATCCAGTCTGACCTCGACAGACACAGCACCACACCTCTCCCCCCATATTTCTGATATTGTTAGCTAATTTCTCTTCCCTATAATTATCATTAACTGAATAGTCAGGGGAAGGGGCAGGGGGGAAAGGAAGACATAAAACTAGAACTAAAAAAATTGGCTTTTAAATGAAGTAAATTTTTTGTATGAGAACTCAGGGCAAAGTATCATATTTACTAATGTACAAAGGAGCAGAAGTGCGTCTGCCTACCTGATACAGAGAGTACAATGAGTACTGCAAATCATTCCTGACAATGTTGTTCCATGAAAGGAGTAAGAACTTGCATTCTCAAATATCCAAGTGTTCAGACATGCAAGTTACAAAACTACATTCCTCCTTCAATCTAAACCACCAGCAGCAGGCAGAGATTCTTAGCAAGTGTCGTAAAAAGAAAATGTCTCACATGAAAACAGCCCTGGAACAAATACTGAACACAAGTTTTTTGTTAAAACACTGGAATTACTGAGGCATACACCTCTTGCAAAGAATACACAATAGGATTTCAGGCCTCCTTAAGGCCACTTTACACAAACACATGAACACTGTACAAATAAAGTTTAGGCCAAGTGTATATTTACAAAGCATTTTCTCAGAGGAAAAACATTTGTTGACCCTGCACTTGCACCTATTTCTGTATGTACCAAAACACTATAACCAAGTTAAGGTTTTCTTATCTTGCTATATACGCAATGTTACAAGCTATCTTAAAATGTTATGGTTGCAAAGTCAGTCAAGCACTCAAAATCAAGACGTTCTTCAAATCAGGTTACATTTGCAACCTTAATTTGTCACATCAGATATATCCATTACAATACCAGTATTAAATATATGATCATTGACTATTTTCCCATAGGGATTTATGTATTTCACTTGGTTCACGCAACACTTCAGGGATAAATTGTAGCCATGTAATGAAAGACTGTTATTTGTAAGATATGTGTAAGAAATCTTTCCCATTTACTGAAGTTGCTGAGAAACGCACAAACATTGCAGGAGTCAGACAGTAAAAAGGTAGCCTCGTATTGTTAAAGCAGTTGAACACTTCATTATATTGTCACTGACACCTTCTACTGCACCATTCACTGTGATGCTGGTCAGATTGCTTAAAGCCAAACTTTCTCCTGATGATCGTTACCTAGGATTTTAATTCTGCGGAAGTCTCACTTGAGATTCCTTGAAATGCGATCTGCTGAAGTGCCAAACTCTTAGGACCTCAAACAGAGCATTATGAAAAAGCTCGTAAGAAAAAAAAAAAAAGAATTATATATTCAGAACAGTACTTGAGCAACGTGCGCTCAATAATACAAGGACATAATTGAGGCTGGGGAAACACAATATTAAATCACTGCTCAAAAGGGAGCCACAGTTCTCCGCACTGAATGAGATGGACATCCACGGACAGTGGCACACAACAATGAATTAAGATTGTATGAAGCAACCTTATTTCAACATTTCCTAGCTTTACAATGTCTTTCTCACAGTATTGTTTAAAATTACCCAATTCATAGAAAAACAAGCTGGAAGGAAAAAATTCCAATGACAGCTGTCATTTTCCTGATTCATCAATATAGATAAAACCACCTAGCTCTACAGCAAAACGTCCACCTCAGTGCTAAGTAACTGTTAATAAAAATTGGTCGTCCTCGGTGAAGTTGCACTGAGTGGATTTTAGCAACAAACTTCACAGATACTTCTGCCAAAGGCAGCAACAACAATGTCCAGAATTCAGGGGTTCGATTTCTGGGTTTATAGGAGAGCAACCTGAGGCAGCCAATAGATCCTTCCAGTCAAAAAACCTTAACACATTTTGGTCCTTTCCTAATGCTGTTCCTTTCTAATGCACTTCCTCACCACTACACTAGTCATCTTCAACGCTCCTAGCCAAATTCATGTCAGAGATCAAGCTCATTGTGCAGCACAAAATGATCAGATTTTGATACAGAACACATACCAACTGTATATTAATTCACCCAAATTACGCTGCCTTGACCATCTCAGGTACTTCAGCTGACTCCCACACATAAGTCACCAGCTAAAAGGCTACTGTGCACCTTTCTTACAACAGACTCATCAAGAAAAAAATGTATCTAGCTACTGAAGAAATTTTTTTAAAAAATCATTTTCATTATAACATTTTTTTAAACGTAAGTCAAATTCTGTTACCAGTGACAACTCTGTGACATCTGTAGACTTCTAATTGTTTCATTGGTAGCAAGTCAATCTTCACTTTCACCTTACAGAAACAATGACAGAGAACTAACCCTGGGCTTGCATACAATCTAAAACCTCAGAGATTTAAATGCCCCAGTCCTCTCCAAGTCCAGTATTCATTTTGACAGTTTTTCCATCAATACTTTGGGAAGCTGACTTACACACCTAAGATGTAATCTTCCAGTACTTGGGCAAAAGGTGCCATATGGTAAGGGCACACCCACTGCAGACTGGATCGAACCTCAGGGTTCATTAAGAATCTGGAGGACAAAACCTCTAAACATAATAATTACTGTGGATAATAAGGACCTTCATTTGTATACTCTCAGTCACGATGGATAAGATAGCGTCTTTTGTTTACATACCCTCACATAAACATTAAGAAATGAGAAGCATATTCTCCCTTTATAGTTATCCCTAAACTGTGAGTAGGAAGCAAGAAGGCTCCTAGGAATATTACCCCACTGGCCAGTTTTGCCAAACTCCCAGTACCCTAAAAGGCAGTTCATCTGAACAATAGTAGAAGCAATAGTAGAAAATATTATTTAGTCATTACATCCACCTGGAATAAAACTATAATGCAGTTACAGGCCTGAAATGGTGCTTTGCGCTTGACCATATCCGGCATTCCTATAGGAAGCCCCTATAAGGTTTGTGGCAAACATAGCATAAAACAAAATAGAAATATTTTCTATAAATGCTCGCAGTCATATTCTGTAAATACAAGGTATAGCAAATTTAATAGTGACAGAATCAATACAGATTAGGAATGTTCACCATTCTTAAACACCAT
Source organism: Aramus guarauna (assembly GCA_013400195.1). Lineage (NCBI taxonomy): Eukaryota > Metazoa > Chordata > Aves > Gruiformes > Aramidae > Aramus > Aramus guarauna. The sequence goes on from VXBL01003649.1 coordinate 1,185,548, forward strand.
ATACATTATGAATATATATACTGTATATTTTCAACTGATTCCATCCTCAGGCTCACCATATTAACACAATCGTAACATGTTTTATTAATTTATATGAAAAATACTTCACTAAGAAAGTAGACAAACTGCACAGAAATAGTACAAGTGTCATGTGCATAGCAATATAGCTTAAAGCATTCACATATGGCTTTGTTTAAATGAAACTATTGGGGAAATGGCCCTATATGGACCTATGGTTACACAGTTGATATAATGTAAACTGCTTCACATCTTTTAGGCACTTGCTAACAATAGTGTTCAATCCCTGAAAAAACAAAATCAAGAGCTAACAAGTGAAAATAACAAAAATCCCAGGATAATAGCTGTGTGTAGTTGAAAAAATTTTAAAAATTTATTTTAGTAGTGCATGCACAGAACTGAAAAATAGGGGGGGAGGCAATTTCTGTGCAAGAATTATACCAATTATACTGAAAAGTATAAAAATATTTACATGTTTAGGTTTTTTTAAATATGTACAGAACAAAAGCCCTGAAGACTCATTCTATAGAATAAAAATATAGGACATGATAGTAGTAACAAAAAATAATATATATTTTTATGGAATTGTATTTGCAGTTAGTTACAAGTTATCTAAACCACAAAGCTCCTTGATCTATCTCAAAGTTCAATGGCAATAATCTCCTCTTCCTTTTAAAATACAAGCACTTTGCATCATTTTTAAACTTCAGTTACAATACTGAAATACAAACCAAAATGACTTGTGTATCCTAATTCAATTGATTCTCTTTTTAAAAAATGGTAACATATGATACTTATTTTCTTCACTGGTCATCATTACACTAATGAATTCCAATCCCGAGTAGCCTCCATCAGATGCCTCTGTCCATGTCCTACCCAATTATCCTGATTGTCAAATATTCTACCGCAAAACCAGCAGCTAAACTTAGCTTTCAAGGTGTTATCAGAGGTAGTTTTCACAATCTGGTAATTGTTTTTGCTAGTCTTTTTCAGTGTCAATTTTAAGACAAATCTTTCTTTTACAGGGCTAATAGGTTTTATTGTCCTGTGCCTCTTTTGAGAAAGATCATCAGTAGTTACGTTCAAAGGATTGCAGAAGGCTGGCTGCAGAAGTGCTTCAATAGTTCTTTTTGACAGTGAAACCTTAAGAACATGTCCCTTAAATTTAGCAATGGTTTTCATTACATTTACAACTTCTGGAACATCTGCATCGGGATGGTTAAGCACAACAACTGGTTGATTTCTCCGAGGGCATTTTACAAGCTGTTTAGAATTAAAAGGAAGTAATTTCAAAGTCCTCACAGTTTCTTTTGATGCCCTTGGCTTGTAAGGGCCACTTGATTCATTAACAACTTCAGCTTGATTCTTTTCCTTACACTTTCTGTGCAACATTACTTTCTTTCTTGGAGGTTCTGGGCAATTATCCTTACTTTTCCGTTTGAAATTCTTGTTTCTTTGCACACTCACAGCTTCTGAACTTCTAGACCCAGTTTGTTTTAAACGAGGTTTTACTTTTGCGCTTCTGTTTTGGGTACTCCACGTGGACTTCTGACTACCAAAGTTATTCCTGCTGTTAGCAGTTATTACTTGCGTACTCTCAAAAGAACCTTTTCGCAACCGAGTCCCTGCAGACTTAGAATAAACAGGTTCTACAGGAGGAACACAACATGCTGGATTAGAGCTTGCCAAAGAGGCATTTGCTGGCATTAACCTACCTGGTAAGATTAAGGCATCGTTAGAAGTAAGATTAGTTTGTTTCTGTGCTAGTGCAGGAGTAAGGGACTGCAAGTTATCCAGCTGTAGTGAGGGCACTGAGTTGCTTACCGACTGAGTGGTATCAGCCAGTGTATCTGAAGTAGAAGTCTTAATTTTTAGCAAGAGTTTTTGTTGCATGGCTCCAGTTTTCTTTGGTTGACAATTTTGATAATGAGCATTATCCTGAAAAACACTATGGTTATGAACTACAGGCTTGTTTGGTGTCATACATTTCAGAAAAACTGCCTGCTGTCCATCAGGCAAAAGTGCATAAACATGTTTCTGTTTAATTTCCTGTTGGTCTACTGACTCCAAAGAACCAAAGACAGCATCCTGATGCTCTGATAGCACCTTTACAGAAGTAATTCCTTTCACAGATGACTCCGATGAGTTTGTAATTACTAGAGGTCCTTTGAATGGCATGCTATTCAATGAGTCGTTTGCTGTACTACATGCTCTTCGTACACTTCTGAAACTGTCATTTTTCCCCTCCACTTTTGAAGCTGGTATGGTTATTTTACCATATTCTCTGGAGGCAACTCTCCCTAAAACCTGAGAACTATCACTAGGGACATTTGCAACTGTTCCAATTGCCCCACTAAAAGTCAAAATCATTCCAGGTCCTTTATTTAAAACAAAGGATGCAGGTACACCTTTAGTTGTCACATGCCCATCTGACGAACTGGTTGACGGAAGAGATTTTCCTGAAACCACCTGTAGTCCGGGCTGGTTAGCAAGGTGCAAAGGAACAAAAAATCCTGATGGAGGGGAGTGAACTAAATGGGGTTTCTTCTGTTCCTGAAGAGCTGGCGAAAAGCTACTGGGATTCTGGGTTGTAGGCAGTATTTTATCTTTCACTAACTGCTGTGTTATGATTGCATCTGTATGAGTGTTTAGCAATGTACCAACACCTGGAGTTCTGGATAATTTATCCATTCCCTGTGAATCAAATGATGTTCTGGGTGTCTGTCTGTCTCTCCCACAATGTGCACCTTCATTTGTGCTACATCTTGTGTTCAACTCTCTCTTACATAAATGAAAGCCTACATTAGTAGGAGGCCTCTGAAAACCACATCCAGTTGCCGAGCTTTTTAAATGCGTAAAGGCTTTATTCCCTGCCTCGTGACCAGAAAGTAGCTTGTCAGAATGAAGTTTTACGCAGTTATTTGACTTGCTGTTGGATTCTTGCTGTGTAGTTGCTTTCACTTTTAATACATCTTGCAGGAACTGGTTTATTTCAGGTGATAAATAATTAGCTGCCTGTTCACTCCGCAATGAGAAAACAGATGTGATTTTAGGCATCAAGACCGAGTTACCACAATCAGAGCCATTTTCTTGGAATTTCTCAGCTACATTCTCAAAGCCTTGATGTATGTTAGCATCCAAATACTGCTGGCCATTATGCTGGTCCTCCATAAAACACTCACTGTCAACAACACATTTAGATTGGCTTTTAGAAGACACAGAGTTGTTCTTAGTGTATGCATGTCCATAAGTTTTATTAATATTTGACTGGGCTGATGCAACTTTCTCTGTTTTTAAGCCTTGCATCAATTCTGAACACAAAGATGCAGATTCAGTTCTTCTACTGTTTTGAAAAGAAACTGTTTTGCTAGATAAAAATTCTTTGTATCTGTCATCTGTTGACATCCAAATGCTATATGGATTATCTGCAGTGTTCATTTTAGAATAGTTATGAAAAGACAGTAACCCTTCATTAGAAGAATCCACTGAATTTGAATAATAGAGATTATTAGTTCCATTACTATTATTTACGCCACCATTTTGTATTTTCAGTTCAGGAAAGAAGGGCATTTTCATAGGGTCATAGTGAAGCGTATTTGTAATAGTGGGTGGTAATACCTGAGGATGACTTGGAGGACTATAGCTTCCCCATGAGATATTACTTCGAGTTCCAACTTTAGTCACTTCCTCACATGGAGGTACAGCTGAGTCCAACTTCATTGGCAAATAATTTGAACTTTTTCCTACAGCTACATTAGAAGGTGCTACAGTTTGAGAAACACTCCTACCATACAATAAGGAGTTATTTTGTTGTTCCACTTTTGTTTTTCCTGAAAGAGGAGCAGAACAAGAAAATGGAGGGGAGGTTAATGAGTGAACAGAATTGTTCTTTAAGGTTGACTGATCGGTTACATGTGGTATAGCACCTGAAGACAAGCCACGGGGATCAGCAGTCTGTAGCAAGGGAGTTGCAGAACCATCTTTAATAGGATCAACTTTCTGACCCAACAAATGTAAGTTTTGCTTACTTGTTGGTAATAATTTTATAACAATATGTTGTTTTCCATCTACCATTTTAAATCCCATAAATTTAGCACTGTAATTTGCCGGAACAGATATTTTATTGTTTTTGACCATCAATACTGTTGGCCCATGAACAGCATTTTTCAGTAATCCTAGGCCATACCCTGCTCCATCATCTGCTTTATTATATTGTGCAGTAGTAGCAGACAGCATTCCACCCGTGAAATTATGCTTTTCTGTATAGGTAACTTGATCTTTTTCTTCATTTACTTCCATATCTCTCATACAGTGGTTCAGCTCCTCAGATTTTGTTTGAATTTTATTCACACTTCTTAGCACTTGTGCATTTTTTTCTCCAGTTTTGTCACTTCCACTGCTTATTTTTTTCCGTCTCCAGAGTGCTTTTTTCGATGCTCCCATTTTGTATCTTCTTAACACAAGCTTCAATGCTGCTGGAGTCTTCACTATTCTTTTTTCACATTTATCCTTTTCCAGTTTTTCTTTTGCATATAAGTGGTCTCTATGCAAAGCTATGATGTGTTTTAAAAGATAATCTTTCCGTGGTGTGCTGTAACTGCAATATTGACAACCATAAGGAAACATACTGGCATGAACAAGAAGATGTTTCTGGAACTCCTCCTTTGTAAAGCTTACGTGATGGCATTTTCCACATTTATATGGAATCTCATTATGTCTGTGAATGTGCTGAACAAATGTGCCCACATCCTGGGTGGAAAATCCACATTTTTCACATTGAAAGTGACCATTTACACAATGCTTTGATGTGAAGTGTTTTGTCAAATCCAACAAAGTGTACATATGCTCATCATTACAGAGCTCACATTTTACTAAAGTGCTACGATGGGTGCGTCTATGCTGTTTAAATGACTGAAAGTCATTAGCCGAGAAGTTGCACATCTCACAAGGATACAAAGGCAACTCGCCATAGTGTAACAGCTGAAAATGTTTCTGTAGATCATTTGGGCTATATCTGATGTTATCCTTGCACTTCGTACAAGTGAAATTCAGTATCTTTGCTGTAGTTTTCAACCCTTCTTCAAATTGCACTTCTGGTTTATTTTGCAAGTGGTTTCCCTCTGAACAAGTGGGATTGCTTCCATTTATTTTCTCTAGACTTAAGGACTTCCTTGCAGTTTGCTGTTTACACTGAAAAAGTTTTCTAAATCTATCAACTTCATGTTTCATTAATACTTCATTTGGAATGTTCACCTTGGGTAAATCAATTTTCACATTTTTAAGTTCGTAAGAGAAATTGACATCTAAAATTGCTGGTTGAGTCATCATACTTAAAGGATCATTCACCAGTGCTTTTCCCAAAGTAGTATCTGTAGAAAAATTCTTCGCAGCATTGTGTTTTAATAAATTAATTTGCTTTTTGTCAGAAAAACACTGTTCCTTTTCAGATGGCATGATTTTAGGTTTTCCTTTGCTTTAAGTGAATTCTTGAGACTAGTCTTAGTTCCTGCAGCAAACAAGACTCCTGCGCCTTTTTCTGAAGGTTCTAGAACTTCCCCATTTTATTCTCCTGAAATCAGAAAACAAACAAAGCAAATATTACATTTAAAACTAATACGATTAGAGCACTCATGACAATTCATTAATAAATACATGCCAATCTTGGAAGTTGTTGATGTTTATAATAGTATTTGAGCAAAAAAAGCTAATGCAAAAAGGTAAGACATTAGACTGTAACCTTTTTTTGTTTGTCTGTGTTCAGAGGTTTTTGCTGGGTTAGTTTGTTGTTTGGGGTTTTTTACCCCACAAAATATACATAAATCTTGAAAAATAAGCTTTAAAGGACATCTACTGAAAGATGAAAACATTGAAATTCCATTACATCAGATTTTGGTTGTCTCCCACCAGGACAGACTGTAAGCATGAGAAATCCCAAGAGCTGCTTTTTTAAAGTGAAGCTAGCATTTATTACTCATTCAGGATTTCAAGCACTTACAAACACAGCACCTCCTCTGTCACATGGATTGCTAACTGAACCTTGCTGAAGTACCAAAACCAAGTCAAATTCAGCAGGACCTGATATTTTTATTACTCAATTCTGTTACTCTATTAGCCAACTACTGTGCTTGAAAAGAGGGGAAAAAAATCTCACAAAAGATCTACTTCACCAATGGAGACATTACCTTTACCAACGCCAAAAAAATGCGCCACACATCTACAATGAATTTCTCGCATGCCCATCTTAGTATCACACAAGTCTGAAGTAGTCAGCAGAAAAAAGTTAACTTTGGTTTCTCACCAATGTTCCTGTGTATAGGTTAATCTTTTCAGAACAAGAGCATGACTGACAACAGTACTTCTCTATGGATTAAGAGGCTCAAATAGGCATGGTCAGCATGACTTAATGTCAGTGTTTCCATAACAGGCTGCACTGACAATTTATAGCAGCTCAAGTCTATGCTCGAACAACACTCCCACATGTCAACTTAAAATCAGCAGAAATGGAATAGCAGTGAAACTCATTTGGATTTTGAAAAGTGAAACTGAAAAGGAATAATAAAACCGTTTCTTCACGAGTATAAAATACTGTTTACTAAAAAATTTTCCATAGCAGAAGTCATAGCATCACTTTCTTCTTTCCTAGTAAAAGTTAGCAAAGTGTTGGCTGAAATCAGATCAGCAGCTCTCTCCACTATTCCCCTGCCCACCATGAAGCAACACAGACTTGGAACTCATTAGATCATCCTATTTATTCACAAACTGAAAGAATGATCACATCCTCTCCCTCATTGTGATAAAGTACAAGAGTTGCTTCTAGAGCTCCAGAACATCATAAGCATCACCACTAAGGTCTTCCAAATATTTTCCCATACTCCTATGAGAAGGAAGTATCTAGCATTAAACAGATAAATACTTGACAAAGAAAATGGAGACTGAAAAGTTTTCAAGGCCATGTTCAGGTATCACATAACAAGAAAACCAGAATACCTTTTTTTTTTTTTTTTTTTTAAAAGCATATGTTTTATTGCATTCCTTTGAAAAAGATATTAGTATTTCTGCAAAATTCTTGAAAATAATAAGCAAAACAGACTTTGACATTTTATGCAGACTCCAATATCAATTCAACTAACTGTGTTCTTCAGCTAGGAGACCTGCAAGATTTCAACTATACATTTGACATTGAAAAAACAAACAAAACAAAACAAAAAAAAACCCCACAAACCACAGACACATACAAACACTCCCTCCTTGGGAGTCTTTCTAAAGTAAAACATTTTAGGTACAGGATTTTGTTGGTTTTGGTCTGTCTGGGGTTTTTTTAACTTCATTGATACATTTCCCATCTTCAACACAGGAGATAACTACATGCTATATTACTCTACTTTGAGTCTTCAGAAAAGATGAACTCATCTACCTTACGTTCCATTATCACCAAGAGATTACTGTATTATAATGCTTTCTCTTGTCAATGGTAAATCCCTCATTTGAATGGGAGCAACATGAACTCCCACATAAAGAATAAGTAACTAAAAGTGACTTGGACTTATTTGCTGAAGAACTTTTTTTAATACACAGATGCAACCATGGAGATTACAGGTTGCATGATGCAATACATCATCCTGATGGCAGCTGCCTATCATTCACATTAAAATGTTACACTGTCAAATACCGAAACCTGAAATGTGTACGCAATTAACACTATAAAAATCAGAAGTGGATGCAGTATGCTGCAGAGAACAAGCCTCGGGCTTTTAACATGGGGCTAATGTGGTCCTTAGTTGGGCAACATTTCACTAACTGGACAAAACATTTATGTTTTGCAAAGAATCTCAGTTGGGTATACTCAAGCCTGAGTTGAGATCTCCTTTAACTAATTAACCACACAAATTACAATTTAGCTTTGTTATTATTGGGTAGCCCACCACTAGTTGGTGCAACTTACCTTGTCATGGTGTGGTGGCTTGCGTGCCTTGTCGGGACAGACTAAAATGTTGCACCCTGGCCCTCCAGGTTGGGGGTTTTGTTTTGGGCTAACAACCCAATCGTGTAAAAAACAAAATCTGTTACAGAAATTGCAACAACACTATCCCACCGGGTTCGGTGGCATAGTGTTGTTGCAGCCCTATGCTCCTCGAGGAGTAACAAGGACCAAACAAAACATTATTGGGTAGCATACAACTATTGACAAGCACCTGCAGCACAATAAAGAAAAAATATATACTAGAAACAACCAACTAGTAAAAAATATAATCATAGGGATCTTTAAATGTACATTATCAAAGAAGAAGTCACACTTACACATTAAGAAAAAACTTGACTTCAATTCTTCAACAGCCTTTTTAACATTTTTCCACACACATGGAAGAGGTAAATATATAAGACTCAGAAAAGGCCACAATCAGGAGGAAAACTGAAAAGAGTTCTGGAAACAAAAGGAAAGACATTTTAAAAGGGGTAAATACAAGGATAACTGAAAGAATAAGCCAAAAAGCATAAATCCTTCACAATTTTACATTATCTGCATTTTAATACATTGAAGACAGAAAACCTGTATATGTACTATGTTCTCTCTCAATGAACACCATCCAATACAATACAAATTCTAAATTAATGAGTGAGATTAAAAATTGCTAGCAAACTCCTCCTAACAAGGCCTATCTTAACCTTAGCTTTGTCAGTACTTCTCAGGCGTTCTAACTGATAAGCATAAATATATAATAATTTAAGACGGAAAGCAATAACTGGTACCTCAGTCCATCAAATTTTAACTTAAGATCTAAGCTTCTTTTGAGTTCAAGTTAAAATTGTAATAAGTTCTATAGCAAAGACCTAATTATAATTTTCTAGAAAGTTTTGCAAAAACCCAGGGGGGAGGATGGTTGGAATATTACATTCACAATATTTTAAACAAGTTAAGTAAATTATAAAGCAGATATAATGACTACAAACCCTGGAAATACATGAGCACATGCCAAAGTTAACTTTTTTTTTTTTTAAAAAAGGCAACTAAGCACAAGCATAAGTAACCACTTGAAACTCTAAGCCTCAATTTTCTTCTCCCAAGAATGCTCCAATATGTCAGTATTTTGTTTAAGAAGAGTACACATGGAAGAAAAAAAAATGTTTTAGCTACGTAGTTTAATCTAGTGAGAAATGACAGATAAGAGTAAGACACAACTAAGTTAGTTACCTTTAACAATTTTTCCATTTAGAACAAAAAAAAAAAAAAAAAGAAATTCAAAAACCATTTCCAAGCAAGTAGTATTATCAATATTTCCATAAAAATTGCTTACATTCATTAAATTTTACTTAAAAAAAAAAACCAAAACCACGATTCTAAAGTATTTTCCATGCTTGGTCCCATCCTACATGTGTGTGCAAATTTAAAGTAGTGCCTTCATCTCTACAAAGATCTGAGCACACGCAGGAACTTACAGAACTAGATCTTCAAGAACTCAAAGAGCTAGAGCTTCTGGCGGTCAGATACAATCTGACACCGCAAAACGCTGCTTTTGCAAAAACAAAAATATAAAACTAAGTGACCAAATCCCTCTCAAAGCTGACACACACAGACGCTCATGCCGCACAGCAAGCTTGCCGCTCAACGCTCCAGCGATACGCGGCCACCGCCACCGTACCTGCACCCAACCACTTTCTCATCCCGCACTTGCCATGTCGGGGGGACGCTCCCCGCCTCCCCGCTAACGAGCAGCGGTCCCACAGGGCGCTGCCGGGGCTTACCGAGGAGCAGGGCCAGGGCGCGGGCTGTGCCCCTGTCCCCGGGACGAGGAAGCAAGGGAAGAGCAGGGACAAAACACGAAGCGGTCGCTGACACCAGCCCGGCGGGGGTCGAGGGAGCCCCCGGAGCTGCCACCGCCTCAGGGCCACGCCGCGTGCTCCACCCGACCGCGGCGGCAGCGCCGGGCGCTCCCCGAAATTGGGATGGGGGCGAGTGGGGACGCCTCCGCTCCCCAGCTCCTCCTTGGGAGCTACCTCGGGTCCTCGGGCGGCACCAGCGGGCAGAGCTGCCCACGCCCCGCCGGGCCGCCCGCCGCGGGGCGCCCACACGGCCCCGGGGGGCAGCCGCGCTGCCCGCGACGCCTCCCTGGCCCCGCGTAGCCCGGCGGAGGGATACGGTGTCACGGGAGATCCCGGAGCCGGCCATGAGGCATTCTCGCCCGCCCCTGGCCACGGCCAGGCGCTGCCCGCGGAACCCGGCCGCCCCGCCGCCGGCCCCGGCCGTCCCACGAACTTCCCGCGGCCGCAGAGGGGCGGGGGGCGCGGAACTATTTAACGGCTCAGCCCTACCACGGGGCGGCTTCCTGTCCCGCCGCGACTCGCATCTCCTGCCCGCTCCTCGCCGCCGCGGCCCGCGCTGAACCGCCCCCTCCTGCACCGCGCGGGGACCACCCTCCCTTCTGTGCCCCGCGCCCCTGGCGGAGTTACCTCGCCCCTCTCCATAGCCCGGCCACTCGCCGTTGGCGGCCATAACAGTTTGCATCCGGGGACTGCGGGGCTGCGAGCCGAAGATGGGGGCGGCCGCGGCGGAGGGATACGCGTTCACCTGGAGAGACGGACGGCGGCCGACGAGGCCCAGGGCGAGGGAGTGCTCGGGCTGGGGGAGGGGTGGGGCGCCACCGCCCCTGGGCGGGGCGGGCGGCTGCCCCGCGGGGCCGGCCCTCGGTGGGCGCGAGGCGGCGGCATCGACAGCCTTCCCCCCCCGCCCCCCGCCTTCCTCGTCTTCCTCGTCCTGCCCCTCGGACGTGGCCGCGGGGTCTGGGGACGGAAGGGAAGCACAATGCTGGGCCGCCCGGCGGGAGGGCCGAGGCCTCCCGCACCCCTTCCCCGGGGCCGCCGCGGCCTGGTGCCGGCCGAAGGCCTCCCGCCGGGTGGCCGCGCCGGGCCTTGGCACAGGGCACGGCCGTCGGTACATCCTGGGCACAGGGCCCGTTGTTACCTGTCAATGGTTTTGCGCTTCCCTCAGCCCAAGGGTGTGTGCGGGACAATGGCCGTTAATGGCACTGGGCAGGGAGAGCTGATCCCTGTCGTAAAGCCCCCAGAAAGGTCCTCGCCAGGCTGGCTGTGGTCCACCCCAGAAAAAAATTTGCTGAGTTTCGTAGATGCAGTATATAGGGCATGTCTATAGAAGATGGCAGCACTGAAAGCATCCAGAACATTACGCGGATTAGATGAGTTGATGCGTTTTCATACGCTCGAAATAAGACAAAAGCTGAAAATCACTACAAAGTCAAAGTTTGCCTTGTTAGAGACATAATATCTTTGATACTTATGCGAGGGATAAGGCACGCTTCTCAGTAGTAGCGTGTTCTAAACTTTTGTGCTAAGTTTTAATGTGCGTGGAAGATGACCCAAAGTAAGATCACCAACGCGCGTGACGGCGCGTGTGAAACGGGAAATTCAGATGTACCACGGCCAAAAAGTGGCAACCGCCATGGCAGAAATAGACTGTAAAGGTGAATTGTGAGTGGAGAGATCACTGAAAAGGAAAGCCTCTCTCCACTTGCAAAATAGCATTCAAAAAACAAAAGCAAAGAGGACAAAGGTTTAGATTCCCAAAGGAAAAAGCTTAAACCGACTTATGAGCAATTTGACTGTGCAATTCAGCTAATTTTTTCTCTAGAAATCTTGTAACATCTTACTAGTTGCAACAAAGTTTAAGGAATACACTTTTTATTCATGATTAAATTTGGGTACAAGAAGGAATGTTGCTGTCCTTGGGTGTATATGTGTATGTGTGCATGTAATAAGGATCCATTTAACATGAACATATTTTTAATTCCTCATTCAAACTGACATCACTTATTTCCCTTGTGTCTTGGACTGTAAAAGAAAATTACTAGAAGCCATTTTGGGGTGGGGTTTTGTGGCCCTAAAGAAAATCTTCAGCAATAGAATTCTATCATTGATGGTTCTACTACACCCAAATGAAACAATCTGTGCCAAAAGCAAGCAGAAAAACACACTGGTGATTTGCGTGCAAATCTTCACATTCTTCTTCTGGCCTCTAATTCATTACATTTATCTAAATGGTCAGAAGGGGAGATTGTACATATGTGCCCATAGTGGTCTGGAGGAACAGCATAGTTCTGGCTGCAGCCCTAAAGTCAAAAAAGATAACAGAAAAGAATTATCCATTACGATCATCCGTCTAACAATAGACGTATCAAATTTGCGTTAGAATGCTCGTATTCCTAATCTGAAATTAAAATCTACATCATATTGTCAACTGTTCATCCCAACAAATTCACATATAAACACAGAAACAAATATTTTATCTGTACTGTATCGCTTCATTGTTTAAATTTACAACGCATATGGATGTCAAGCACGAGAGAAAAAGGAAACCAGCAACAAAGAAAGAAACCAACAACCAGAAAAACAACAAGAGAAAGAAAGAAAGAAAGAAAGAAAGAAAGAAAGAAAGAAAGAAAGAAAGAAAGAAAGAAAGAAAGAAAGAAAGAAAGAAAGAAAGAAAGAAAGAAAGGCTAACATCTAATAAGAAAGAAAGAAAGAAAGAAAGAAAGAAAGAAAGACTAACATCTAATTTGTCATATACATTGAGAGTCTTTGCAGCACAGGAGGAATCCGAAAAGATGACATCAAAACACATGCTTCTAACAATAAATTATACTGGAATTAAGATTTGTGTAGGAATATATGGAAAAAAGAAAGGTGGCAATCCAGTGAAAAATGACAATGGGCAAGCCCACCAAAAAGATTGACATTGTATAACAACTTCTCCCAAAATTAATGAAGAAGCTCTTTAGTCGTAAGAGTCAGCATCCACCAAAATTTCTAAGCAATAGTCTACAACCTTCTCATTTTGTGGGAGTACTAGGAACCCCTTATAAACCATGATATGAGAGGGTGCCTTAAAAACCTTTTTGAATCCACATGCTCACCGCTGAAGAGAAGACCAATGAATGCAACAGCTGCCATCCTACCACGCTCAGAGTAGAAACAGAACCAAAAGCCATCAAGGAAATTCAAGTGAGACCAGTGTCTTCCAAAGTGTTTCAGAAGTGAGTGCACAGAAGTGGAGAGCACATGCGTTTTCTGAGTATTCTAATGCCGGCAGTTGAACCACATGTGGCATCAGGCATGAATTGTGATGGAGTGCATGAATGCAAACTTAGATCTTTTTAACTACTTTTACCTCATCCTTACAATATGATTTCTTTAAAGTAGCATCAGGCACTGTCCTATTTCAAGGATCAATGAATGCTGCATGAGGACTAGAATATCTTTGTGCTCTTTTTCCTGAAGACAGAGATCACACATGATGCATCTGGATAGGAACGATATGTACACACCACCCTTACCTTCCCAAATTCTTAAAAAGCAAGGACTGAATCCACATAATACTCTACTCCTTTCTTCTTTTTCAGAAGATAAATTGAAGTTGGTCCACTTTACTATGTGAGATCCTATGAAAATTGTTCAACTGCAAGACAGTCGATGCTCTTGCATGAAATATCCCACAGCAGTTGTCACCAAAAAAAGTTGATCTAACGTCTGCAGTCAGGGTTTTTTCTGAGTATTGGCTATTGTCTCCACAAGCATATGTAAGCTGTGTAGTATTTTGGAAACCTGAAAGGTTTGTACTGTCCCAGTGCACATTACGTCACATTATTCTGTGCATCTGAAATAGCAAACAATGACAGGACTTTCCCATTACATATGTCATTGGCGTTAGTCTGTTATAAATGTGTAGGGCAATTAAGCACAAATATGTGGCTTTCATAATGCATTTTTTAATGTTGTTGCTATTAGTTCTGTATATGTGATGTTTTACAATTGAAAACTCAATGCTTTCCTCAATACATGGGTGTGTCACAAAAAACAGGAGTACTGCATCCCCGGTTTCAGTTAGATACCCAGCTTCTCTATGGATAGCAGGATGGATTGGATCAATTTATTGCATCAACTGCTGGACTATCGGAAATTACTTATATCAGAAACAAATACACACCAAATAATTGGGACTAAAGCAAGGATTTCCTCAGAAATATTCTGGAAAAAAAAAGATAATTCAATTTTTAAAAGTCTATACTGAGGCAAATACCAAGCACAGATCACCAAATGAAGCTGAGGAACTCTTCATTTTTTAAAGAAAACCACTTCTTTTTAATACGAAGTTGCTCATGCATTTGCCTGAAATCATTACATTTGATCACATATGTGAAAGACCTTCTTTTAGATTTAGAACAATAATGAAGTGTTACTGCTAGTGTGGTCCATATTGGAATTACAAAGTGGAAATACTTGTCTAAAAGTGAAAACATTATTTCATTCAGATTTTCACATTTGTAGGTATGTGTAGGAAAACAGCCAAATCTCAAAAAGTTTTTTAATCTATAACAATTTTTAGTCTTGGTTTTCTGCCATTTTTTGTTCAATCTAACATGAATTTAAATTAATTTCTCTTTCCACAGACATTACCAATGCTATAGTTGTTTTCATTTGAACTTTTATTTCTGCAATTTTAATAATTATGGTTTAGATAGCTCTAAGACTGATTGGCACCATGAAACCCACAAAGAAAGCTAAATTATTTACTGCTTTCACTATTACAGCGTCACTGTAGATGTGCAGGTAAACCCATAATGAGAATTCAGTGGTGTTCTTATGTTAATATTGATACCATTAAGTGTCAGCATTAATACTGCTGTGTTTATAAGATAATGTATCATGAAAAGGAAGCCTTGCCATTATGCTTTCCTACTGTTTTAACCAATGAAATAAAATGAGGCTATTTACCATAAAAAGCAGAAAAACATAAGATGTTTATTTTATTGACTTAGTTAACTATAGGCAACTGTACATTGCAAAATATTTGATCATCAAAGCCAATAATTTAGTGTGTCAGAAACCAATTTCTCATAAAAAGGCAATTTTCTTATTTTCACTGATTTTATTTTAGAGAAAGATACATAGAACTTCTCTTACAGTCATCAAGAAGCTCATTCATACAAGCAGTGTTTCAAGTACACCATAGGAAAAAAAATGAACTCTGCCTAGCCAATGTATTATTTATTTTAGTGACAAACACAGTTTGTAGCTTTTTGTAAGCAGATCAGTATGGAAATAATAGATTTGAAGAATGAACTCAAAAGACCCCACCAAAAAGCTTTTATGTAAGTATACATTAGTAAAAAAAGAATAATACAAGAAAGTAAAGTTAGCAGCTTTAAGGAGTGAACTGGTATGGAACACAATAGAATAGATGTATTTTCTTTGAACCCTCCATTTACAATACGTTGTTTATCTATCAGATTACACTTTCTATTTACGAGTCATTGCAAGAATTTGAAACAACCATCTAGCAGTCAGATTACTTGACTCAGGCTTTTTGTTGGTGTCAGAATAGATCTTTTATAACTCCTATGAACCAGATATTCTTAAAAGAAATAGCAGAGGTATCTTACGTCTTTGCTTTTAGTTCAAAGACTGTACTTCTAAGTAGTTGGTGTACTAAAGCTAAGCAATGGCTGTCAATTCCTAATCATAATTTTCCTTCCTTTGAGTGTTA
The DNA here is from genome assembly GCA_013400195.1 of Aramus guarauna. Taxonomy (NCBI): domain Eukaryota; kingdom Metazoa; phylum Chordata; class Aves; order Gruiformes; family Aramidae; genus Aramus; species Aramus guarauna. The sequence goes on from VXBL01003649.1 coordinate 1,201,119, forward strand.
GTCCATGGTTCCTTCCTCCATGGATTTCCAACCTCTGCTACCTGTGATATTGCCCACCCAGTTGTACCACAAAGCCAGACGTATTTTTTATATACTTTTCTTGAACATACTGGACCTGTTGGAGTGAGTCTGGAGGAAGGCCATGAAGACGATCAGAGGGCTGGATCACTTCTCCTATGAAGACAGGCTGAGAGAGTTGGGGTTGTTCAGCCTGGAGAAGAGAAGGCTCCAGGGAGACCTTAGAGAAGCCTTCCAGTACCTGAAGGGGCATACAGGAAAGCTGGAGAGGGACTGTTTACAAGTGCACATAGTGATAGGACAAGGGGTGATGGCCTTAAGCTGAGGGAGGGTAGATTTAGATTTGATATTAGGAAGAAATTCTTCCCTGTGAGGTTGGTGAGTCGCTGGAAGGGGTTGTCCAGAGAAGCTGTGGATGCCCCCTCCCCTGAAGTGTTCAAGGCCAGGTTGGATGGGGCTTTGGGCAACCTGGTGTAGTGGAGGGTGTCCCTGCCCATGGCAGGGGAGCTGGAACTAGATGGTCTTTTGAGGTCCCTTCCAACCCAAACAATTCTATGATGATATGATATTCAGAACTTGCTGTCTTCTGGAAAAACAAATAATCATTTGAGCTGTTCTGGTGATAGTAGCTGTAGCTGCCAAGCAGTACATAAGAATATGGTTTATAATCTCATTACAGACAAGCCAGGAAAGAAATATAAATTAATTACTTTTTATAAAGTAATTAATAAATGTATTCAGTAATAATTTAATACATATATTAACTGCTGAAATAGAAAAATTTATGAGATTAAGTTTCACTTACTGTTACTAAAAGCCACAAAGTGATTCAGAATTTTATGTGCAATAAATAAGGAATGATTTAGCCCACATCATACAAAAAATATCAGAAACAGGAACTCTTCCAGAGTATGCTGTATCTGTACAGCCAATAGATGACCAAGGTGTAAAATGAGCATTCAGAAGATAAAACCACAGGAGAAAAACAAAATTAATTATTTGCATCTGTAAGAACAGACTTGTGGAGGTTTCTGCATTAGAACTCTTCTTTATGGACTATGTGTGAAAGAGTCTTCAATTATCTCAAAGTGTCAGTATAAAAGGTTATAGAACAACAAAATGAATGGTAGCAAATTCAGTACGACCAAAGCCAGGAGTTCTAGTGGAATAAAGAATGAAATGACTGCACGATTATGTCTGAGGTGTAACTTTTCACTTAAAACTGGTGTGGTACCAAAAGAATAGAAGGTGGCATATGGGACCTAAATTTTTTACAGGATTCATGAGGTAAACTAAAGAGCTATTAACTAATAAGTTTTAAGTCCATACAGAGCAAACTGATAGGAACATGGAATACATAGCATTTTGGAATTTAAAGTTGATTTTCTTGGAATTTGTCAGAAAGTCCCACAAGATTGTCTGTTAAGGCCTGTGCTGCTCAGTATTTTCATGGAGCAGAACAGTGAGGTAGCACCATGCCAAAGTTTGATGATGACAATAAGTTTTTCAAGTCACAATTTTCTGCAAAGAGCTGCAGACAGTGTTCATGGTGCTGAAGAACTGGGCAATAAACCGGAAGATTAAATTCAGTACAATATCAGGAAAAGCAATAGTAATTTTGTATATAAAATGATGGGCTCCAAAATGGCTAATACCACTCAGAAAAAGTATCTTTGAGATGTGATATGAAAACAGTGTCTGTACGCTCAGCAATAATCGTAAAAGCAAATAGAATGTTAAGAACCAGTTGAAAAGGAGTAGAGAACCGAACAGTAGACATCACAGTGCTGCTACATAAATCCTTGCTGTGGGTGTATCTTCCACACTATATTCACTTCTGGCTTTCCTTTCTCAATCTGGATATCACAAAACCAGGAGGGTTACAAAGAAGGAACCCAAAAGCATGGAATCACTTGAGTACAAGAATGAAGAAACCCAGACTTTTCAGCCATGAGGAGGGATTGCTTAAGAGCCGATACAATAGAAGTGATATGAAGGAGGTGAGCAAAGGATGTCTGCTCACCATTTCTTACAGTAAAGAAATTAGAAGGCATAAAATTAAGTTATCAAGAGGCCAGCTCAAAAAAAAGAAATGGGGTGCTATGTGCTATTAAATGTTAAATCAGGGAACATACTCTCACAAGAAGTGAAGGATACCAAGAATTGACATGAGTTTGAAAAGCTAGGAGACAAATTCACAGAAGAAAAATCAAATTATTAAAATGAAAGGTACAACCTCTGAATCAAGGTGAATCTGATCCTCGGATTGCTGCGCACTGGGAGAGCAAGCTGGAAAAATAGCAGCGTTTGCTCTCCTCTTCTACAGCTCTGTTGGAATCTGCTTTTGGCCAGATGATGCTCTGCTAAATAGACTCCGTACATCAGTTCCCCTAGTTAATTATTTTAATGCACCCACCAGATGGACATATCCAGTTAAGAGGCTCTGCTAGAACTGGATATTCTACATACATTTATTCTCAGCATAGCTTTTTCAAATACAATTTCTGATCACTTGCATACAAAGAGTCTGTAGTACGAGTGAGGGAACATTCTTAGGAGGTTACTGAAGCTTCTTTCGAAACTCGTGGGGAAAGTATCTCTCTGCCTTGCCATTATGTGAAGTAAGAGACTTTTTTTTTATTATTATCATTTGGGCATTTGGGAGTGTTGCCAGATGGCAGATGGAAGAGGCATTCTTAGAAATGTGTAAATGAAATTTTTAGAAAGTTTATCACTGTATTTATGGCTCTACCACATGTAATTCAATCAGTAATAATCTGCTCGAAGATGAGATTCACCTTCATGACTAGTTTGCTGTGGTACCAGAATTAGAACTTCTGCATATCTGTTTCTTGATTAGACAATACTAAAGCCACTGTCCTCAGAGTATGTTTTAGTCTCATGAAAACTAAAGTTTGCATGGTTAAGTGAAGATCAGATTTGGCTTATTGTAATTTTAGTGCCAATGTATGCAAGCGTCTTCAGCATCGGGAGCAGTCACAGCTGAAAGAAGGTCAGGCAAGCAGAAACTAGGGCTGGAAAAGAAAGAGGAAAGAGCTAGGAACCAAGGCTGAACAGATCAAGGGCAGGATTAGGAACTAGCACTCAGGAGGAAGAGGAACTAAGACAAGGTCTAGAAAGCAGAAAATTGGATCAGGAATTTAGGCGGGAACCAACACTCAAGAGCAAGAATCTAGAGCATAATTACAACTAACAGGCATTAAGCCACCCAGAACATCCTGTCCCGTTTCCCGTACATCAAGACAGGTTACACTAGTCACCTGGCTCAGAGGCGCGGCCATTACCCTTTGGAAAACTAGTTATGGCCAGATGACTAAGAGAGAGAGATGTCTGAACTGACTGTGGGAGACATCTTGACTTTGCAGCTTTCAGTGACAGCTGAGCTAGCAGGATGTGTTGGGTGACACAAGCATCTTCCACATCAGCAGGTACTAATGGAGGACCCCAACACCCTTTTTATCAATAGCAAAGCCACATGTGAGCAGTGAGCTGGAACACAGTTGCCCAGATGAGAGGGACTGGCAAACCCAGAAAGGTTTGAATCAAAGCAAATTGCATTAATCTGTTAATGCACAGAATGCTGAGAAAACAAGACAATCCTTAAGCCTTTCTCAAAATGGGGAAGATTTTACTCTTGGTGGCAAACAAATTAGAAACCACACACCATTGCACATACAGTCTTTCTGATGCAACATTACAACACACATCCTGAGTACTGGTCTTGTTTTCTTTAGCAAGGCGAGTGCTAATTTCCCTTTCAGAAGGTACAGATACACAAACTGAAATATTTGAAAAAAGCAAATTCTTCTATGCTGTAACATAAGACATGGCATTATATACTTAATGTATTATATACATTATATAACACCATAACTTCTGTCCATTCTTGAATTTCTAATAGTTATGAATATCTCTCAGTAGAGTCTTCTCATAAGTTTTTACCATCTAGGCACACATGTCCATACCTGCACACTTCAGATCAGATTGTTTAACCTCCCTGTCTCAGTTTATCCATCAGTCAGAGTGAAGATGTACACTCATGCGGGTCTTAAAAGAATTAGTTCTTTATCAGATTAATTTGTTCTACAACAAATGCTATTATATTAGCTTAAAGTAGTTCTTTGTCTTACTCTACAGACCAACACCTTTGTACTTTGTTTGATATCTATTAGGAAATTCTTGAGCTTCTTTTTCAAGAACTGGGTGACATTTCTAATATATATTTTTTTCTCATGAATATCAACGTGACTTCCTGCATTTCAACCTTAGATACATACATACACACACACACTTCAAACCAAAATCTCATGGGAGAAGTAAACAACATTCAGGTATGAGTGTTTGCTTCCTGTTGAATTCTGTGGAAATTGTGGAAGTAACTCTGTGCAGAATTGGACATGACTTGTTTCCTCCCTGCTGCTTGAACAATAACTTACATTCCAGTCACCGCTGACAAACCTCTTCTTACGAATCCCTACCAGCCTTGAATCTAATGGGAAACTAAATTCCTATGTTTTACTCAGATACCTGTCTACTTTTATGTACTTTTGCTATATCACCATATGCTGAATTTTATCTAGGTCTTCTAGAAACTGCTCTGAAAAAGTCTGCAGCTGATCCAGTATCCTATCCTGGTATCAAGTTAGACATTGACAGAAATCTCTCCAGTTTTATCCAGTTTTAATCTGTTTCATTGGCTCCCTATAAGGTTTCAAATGGATTTTAAAGCATTATTCTTAGACTAAAATCTAATAATCTGTTGGTTTAGTATAGTCAACAATTCTTAAATTTTGAGTCATCTTGCATTTGGACTCTTAACCTCGCAGATCGTCTACTGCATTTCAGGCAAAGGCAGCAGCACAGCAACAGTTTCTCTGCGTAGCGCAACAACTATGTCATTGCATGTAAGCATCTGTAATCACACTACAAGTGAGTCCCACTTCCATACTCATTCATCTCTGACACTTTTGCTGAGATTATTAATATCAAGTGGTAAATTTTGAAAAGTGGAGACAAAGATCAAACTTCCTTTATATAGGGTTCCGGGCCACATAGTACTGGACTAAATGTGAAGTAGGAACCTACAATGGAAAACCCTTCATATACCATCCTGAAGCCCTTGATAAGACACATAGTCTCTTTCTAGCTATTTCAAAAGGTATATTGGAGACAGCAGGTGCCAGGTTGCCTTTTAATTGTGCCCCATGGCTTCGGATTTCACTGTCTAATGGGAGGAGATCAGTTACACTATGTTGATGTAGTTTAACAACAGGCTAAATAAAGACATTTTTGTTGTTCTGGCTCCTTAATCCATGTGAGCTGTGTTAGCTATTATTTTAGTCCTGTGCCCCACGAGGCTTTCCAAGCAGTTCTCCAGACATGCGCATTGTACCCATTCCTGTTTACAGAAACAGAGCAGACTACTGGTGTGAACATGTTTGTTGGTTTGTAATGAAGTGTCTTTGTATTGGGGAAACTAAGCCTTTAATTAAAACCAGCTGGTGCTATAAACTGTTTCATGCTGTATAATACTGACCATGGTTTTCAGTTAGAGATATGCAAAATCAGGGGGTTTCCTCCATCCTAACTAAAGACTCTGTTGCTGGTTTTCCTCTTAAAGATAAAGTACCCCATTCCACACAAGAAATGAGTAAAACAACTCCATCATAACAATTTTATAATACTAAACACTGCGGTATTTGCATCACAGAGTTTTACAAAAGGACAAATAAACAATGTCCCAGCCACCTTGTTACTGTTTCTGCATTGCCAGTCAGCCAGTTTCTTTGAGTTATAATAAAGGTAAATAAAGACTCCAAAAAGTGCAGGAAATGTCATGCTCCTTGATAGCATATGTATTGACAGTTGATAAGGGAGAGAGGCCATATATGCACAGTTCTGAAAAATAAGAGATGAAGAAGGGAAGTACAATATTCCCATTAAAATAATAGCTCCCATAAGCAAAATCCAGCCTTAATTATTTTCCATTTCAGTTATGAGTTAGCTTTTCTAATACTATTTCATTATCTGCCTTATCATGAAATCTATTCCTGCAAATTAAGCGAGTTTGTGCTTTTAACACAAAACATAACATTGTATTTGTAAATCTACAAATATGAACTTGTTAGGTATTTGTAGAAAGAGTTTACAGTGATTAATAAGGCAAAAGATTAGGAGCAAGGACAATCTGGGTCCTAATCCCAGCTGAGCCACTTATGGTGTAACCTTGGGGAAGTTACTTGACCTTCATGTTTCTCAGCAAACTCTGCTGGAAATTGGATACCAGCTGGACCTTGGAGAATACCAGACACGTCTGCTGAACTCCTCCCAATTAGCAGGGTTAGAATAATGGTGAGCAGGCTTGCATTAAGGTTGTGGGGTGCTATGCAGATAAATACAGTCAAGGATTAATGACCCTCCTTCCCTTTCCTGGCAGGGCTAAACTGCTGTTCAAAGGTGGCCGATGCAATCCACACCCTGTCCAATTGTTGGCTCTATCATAAATGAAAATAATGGTGCATGTGAGGCAATTAGATTTAAAAAGGATTCCAGCTGTTCCCTTCCACCCAGCATTCTCCTGCACTTCCAGCAAGGATATTTATCAGATTATCTGATTAGAAAGATTAGATTTATAGGGACAGTCTCTTAGCTGCATCCATGATGAACTAGCTGCAGTACTTTAATATGGGATCAGTTCTATGCAACTGGAAAAGGCATGTCCAAGAGCTGGTAATCCTAAGATGAAGTATCATTCTGGCCACATTCACCCCAAACACAATCATACTGCCAATGATCCTATGCCAGTAGCCTTATATCATCAAAGAAATTCCTCATGTTAAGTGTCCCAAAATCCTTTCCTGCAACTAGGGGATTTTCCTGAACTGGGTCTAAATTTTCTTATGTCAACATTTGTTGTATTATTTATTGGAAAAAGGAAGGAAGGAAGGAAGGAAGGAAGGAAGGAAGGAAGGAAGGAAGGAAGGAAGGAAGGAAGGAAGGAA
>VXBL01003649.1:1208239-1218821 GCA_013400195.1 Aramus guarauna
AGAGAAGAGAAGAGAAGAGAAGAGAAGAGAAGAGAAGAGAAGAGAAGAAACACAGTGCAGAAAGGTTCAGTCTTTAGTCACTGTGGCAATAAAATGATACAAACCCACATAATCTTCTGACCTCATGGTTCATTGAAGGGAAAACAATAAGAAGAAAGTTGTGCTCACATACAACCGCCATTATGTATAGTTCAGACATGGTTTCATGCAAGTATCAATAAAAGAACATTAAATACTTACAATATCACCATGGAAGTACTTTGAAAACCCAGATAACAAAACAGCACTATATTATCATATGAAATCTTCCATATTTCTACAAGAGCAAATAGTTCTCAACAAGTAATTAGAATGGTAGCTAATATAGCACACTATAATAACTAATGTGCTATTTCAGAATGATCAAATTGTGAAGAAACTGCGATGTGCAGGCTTAAGTAAAATGCCCATTACTTTGCTTTTATGGTGATCCTCAGTCAATATGTTTGTTTCTTTGTTTATTCATTCAGTAGGGTATGGAGCTATACTTCCCAAAAGAAGCATACAAAAATGTCTTTGAAACTCCTCTGTGTGACAACCCATGGCCCATTTAGGCTTGAGGGAGAGGGAGAGTAGGGATTTTTGACAGATTACTGCTAATTTGCTGCAAAGTTCTCCATCCGTTATTTACTGTTCTGTTATTTTACAACCAACTTATTTTCCAGCAGAGCCATGGAGACACACAGACATGCCCTTGAGTGCAGTCTTGTTGGTAGTGCTTATATGTCTGCTAAACAAAAAGCTAAATACACCTATATAACTTCTTTTAAGTCCTCTCTGTAAAGGATCATGTAGCACCATGTAAGACCTCCCAGTATGTTGACCGGTTTAGGCAACATGTGGGTTGTCTAAATCTGCTGCGGACATAATACAGCTGAAAATACTTCACAAAAGAAAAAAGCAGGAAAAGCAGGGAAGAAATTATGTCCAGGTGTCCACTGTCTGACAGGATTTTTTTCTGGAGTTGGTACAGCTCATGCCTTATCAATTTCTGCTCTGTGCCAGGACTGCTCAGGTTAGTTAGGTCTGCTGGCAAATTTTGCAAGGATCAGCTCTGCAGGAAAGCACACATCATCTCAAGATTTGGCACCCAGCATCACATCTTCTTAGATGGGGAATGTGCTGGCACATTCCCACTGCTTCCTGAGAGACCTGGGGAACAGCTACAAACACAGGATCTTTGCAGGAACAGAGGGGAAATCTCATGTTTCTGCAATGTTGTGGAAGTCCCAGCAAAATGTATCCAAGCAGAGAATCCAAACTTTAGTCCATCTTCTAGGTGGCCCTGCTCTTCACTGTCCCATTATCATGATGTAGTTCACAGCAAATTCTGATGTTTTGTAGGCACTACTTTGACTGTGTCAGAAAAGGTGCAACTGCTGTCTGTTAAATTGTGATAACATTTATTCCACCTTTCAGATTCAGTTTTCCACCTTGTTCCACATCTGACTGAGGAACTCTCAGAAAGAACTTGTGCCTTATTCTTAATCCCTGTCCCTGATCAAAGCAAGGAAGAATTTTAGCCTTGACAATGCAGCTAGAAAAATTATATATATATACTGAAATCTTGTTCTCATTAAAACCAAAGGGTATTTTGTGCTTGAAGTTTAATTGGGTGGAATTGACCCTCAAAAACATGGTATACAATTTAGAGAATTAAAAGATACCAAATTGTCATTCCCTAGGACACCAAATCCAAAAATAAGTGCAATGAGTCAACTGGAGATGCCCATCTTTCTCCATTAACTATAGATGGAATTTAAACAACTATTTCTTGACTACATATTTAACCAATAAATAGCTAAAGGTACATGGGCTGAATATCATCTTTAATGGGTTAAGAACACTGTAATGCACATGCATACACACACACGCATCACTTACTGATAGCATCACTTGTTACAAGCCATCTTCTATCCAAGGCACTAGATTTCAGTTGACTGCAATTTGACAAACTATGTTTGATGTGAAGGCTTCAGTCTTTGGCTGAATGTTTTGCAAAAATTCAGTCAGAAATGAGGATCAGGTTAGGGAATATTTAAACAAATTGGACATACAATCCATGGGACCTGATGGGATGCACCATATGAGTGCTGAGGGGGTGGATAAAGTCATTACAAAGCCACTTTCAATAAGCTTTGAAAAGTCATGGGAACTGGAGGTCTCCTGTCACTCATCTTCAAGAACAGCAAGATGGAGAACATGTGGATCTAGAGGCCAGTCAGCCTCACCTCAATCCCTGGGAAGGTGATGGAGCAAATAATCCTGCAAAACCATTTGAAACATATGATGGACAAGAGGGTGGTTAAGAGTAGTCAGCAGAAATCATGCCTGAACAACCTGATGGCCTTCTATGATGATGTGGATGTTGTTTGTCTTGACTTTAGTAAAGGCTTTCAACACTGTCTCCCTAAACACACTCAGACAAACTGATGAAGTGTGGCCTAGAAAAGTGGACAATGAGGTCAGCTGAAAACTGAAGTGCGCGCAGGTGCAGAGGCTTGCGATGAGAGGCATGAAGTCCAGTCACTAGTGGTGGACCCCCAGGGTCAATAGAGGGTCCAGTACTGTTGAACCTCTTCATTAAAGGCTTGGATGATGAGGCGGAGTGCACCCTTAGCAAGTTTGCAAGCCATACAAATTGGGAGGAGTGGCTGATACACAAGTTGGCTGTGCTGCCATTTAGAGAAACCTCAACAGGCTGGAGAAATGGACAGACACAGATCTCATGAAGTTCAACAAAACAAGGAGGTTGGACTAAATGATCTCCAGGGGTCCCTTCCAACCTCACCAATTCTGTGATTCTGCAAGCCTGAACAAAGCTAAGGAAAAGAAGAACATTATTTTCCTTACATTAAAAATAGATATATTGGTGCTTTTTTTGACAGAGATATCTCTTTATCTGGTTTGAAGCAGCAACTTGAAATTTGGCAGAGATAGTTTTTTTGTATGAAGGATACTCCTATTGCCTTCCTGAGAAATAGTCTCCTAAAGATGAACAATTCATAAGTTTACGCAATATCTATTTTTACATATGCTCACTAGGAATTTATTAGAGATTAACAGCTACAATTCCAAAGATACAGTTATCCCTGAGCATGATAAAACTTCCTTACAGCTACAGATGAAAACAGTCAAGGATACCTCTTTTCACTTCTCTCTGAAAGGCTGTTTCACTCCATGAATAGCCCAAAGCCACCTTCTAGTTCCCAGTCTAATTTTGTTCATGATGAATTATAACCTCTCCCTCTTACACTGATACTAGTATTTAATGGTGAACATCTTGTTTAACTTTGTAAAATGAAGGTTGAATGGAAAATAAAGATTCTGTGAATGCTTTGGAGAAGTAGGTATCAAGGAAGAAGCAGGCTCAGGACAAAGGGTATGGTAAGAAAGATGCAAAAGAAGAGGAGGGACTGGCTTGGCAAGGAGATTTTGTTAGGAGTAGGTGGCAAAGGCAAACTAGGATTGGGAATTGTTGAGGACAATGCGTGAGGGGAACCACAAGCCTTGGGCAGAAGAGATGGTTTGCCTGATGGGGCATTGTGGCTAGACAAATTACTGAGGTAAAGGTACTGGCAAGTCAGAATTGAGGAATATGGGAAAGAGAGGCAAAACTTACTGACAAGAACCTGAGGGTGGAGAGACAACTGGGATGGGTATTGTGAACAAACTGAGGAAACAAGGAGAGGGGGGAGTCTGAGACAAAGGGCAGGGTTTGTGCGTGAGACTGAAACTACAGGCTGATGACACTAGTGGGTCAATATGTTGCTCTCTGATAGAATCACTCATCTGGGGAATTTTTAATAAAACTGGGAAATTATGTTTTTAAAAGAGATGCTAAGTCAAAAACTTAAAGAGTAACAGAACTAATGTTGCCCATTTAGCTTCTCTGTGCATGTGCCCAGTGATGCAGCTCTTGCTCCAGTTTCAGAGAACAACTTACTGCGGATTCGAATTGGACTGTGCAGTGAGGGACACACTGTCTGTGAGCCAGGAAACGTGAGGTGGGCAGGACAGGGGATTACAGCAATAGTAAGGACAGCTTTGCACAGTTAATGCAGCTGCTATGCTGGAGAATACAGTTCTATCCCTGCGTTTTCTAGAGGTCCCCTGGTATGCTGACCAGGCCACTGAAATGCCATTTTACATCTGTTCAGGATTTCAATGCCTCTTTTTCTGCATAAAAGCTACTTAGGGTCCCAATGTGCAGAAGTACCCAGCAGTTGGATCTGCTGCCCACACCAGTGGGAAAGACTGTCAATATGCATAGTGAAGTATCATGCTGAATTCTCTGAAGAATTACCTTCCAGTTTTCTTAAATTGAGCAGCCAGCACTAATTCCAATTTTATTCTCCTCATGTCCTAGAACCGCTTCTGTAAGGAGCAGTCAGAATTTACCTCAAAGAGATTTTGTGAAGATGAGTATTAATGAAGAGACAGATATCCTTGTTACCATCACACAAAATCATCAGAAAATTCAGAATTATCTTTTCAAAAGACATCTGACTAGACTGCAGTGAACAAGGTGTAAGTACACGCTTCACACTTCTCGTTCTTCAACGAGAAAGAAACAACAAGTTGGATAGGTATTCAGCAAGTAAACACTGTTCTTCCTGTGCAGGGAGGGATGCAGGAACCCTGCAGGAAAAAAGCAAGCCTGTTGGGGATGTGCAGTCTGCCCTGCTCCAGGCTGCATTGATTAGGCTGCTCAACAGGGACCCCACAACAGCCTTGTCTGCTTTATTTTATATTCCTTCCCTCCCACCACCCTAAATAAGCAACCCACCCTGTTTTACTCTTTCCCCAGTGGCCTCCATTTTGCTCACTACATCCTTACTTGAGAACTGCAGCCTCAGCCAGCACATCCCTGCTACTGTCTTTGAAAATTTTCGCTCATCAGGAGTTCCTCGCACTCCCTGTTCACATGTTTTGTCTGGTAGTTCCTCCTGTTACTGTATTGCTAGTTTAGCCTTGGGTTGGCCCACTACTGTCCCCTTTCCCTGTCTGCAATGCCAGCAGCTTCTCACACTGTCAGCCCATGTTCCAGGTGAGGACTGAGGGTAGCTGCAGCCCAAAGACCTGCTGTTGCCAGCACCACTGTGACCCTAGAGAGGCACTACAGCCTGCACACAACGAGCCACCCTGCAGCAGTAATCAGCCCTGTAAAGAGGTGGCTTTGTTGCTGGTGGCACTTGCCATATCTCCCTCAACACAATATGTAGGGACTGTTGCAGCGAGGTTGACCTGGTTCTGGCTAGGATAGAGTTAATTTCCCAAGGAGCCAGGCCAGGTAAGCCAAGCTGGCTGGGGGGCTATTCCATACCATGTGACGCCATGCTCACCGTAAAAGGGGGCTGGTCGGGGAGGGGCAGGTTCTGCGTGGCTCCAGGCTGGGCTGAGTGTCCGGGGTCTGGTGGGTCAGTTGGTTGTGGGATCGGTAAATTGTTTTCTGTTATCACTCATTGTGTATATTTGTTATCAGTACTGTTGTTGATTGTTTCCCTCTCCCTTGCTGTCCCAGTAAACTGTCCTTACCCCAAACCATGAGGCTTTTGCCTTTGTTTGTCCGTTCTCCTCCCCACCCCGACGCGGGAGGGGTGAGCGAGCGGCCGCGTGGTGCTCAGCTGAGCCTAGAGACACTATCAACTATATCACACTCCCACAAACTCACCAACGCAAGCATTCTTACAATGGTGGAAGCAACCACTGGATGGCTGGAAACATATCCTGTGTCCCATGCGACCACCCAGAACACTACCCTGGGTCTTGAAAACCAAGTCCTGTGGCAACACGGCACCCCAGAAGGAATTGAGTCAGACAATGGGATTCACTTTCGGAACAACCTCATAGACACCTGGGCCAAAGAGCATGGTATTGAGTGGGTGTGTCACATCCCCTATCATGCACCAACCTCTGGGAANCATACCAGATACACCAGCCGTGAAAAACTCCGGATGCAGCAATCCAGCAGCACATACCATTGCTCCTGCCCTGGGGGACTGTGGTAACAGATGGAGCCCAAAGCCATGGACTGAATGAACTCAACGGACATTTTAGAGTGATGGCCCATAGAGTAAGGGAATGATATCTGTGGAATAATCTGGGCATGACATAGATGGCATGGAATAAGGGGTGGATAATGTCCTGGCTCTGGCTAGGCTAGAGTTAATTTCCCAAGGAGCCAGGCCAGGTGAGCCAAGCTGTCCGGCGGCTATTCCATACCATGTGGCCATGCTCACCATAAAAGGGGGCTGGTCAGGGAGGGGTGGGTTCAGCGTGGCTCCAGAACGGGTTGAGTGTCTGGTTGGTCATGGGATCGGTAAATTGCTTTCTGTTATGACCCATTGTGAATATCTGTTATCAGTACTGTTGTTGATTGTTTCCCTCTCCCTTGCTGTCCCAGTAAACTGTTCTTACCCCAACCCACGAGGCTTTTGCCTTTGTTTGTCCGTTCTCCTCCCCATCCTGCTGTGGGAGGGGTGGGCGAGCCGCCGTGGGGTGCTTGGCTGGGCCTAAACCACATCAGAGGTGGAATACAATCCCCCTCTCACTGATTGGCGACACTAGATCTGGTCCCTTTCCACCATCTGTTCCACGGACAGGTCTATATTGACCATCAAATCTTGTAACATCCCTCTGGCTGACACACTTCTGGGGCCATTGGAATGTTGTTTTTCCAGCCGATTCACTTCACCTTCCCAATGCTCCCAAACACTCAGTATAAACCACTGTCCATCTGCCTACACGCCCTTGACAGAGATGATGTAAATAAGTAAAGGCTGTATCACAAAGGCTGTGCTGAAAATGTGAAAATATAAAAACAGTAATAATGACTAAGATTAAAGGACCACCCAACCCAATATCTCCAACACTGGCCAAGTAAGTTTGCAGGGAGGAACACAGAACGGAGCAAGGCGCTTCCTCAAAAAATCCCAGCATCTCAGGATTTGTACCTTACTACCAGCTAATGGTGATATTCTTGCATGTTACAACTCTCAATGACTTTTTTTATTCCATTAATTCCTCCAGTTGCTGTTTGAAACTGGATCATTCTTTTGCGTTTAACATGACATCATGGTTCCCAGCCTAACTATGGGTTATGGAAAAAAAAGTGACTCCTTTTGTCTGTTTTGAATATACTAGTTTTGAATGGGAGAAAGTTTTATTTGTAGTTTTATTTTACATCACCTAGCTGTTGGATAAGAAGACACAGTGAGCAATCATTTTCTGTTCTTCTACTGTTCCACTCATATTATTATCATATTCTTCACCTATCTGTCTTTTATCTATGCAGAAAAAAATCATGGTATATTTAATTGTTTTTTATATTCAAACCATCCCATATATTCAACCATACTTATCTCTAGTCTCTGCTCTTCTTTGAGAGAGGAGAACTGAACTGCATCCAGTATTCAGGATGAGTGCACATCAAGAACATCTACCAGGAAAACTATGTTAGCTCATTTCTTTTTTAAGTATTTTCCTAATAATTCCTATATTCTGTCTCCTTTTTAGTGGTTACTCAGCATTGAGTTTACATTCTTATGGGCTTGCCTCTTGAAGTTCCTGAACAGCACCAGTTAGTTCAGTGTCCATCAGTGTGTATTTAAAGCTGGAGTTTGCCATGTGCATTACCTTTACCTGCATCTACATGAATTTAATTCACCATGTAATCACCTGACATTAAACAGCATGAGATCTTTCTGCAACTCTTCAAAAGAACCTCTGGTCTTTATTTGTTTTGGTTTTACTCAGTATCACCACCAAACTTGACTTTGCAGCCTCAAATGCATATTTAAAGTAATTAATATGCTAAGTCTATAAACATACTTAGAAAAAAAAATTTTTTTTTTTTTAATAATAATGCTAGAAATTCCCCAAATATTAACAATGCTTATGACATGCATTTGCCATCTGTCCTGGCTTCGGTTAGACTAGAGTTAATTTCCCAAGGAGCCAGGCCAGGTGAGCCAGGCTGGCCAGGGGCTATTCCACACCATGTGGCCATGCTCACCATAAAAGGGGGCAAGTCGAGGACAGGCGTAGGATCGGTAAATTGCTTTCTGTTATCACCCATTGTGAATATCTGTTGTCAGTACTGTTGTTGATTGCTTCCCTCTCCCTTGCTGTCCCAGTAAACTGTCCTTACCCCAACCCACGAGGCTTTTGCCTTTGTTTGTCCGTTCTCCTCCCCACCCTGATGCGGGAGGGGTGAGCGAGCAGCTGCATGGTGCTTGGCTGGGGCTAAACCAGTCAGGTGAAGTTCATTAATTATTGAAGTTCATTAATTTTGTCTGTATGAAGAGTTGAAAGCCAGATTCCTAAACTTTCACAGGAAAGGTAGCAGAAAATTTTGTCTGAATAAGAAGTGCCAGAACTTTGTATTTTTTGTTATTTCCATCTTCAAGCATTTCTCTTGCTCTTTCTCCTTCTCTCACATCTTTTTCTGCAAAATTTTGTCTTATTTTGTTGCTTCCCATCTGTTCCTGTTTACATTTTTCTCTCAGATGTTTTTCTTTGTTTCAGAGTCCTTTTTTTTGTTTATTCTGCTTCCTGAGTTTCCACTTTTTGTTTTTGCATATTTTGTAGGATCCTCTCCAGTTCTCTACTTTTCCATTATTATGATTACAACAACTCCATTTAATGCTTATTATTTTTATTGCAGTACTGAATCAATAAGCATTCCTATAAACCCTTGTGGACCTAACAAAAAGCTGGTTCCTGTCCCTGAACACTTAGCCTCACCTAGCCTAAGTCAGTGACAAAACATAACAGGAAAAATAGTGGATGCGGAAGCACAATGTAACGGTGAAAGAGTTAAGGGGAGTAAGCTGAAATCGTAACGTGCCGGTTGCTTGGCTCTGTTGACCAGAGATGGTACAGAGACATTGTTTGAAAGGCAGTGTGGGAATTTCAAGGAGTTATTAAGATGCTGCACCAGGATATAAGGGACACTGAGTGAAAAAAGTGCATGTAGAAGATTAGTTTCTGAATAAATAAAAAAATGAAGGCAGACAACAGGACACTCAAATTATGGCTTTCCTTCTCCAGATCCATATTTCTGGACATGTTTCTTCTACTCTGTTTCTTCAGCACTGGAAATACCACCCAGGAACTCTAAACGGTTAAGAATTCTCATACATTTTCACAGGAGCCATGATGTTTCACAAAAGAACAAGAAAACTCACTTAGTAAAGTGGGAATTTATGTTTCAGAAGTGTAACTTTTGGACCGGTCAAAGCTAACATATCAGCTTGGTGTCATTCCCACCTAGCCCCCACTTACTCTGATATAATCAGGGAAAAGAGACACACATGTTACTCCTCAGAGATGTGTTCCCAGCTGCCTTTAGGACTTATTACAAAAATTCGATGTTGTCCCCTGATATTAAATCTGCCCTCAAACCTGGAAAACAGACTTTTTAATTACACCTGACATTCTCTCCTTATCCTAGTTACTTTGTCATCTAGATACCTGGGCCGCTGGAGTTTCTCAGCCAGACTATACCTCACTTCTTCAACTTTTACCCCCCAACACATGATTTCACTTTCAAGTTTTGACCACTTCTTTCAGTATAATTGTTTACAACATGGGGGGGGGGGAAGACAAGAAAAAAAAGGTGACCCAGAAACTTAAGTGGGGAGTCTGCAGGCAGGAGGTGGAAAACAAGCACAGAGCACTAGGAACAATGTGAAAACAGGGTCAGCAGGAAACATCAAGTAAATGTAGCTTCCTCCATGGCAAATCTACTTGCATTGATTCATTAACTTCGTATAAGAGAAAGGGCAAACTTTAAGCTGCAGAATTCCTTTTCCTTGAAAAATTGGCTTATACAGATTCAAGGCATTTTGTAACTATATAATTTAAATCAGTGACAAACAAATGGAAAACTAAATGTACTATAACTCTTCAAAGCCTCTTCTCAGCCTGTGTCTATACAGTACCCAGCATAATGGCATCCTTGTCTGTGACTTGATGTAGCTTCCTGTGTCACCTCTCTGTTACAAACAACAAATAACAAAATAGAAAAGTGACTTGTGAGCCTGTCCAAAATCTAAATTGTAAAAGTAGGGTGAAATTTTACAGTTCAAGCAAGTGCCTCAGGAGTATAGTTAGATCTCCTCTTGCAAAGTTAACTGGAAGCATCTCAGCCCCCCTGTCACTGGGGTTACTGTCCCTGCGGATGAACCACTAGACCTGACCATTGACACTCATTTGTGTCAGGGCATTCTGGAGGTGAAACCCTCCACGAAAGAGGCAGTAACCAAGGGTTAACAGCACTAAGCGAAGGTGTGTCTATGCCTGAAGTCTGAATATTAAATATTATCAGAGTGCTTTAGACTATGACCCATTAATTTTACTGGAAATAAAGCATTTACATTGCTTTAATAGCTATAGCTCTCAGCACCATGGTCACTGGGCCTACTTTTAAGTCCCAGTCTACTTTGGCATACTGGACAAAAATGGACATGAAATTACAGTAATTTTCCCTAAATTCTCTCCTTTTGGGGGGGGGGGGGGGGGGAGAAAAAGGGGCAAA
>VXBL01003649.1:1218857-1238049 GCA_013400195.1 Aramus guarauna
TGGCAAACCATAATGTAATCTAATATCAGGTAGACATTTGCTTTACAGGATAACAGACATACTGGATTAAATTCATCCCAGAACAAGTATAAAGAGTATAAAGTAATTTAAAGCTGCTGATGTAGATGCATGCTTTTTTACCAGTGTTAATGACCGTAGAAGGTGAAAGGCAGTGAAAACTCAGGCTTACAGAAACATATTTACCACAGACAAAACGTTGCTGACAACAGTGGATTTTTACGTGGTTCAGATTCTCAGATAGATAGATCTCAGCCCTACAAATCCCTGAGACAAGCTGCTGCACCTCTGCAGGTTGGCTGATACTGATATTTACCATTTCCCTTAACCTCTTTCAAAACTGTGAGAACCATTTTTCCTTCACTCCGGAGCAGGCTGTACTGCCCTTCTCAATCTGACAGCTAAATCTTC
Source organism: Aramus guarauna (assembly GCA_013400195.1). Lineage (NCBI taxonomy): Eukaryota > Metazoa > Chordata > Aves > Gruiformes > Aramidae > Aramus > Aramus guarauna. The sequence continues at coordinate 1,219,287 of VXBL01003649.1, forward strand.
TAGAAATCAGTCTTGCTTCCTTCTCTGAGTTTGATGGGACAGGAAGAGCAGAAGGAAAGGAAGGCACTAAGAACACAGAGCATACCAGCAATAGACATATCAGATGTTTGAGACTTGCCACATTCAGATAAGCTCAAACATCTGATGGACATTTCTCTGAGCAGAAGCCAAGGAACGGTTAAGTATGCTAATTCTTGTACCATCTCCACAGGAAGAAGAAAAAGGGGTCTGAGGATGGTGATGTGACATATGGGGCAGCCAGACTGAGGTTGCTTCCAGCTTCAGAGGCAGACTAAGGATCCTTTTAGAAGGTTAAAAATGTAGCTACAACACAACCTGTGGGTAGAAGGTTCATCACATTCCTTATCCAAGAAGTTAAAGTCAATCCTCTTAGAAAAAGAATAAATTATGGGAGACCTCATCCCATGTAACATGGAGGGACTTCTCCACAGCAGTAACAGGTTTTCTTACCTTAGATGGGGGAACCAAGTTTTCAGGTACCTTTATATTTGTACTCTAAATTTAAAAACAAAAAAACAAAAAAACAAAAAAAACCAAAAAAACAAAAAAACCACACACCACCAACCAACCACCAGAAGCATGTCAATGTACAGGAAAATTAAATGGACCATAAAAAAAAAAAAAAAAGAGATACAGGAAAAAATTGCTTTCATTAAGGAGTCCTTAATGAAAGTCCTCCATTCTGAAGAGGTCTGTATCCAGACCAGAGCAGCAGAAGCACTAAAGATGGAAGATCAATATAAAATAGGTAGTTCTTGTGAGTAGTGATTTTGGCATTTTAGAGTTCAGAAACCACTGCAGCAAAATTAACCTCTACACAGTGTTCTGTTACAAGGAAATTGGAAAAGAAAAAATTAAAATTGTCTGGGCATGCTGCCTGAAAGATTACAAGACTATAACATTAAATATAAGAGCAAATAAAATTCAAAGCAATCAAAAGTGCCTACATGTTTTTCCTTCACAGCAGCAATGAGAAATCACGTCTTGTGAGTGTATAACTGATTTAGAACATAATTCTGCAGAAGCTTCCAAGAGTGTAGGAGCTGACTCGCACAAGTAAAAGCTTGCACGAGTTGCATGCTCAGCAATGCAGGTAACAAATTCAGTGCATGATAATGAAGACTTCAACCCTGTTGGGCAGTAGAACAGGTTATTTTGGCATCCCTAAAACCCATTCTATTTTGATGTGTTGCCAACGATGGAGTCGCAACACCATTCTGAAGCTACTGGTTGTGATACCCACATTGCTCTCAGCTAAAAGAATGTAAGGTCCCTTTGTTTAAAAATAATTGAAAGAATGGAAAACCACTGGCCCCAGAAGAGGTCACAGGGAAAATGGACAGTAATGCTGCCTGGGGTTTTCCAAGGGCCTGATAAAAGTGGGAGAGGTGAAAGACTGTTTTTTATAGCAGGATATAATTGAGGTAAAAACAGGAGAAATACTCAAGGAGTACTGCAAGAGAACAGCAAAGCCATTACACAGGGCTCTCTCTGCAATTTTTCTGCTACTTCTTTTTGCATAAACTTCAAAAAAAGAGACAGAAAAAGAGCATGGTTGCCATGAAACTGCTTCCTGCTGTTTGGTTACTCTGTATCTACAGGATGCAAGAACAGGATGGCACCAGAAAAAAGAAAAAAAAAAGAAAAAAGAAAAAAAAAAAAAAACACCAGCAACCTTCATCACCACTATCTTCTCCTAAGAGTTACAACCTGCAATACCCTGACTATAAGCGAGCTGTAGGAACATAAAAAGGTAGCATGGGGAAGGGATGAGGCAGTTTTCAAGAAAGAAAACCTTGAGCTGTTCTTATAAATTAGCAGGGGGAAGACTACAGATGCTTGCAAAACTAAGTCCTTTGGGCATTGCGATCTGAAGAAATGACCGAGAGCTGAACACTTTACAGGAGGAATTAATCGATTTCAAAGGTTTCCTGGAAAACAGATCTCATTCTGTGATAGTACTGCTCATTGGGAAGCAACTGCAACCACCCAGCCATGCAGAAAAGCTGAGTTGCATCACTCACTGCTGGAAACAGCAAGAGAGACCAGCAGGGTGGCCAGCAATGTTGTGTGGAAGAATTTCTATTAAAAAAGGAAAGTCAAAAAAGGTTTTGGCCAGCTTGAAACTTGCTAGCCATTCTCCACTAACTGGATAGGCAGCTATACCAACCAGAAAATAGGAATTCAGCGTTTCTCTGCCCCAAATGTAATGTAGAGATACTCAGAGGGTCAAGAGCAGACCTGTGCCATGACACAGGAACCCATTTCTTTAAGTGCAATGCTTTTCTTTAAGTTGCCTTGCCAGACTATTTCAGGCAACTCAACACTGCAGTCCAAATGCATGGTTTTCAAGAGGGATTACATAGGAGAGATTCTTTTGTTAAACCTCCTGGTTTTTTGTTAGCGCTGCAAAACACGTTGCCAGAAGAGAGGACTGTTCCCCAGATCCTTTTTAAAGGCATCTGTCAGTCTGAGCATGCCAAGGTGGGAGTGGGAAAGAGGTAGCTCTCTCCAAACTGGCAGGGGACAAACAAGCTTTTACACTGGGTAGATTCAGATTCAGTAGAGATGCTAAAGATTAACTGGAAGCAGACCAATTTATCGCTGTACATAGGGCTTGGATTTGCAGATGAACAGAGACCAAAACACTTAAAGAAAATATTTTGCCATGAAGCGTATCTTACGTTGGAACTATGAATTGAAAGCAGACAGTACTGAAGGAGATGAAAGCCAATCATTGGAAGAAAATAACTATGGAAACGTTAATACCCTTTCACGAAAAAGCAATAAAAATGTGCACCCTATGAAATGGGCTACAAATGGAGTTTTCAATGTGCTTCAATACCAAGATTTTCTGAAGTGCAAGGAAGCTCTGTATTTGCCTTCCCAGAATCTTTGTATTTCATCCTATAATCTGAGTTCACGATCTGAAAAAAAGCCTCAAGTGCTCTTCAATCATTAATGCACCTTCTACGTTTTCCTTGAGCATCATGGCCTTTTTCTTCCTGTTTACTGAACACACAGGAAATTGTGCTAAATAATCCCTATTGATTGAAACTGGCTTATTGTTGCAAGACAACTACTGTTCTGCACTTCTAAAATAGACTACTTTCTTCAGTTTTGCCTGTGTCTTTAAGTGAAACTTTTAAAATCTCATAGTGAATTATGATAAAAACACAGAGATCTAAGTGGAATATTTTAATTCTTGGTACGATGTTGTTTGCAGATTAAAGCCTCCTGTTCTTAGGTGATTGCGTGAAATCCTCCCACCATGACCAAATAATCATTGAGCAGGATTTTTGGTCTCCAGCTTCCACCCTGAAGAAAAGCGGTTGCTTCAGGATCATGGTAGCCACTGCAAAAAGACCTCCAACAAGCAGAAGGAGAAAAGGAGAAGAAATTGCCTTGTTATTATCTGAGACCCATAGAAAAACAAAATGACTGTTAAACAAGATGATTGGAGAAGGAAGAAATGAACTATTAGCCTAGTTTTCCTGAAGACAGAATAATTACTTTTAGCACTCTGGAAAAGAAGGTCTTCAGTACCTGAAAAGTGCTTGCCCAGTTCTCCGCTCAAGAAGGACTGCCACTGTGGCCAGTGGCACAGTTCTCTCTTTCAAGGTTCAGTTTATTGCTCAAATAGAAATCTCAAAGTAGGCAAACCAGTGGTGATGCCAACTCTCTCCTGCAACCACAGCCATCCCCTTACTTCATGTAACTGTCCCATTTATCCCTCTTTGCCATTTTCCACTGCAGAAGAGCTGAGAACTGTCTGATCAAGCCCCAGGTAGACACAGCCCATTCCCCTAAAAGATCCCCAAGAGAGGGTTTTCCCAGGGATGTGAGCCAAGCCAGGGAAAGCACATGAACTTCACTATCTAGATCCACAGATGTTGGAGCATCTGTTGGTCTTTGTTGCTTACACAACAAAATCTATGGCTAGGAAGTCTCCTGAATTGAATATGGCTCTGGCATATTTTGCAGTTAGTTTGTTTCCGATCATCCATTTAGTATTTGGTCCCCTCTAGGCAGCTGCTGTCTTGTTACATTAGGCTGTTGCTCCACAAACTTAGACATCCAGTGAGGGGAGATGGGAATAAAACCCCCATGCCGGAAAGTCACCTTCCCACCTGTATCTCCATCCTCCTCCAGAGGCACCACAGAAGCACACAAAGCAGACCAGCGCTCACCAAGGAGCACAGCAATGACTGAGGTCTTACACCAGGGTCTGACGGTGCTCAGAGCTCTACAAAGCATTAGACAATCAGTACCCTGAAAGCCTAAGTGGAGAGCAGAAAATAAGTATTATTATTTTCATTGCACTGATGGTAAATGGAGCCTCAGAGAGATTAAATGACCTGCCTATGGTCCAATAAGTGATATCTTGCAGAGCTAACACATACGTCCAAATCATCAACTTTCCAGTCTAACACGTTAACAGCAAGGCCATTCTTCTTCAGTTCTTTTAAAAGTTTGTCCCTGAGAGCTGGTGTAGAAACACTGTAAAAGTTTTCTTCTGTTTTTCCCAGAGTGCCCTCACTCTTTTCCAGTGTGCTGCAGAGAGTCAACAGACCATCATGAGGGCTCGCAGATACGTATTTCAGTGTAAACTTAAAGAACAATACCTAGTCCAGGCTTTCCATATGAAGAGAAAACAGAAGTTTCAACTCTCCAAATATCAGTAACTACAACACTAAGTCATCTTAGGTAGAACGCATCTATGTCAACAGTCAGAACAGAGCAACATAATTAAGAAAAATGTGCATTGCATGGTCATCCAACCATGACCCGGAGCTCTGAGCTGAAGAGGAATGACTCTGCTTATCACAAATTTCATTCAACTTAATCTTTTAACTTGCTACACAGAGTTTTCAGATGGATGTTTTCTATATATCTATCTAACTATATTTGCATACCTAAAGCTTTTTTCCCCCAATTATGGAGGTTTAAGATCAAAAAGCTGAAAATGTAGTCAAAGCATTTCACTGTAAGTATTTATCAAAAATAAATATCTCAGATCATGGAGACACATTTGGCAACAAGTAGGAGGAAACCATGCAGAATTTTGCTTGAAAGGGTGTAGTCATGCTGGAGAGCAAGTTCAGACTAGTTTGGAGATACAGAAACAGGGAGACCACGTTCACCTTGATTTATGCTGAACAAAGAAGGCAGTGAATGATTTCTCATTTTTAGTAAAAGCACTAAGTTTTCTACCCTAACAGGTTATAGCAGAAATTTCACAGCACAACTGCTTTATGCAGAGACACAGAGACAAAAATGCTACAGGGATGTCCAGACATCACATAACCCACCATTTTCCGATGGCTCATTCTGCCCTGACCGTGGTGGAAGAGGTCAGACTGGAGAGGTCTGAACCGCAACTACAAATAAAAGAGAGTAATAACCCTAAAACATGAGTACAATCCATTGCCTAGACTTTCAGGGGGAGGAAGAAGAAGAGAGGATGGTGCAGGAGACATCCGAACACTGCAGGGAGGGATTTCTCACTGAACGCAGCCCAGTGCAGGCAGGCAGCACCCTGCCAGTGTAATTCTCGTCAAAATTTCACTTCCCGCAATTCCTTTCCTTTCACTATCTCATTATTATTGATCCTGTAAAGCCTGGAGCGCTCTGTCTTCGGGCAGAGCAGGTAAGGAAGAGAAAGGAGTGTGCTGCCAGCTGTGGCAAGGCTTCATCTCTGATCCTGGTGGTCCCTCTAGAGGTAAAAAAGCAGTGCTGTTTCCAAATCTGTTCTTAGACATCCCTGCCGAGCTGGCAACCTCGGATAGGAGAGCGAGTTCTGAGACGCCTGCATGTATCCAAGCAGGCCTCAGGCTGAGATTCATTTACTACAAATTACAGGGCTGTAGTATGCATCAAGTCGTACCAACTTAACACATCCATCAGCATAGGCTTTGGTGCTGCACTTAGCTCCGACTCCTTTCCAGCTCCTTAAACCCCAAGGCTGAGGACTTCAATATGCTAAGAATGCTTATACTTGACAGGTTTCTTTTTCTTTTTCCATACATTCGTCCCTTTCTCCCCTGGCATTCATGTCTTCATTTTCAGGCACTGACGGGAAAACTAAAACCACTTTAAAAAGTACTGTTATCAGAATAAACATAACTTGACATTATCAATGTTTATTGAATTATTTTTTTGTATCATCCAAATTAAGTTCAGTTACACTCAGTAAAGATATCCAGCTCTGTTACTAATGAAAAAACAAATATTTTCTAGCAGCATTGGATTTTCTGCTTCTTTCTCACGATGATTACCTATTGATCACAAGAAGATCCTCAAGAGAGGAGACAGCAACAAAAGCTCTTTGTCCGATTGCTCTGCTGCCAATTGGCAGCATTTCACAGTATGCATACCCGATTTCACACACACATACACACACAAATACATATGCCTTCTGCTCCGCAGACGTGCACAGTCAATGGAGCTCTAAGCCACCAGCTTGTCAGTTACTGTTACCAGACAAACTGTACGGTTCAGATCAGCTGGGCACCCAGGAGAATTGCAAAGGATTTTGCCACTGCATTTCAAGGGAACTGAGATGGATCCTTGGTGAAGAGTACAGAAAAAACCTGTACATGTACAAACCTGGAAGCCAGAGCTGAGGCAAGCTTGGGAGTTGTGGCCGTCTATCTGGGAGTGCAGCTGCTTAGTCACAGGCTGCATCACTCCAAACCTTAGTCATTGGTATCAGCACTAGTTTCTCACCACAGCCCTTCACTAGATCCCCATCAATCTGGGCATCACAGGAGACTTTCCAGGATAAGTGTTCTGGAGCCAGCAGAGGTTTACAGCAATACCAGCCTTCTCAAGCCAAGACATGACTCATTAACTAGCAAAATCAAATATTTGTGCACACAGATCAAGTGTTAAAAAAGCACCTCTATACCTAGCCTGCCAGCTTGCCCTGGTTCAGTATGGTGCTCCCCGCACTTTGCCTGGAGTGCAGATACATGTTTTCAGTGGCAGCCCTATGCCCTCAGGTCTGATAATGGGCTCACCCAGCTCCAAAGGAGTCTCCCCGACCAGCAACCATTGAAAGCTTTAATGTGACCGAGATGTCAGTCTCCAGAGCATCCCACAACCTCTCCACTTACATGGTGGCAGTTCTTACACAGTCATTCCTGCCAGACTAGATATGATTCAGTGATCCTCATCCAGCCCATTCAATTATTTGGAGAGAGGCCAAACCACTGAGACCAAGAGTCAGCAATTTTTAATTTACTGGGTATCTGAGTCACACACCATTTAAAAAAAAAAAAAAAAAAGACACACAACATAAAACACCCACCACTGAAATTTCTACGTGTTAACACTGATTTTGGTACCATTTCTCCCTGGTCTCAGGCAACTGCCTTCACTTCTTTCTGCCTTGGTTTAATTTATCCAGAAATTGATGATGATAATTTGTCAGTAAGGAAAAAAAGATGTCTTTAAATTGCTTGGAGATGAAAACTGCTCTGGGTATTCCGGCTAGTACTGGATGTTAGAATAATAGGAATGAATATATGTTCTTGCCTTCCTTCAATTTGCGTTGAAGAATCCTAAACAAACAAGGCTTCAAAATAATCCTGACAACTTGTAAAAGGTATCTTCAGTAAAGTGTTCCTGGCTTCCACAGATAAAAAGATACACACAGAATACAACTTCAACACAGGCAAAGGAGTATCAAGATTACAGATGGCTAATGCATCTACTAGATAAATTCATAAAAAAATAGAAAATTCTCCAGCACCCTTTAGCTGAAGTGACAAATCACAATGGCACACTCAAGATGCCCATGAATGTCAGGAAGATTCTGTAGCTAGAATGCCACGAGATTCAAGAATCTACCAATTCACTTATATATGAAGATGATCCTGAATCTAAGGTATTCCCATGCATTCTCCCAGTTGAAATTACTTTCAGTTTGGGAATACTTAATCACTGATATTTCTTTTAAAGTAGCACCGTGTATATTGTAACTCTACTTCAAGTGAAGTGCTTCAAAATACTTTGCACAGGAGCAAACCTGACCGGCTTCCTCACAGCAACCGCCCTGCTATTGTTTTGCCCACAGCAGATAGCAGATGCCTGGCTTTTCTTTTACACCAAGGCAAGCAGTTTCAAATCACATTGTATTTCATATTATGAAGAACCTGCACAGACTGTTATTGCAAGTGACCTGTTATCTGTCATAGCTTCCTATTCAGCAACTCCAAGCTGAGCCTTGGAACTTAAATCCCTAAGAACCATGCAAAAATTTAGTCTTCAATTTCTGGGCATGTGGTAGTTAACATCAAGTTGCTGTGAAGTAAAACCTGCCAGCTTTTGTTGCTCTCTCCTTATTTTCATTACCAAATTACTCCAAGACTGCATGACTTTGATTTCTGAATGTAACATCTGCATTTATTTGAAACTATTACATGCACATATTCATTTACCCAGATATTGTTGCTAACAATATTTAATGCCTTCTTTTTAAATATGTAAACACAGCTAGACTTTGAGATAGAACCTTTCAAGGCATCTATCTAGAATTATATTCTGGTTTAGGAATAAATCTGTAGCAAAGGATGAAGACAGTTAGGAAGAGGGCTTGGGTTTTGTTTGTTGGTTTTTATTAAACTGTTTCCTTCTTCTGTTTAAACCAAGACATTCTGTGAATACTGCTGAAAGAGCAACATCATTAGATACCATTGGAGATTTAGAAGGCAAGTGGCAGTGTGAGACCTGACAGCTCTATAAACAGAAACATTTCATTTTCCAGGAAAAGGGCCATGGCAAGTTCAGCAAATTTCAGCCCAGTGCCTTCATCATTCTTGTCCAGGGTTTCAGGAGTAGAAATCACAACAGTTCTCACAGCAGGCCACATCTATGCCCTTCCTAAATACTGGTCCTCAAAGTAGCCAGGAGCATGATGTTCTCCTAAATCCATTTGCTTCATATGACGAACAGTCTGCAGACAGTTAACGTGAGGGTGGTTGGGAACATACTGGGAACGTCGGATGCACTAAAGCCATGCTGAGCCACAGGGCACGCTGAGGCAAGCGGCATCCTTTGGGCTCCCAAAGATAGCTTCTATTCCTGTGTCAGGTGGGGCAGGCTCAGTGATCGTTCAGGCAATTAATATAGGCTGTAGGCCCTCAAAATAGCATGTGTACATAACCATTCGGTCTTCAGCTTCTGAAGGAATTTATTTTCCGCAATTATATCATTAATATCCCAGGAAAATAGGTTCTGTGAGATAGAGCACTATTCACTCAGATTACAGCTATCCCTACAGCTGGTAATAGGAACGGTACCAGTACTATTTCTGCCAGATGCGGCACTGAAAGTAATAAATTATTCAGTAAAGACTGTACAGATTTTGACAACTTAAGAACAGTAATTTCTCAGTATCAGAACTCCAACTGACTTCAGTGGGAACAGAGCCAAGCTGTTGCAGTACCTAGCATCAGATTTAAAAATCTAGATTATCAGGAGCCCTCAATTCGGTGATGATATGCTTATGACATGTTTAAATTATGCTAATAGAGCCTTTGGATGTTTTATTAATTCCACCAAGCAACCTGGCTGTTTCCCAGAAGGAAGCAGGTCAAAGTTGGGCAATGCTTCCAGGGTGGGGCCCTGAGAGACATGAGTAATTACCCCGGAATCTTACTCCTGAGAATTCTTTCTAAATGACTTGGAAAAATAAGCCACGTTACATCGCATTTTCCAAACTCACATTTTCTCTCCATATCAGGCTCTTAGTTAAGTAAATAGTTTAGGTGTTCACAAGAAAATCCTGGTTGGAAATATGCCATTTCTTTCTCTGTTTCAGGAAGAAGCTAAAAATAGGAAGGCAGGACAAACGCTGTGTTCTTCTGCAATACTGCTCAGCTCATTCAGCTGCCCCTTGTGATACAGTTGAATAAAACAGTGACGATTCCATGATACTATAAAATTAATCTCAATACACTTATATAGATTTATGTTGCAAATAATCCAAATTTGAAAATAGTTGAAAACAGATGCATGCACTGCACATAACTTTCACTACATCTACGTATCCACTTTCCCTACTCCGTAATCCATGGAGTATTACAGATCCATGGAGATTTCTCTGATCATATGTTTTCTGCCTAAGTATGTCTTAAGTAGAGAAATGTACATTGCTATTATTAAATTTTACATCATGACTAAAGTAGCCTCACAGGAAATGCAAAATCCAGTCAAAGGGGATGAGGACAGTGAAATATTGTGTCTCCTGTCAGGAGGAGGATGTTGTAGCTGTGCTGGAGAGCTCTGTCAATTCACTTCATGTTCTGCAACCTCAGAATATTTCACTGCTTGCCCTCATCTAACTACAGACTATTAATCAGCCAAAAACATATATTTTGGCTTTGAGAAGTACTCACAAACCACTAGAGAAAGGCCATGAAATAATAATATTCAGTATGACCTAATCTGAACTCAGAAGCAAAAACAGTAGACCCTTTTACTAATTTTCCTGTGTTTTTTCTCTAAACTTAGTCAATCTGTATTACAGTTCCATGAAATTGAGCAAGAAGGACATCATTCTATCTTTTTAAAATAATTTCAGCTTTCAGTCTCTTCCACTGAGGGTAAAAAATTCAAAGCCTTCATTGTCTTGTTTCCAGTAACTACATGAGTAGTTGCTCCATCTTACCTACTCTTTACGACAAAGCCTGCCACCTCATCTCATGTTACTCGTTTGATTTCAATGGAAGCATTTAGATGAGTTAGATTTGCAGGATTATTTGCATCCAGTGGTTACATGGCATGAGTGTCACTCAGTTACTTGGGCCACAGCTAACTTCTTCACAGCACAAGGAAGTGAAACTCAGAAACACAGAGGACGCAAATGTTCTTATCCATGGTAAGACCAGGCTTCCATGGGCACTAATACCAGATATATGTGCTGTTGGATTAACCAGCAGTAGAAATTTGATCTGCTTCAGGATCTATACAGATCATATTTTGATGTCATTAAAATAGGAAGAGTATAAACTGCAGAGCTTATACTAGTTTTATAATTCTGTGTGAGCTTTATGTTGGCTGTCAGAGGACAGCCATTCCTGTTTGTGTATAAAGTGACTGCAGCACTAACAGACAATTGTTGATATAACCAGCACAAGCATAACCCAATTAAATGTGAAACAAGGCTGAACTATCAGAGAAACTTTATGCCAGAGGAAAGCTTTGGGTCATGCAGCAACACATTTTTAAACCACTTGTAGGAGTCTCAAAGTTGAGCTTAACATTTCATTAAACCACAAGCCAAAGTGGTTCCAGCATCAGTGGCTCTGTGTCTGCAGCATTATACCTCTGATTTTCATAACAAAATTATTAATTTAAATTTAAGTAAAATATAGGGTTTTTTAATTTCACTTCTAGATCATCACCATGGAAATGCTTATCTGAAATCTTTAATAAACATGGTCAGGCAGTAAAACTTAACCTTTGGAAAAGTCAGTCTAACCTGACATGCTTTTTTCCATATTTAGCTCCTGTGAACTAGCTTACGCATTGATTTAGCAGCAAACATCTGATGTTTGAAAAGCCAACTTTTCCATGGCGACCCCAACCAAGCATATCAGTGTTTGAGCACTGCCCTGAACATCCGTCTCTGAGGACTTACCAGTTCAGGTTGACTCCTATTAATCACCTGCTTCTGCTCTTCTCCAACTCCATCCCACCATGTACCCTCCTCTCTGATCAATAACCTGCAGCCACATACTCACTCCAACACTACTGAGATGCATTTCTCCTCACCTTCTGCAGTGCAGAGCTCTTGCTCCACTAGGGAACTATGTAGACTCACAAAAAGCCAGTCTTGAGTATGTAAGCACACTGACACGTGCAACAGGATAACTTTAAATGGGTCTGTTTATGTTCATAAAACTTTTAAGAGGATCAGAACTCTGTTCAATTCAATTCTAGTGGTTATTTACAAAAAAACAATCAGGAACCAAAAATACCACTTGGCTTTTATAGCTAAGTAACACAGTAAATTGCAAACTGCAGATGGTAAACTCAAAAGAATTCTAAAAGCATTTTCAAGCATAGAATAAATTATGAAATGTAACAAACTTCCACAAAACAAACACCCAGCAGTATCAATCAAATCATTCCTTACAAGCAATACGTACTCTAATCACAGTCACATACCAAGCAAAGCAATGACTCAAACAGAAAGACTGACTTTTGCCATCTGTTTTGAAATTGTTGGACCACCACTTAAAGAAAAAACACAAGCTGGCATTTCTTAAGACTGAGGCCATTAGCGAGAGGAGAAACATGAAGTGCTAGTTTGTCTTCTTGCCAAAGAGAATCTTGTACAAATATAAAATATGGTAATGTATGAGTGTTTCACAGATACTGTTTATTTACCATATTGATATCTCTAATTTCAGTCTGAGATTTATATCGGTTTTTCATATGCAGTGTTTCTCACTCAAAATGCTAAGCAAATGTGACTCCATTTTGCCAACAGCACGGAAGAGATGACTCTTACACATTGTCCTCAAAGTAATCCCAAATGGGAGAAGATAAACATATGACTTTAGTAGAAATTGTTCACACAATCACAGCAATGCAATGTGCAAAGCAACTAAATAGAGCCCAGTCACAGATGCACATTGACCCTTGACAGCGCTTCTCCTGCAAGTCTGTGGTTGGTGAAGGTGCAGAACGAGCAATGTCTCACCAGTTCCTCTTGTCTCTTACACAGTGGTGGTGATGGAGATTCTTCCTAGAGCAAAACCTATCTTAATACTGTCTCTTTCCTCATTGTTAGAGAAACAGTCAGTGCTGACTAATCAAAACAAAAACAAAACAAAAACCCACCCACTTACTACTGAACCCTTCCTCCTACGAGGTGTTAACTACCTGTTCAGGGTACACCTTTTATACAAGTCTGCATGTGTGTTCAAACAGTCCCAGAGACCCTAATACAAAATGGGGATCACAGTTTCAGATGGGAGTACCACTGGCAACGAGCTGTGAAACCAAACAGTTTGGGTTCATTTTACCCTTCCATCCAGATATCCTTTCAACTGGATTGTTCATTTAACACACTTTTTAAACCAGTCATCACAGTGCTTTTAACGATATCCAAATGGAGGTATGTTTCTGCATTTTTAATAATGCAGTGGGTGTAATGGGTCACAATGCAATGAGTGAAAATAAAGAGTACTGACTCATGTCTACTAAAACATGTCTCAACTAGATGTGTTGTGACTAGATAATTATGCACTGAATAGCATAAGAAGGCATTAGGAAGCAGCAGTGAAGGTCTATTTGCCCATAAAACTTGAGAAATGTACATCCACACACCTAACCAAAAAAAGATATAGTTAATCAGCTCCTTCAGCACATGACCATGTGCCTGGCAGTAAAATGTGTCCAAAACATATAAAAATCTCACATTCTGTAGCATAGTGAGATGCAAAGATTACATTAGGTACCTCTGGGCTCTGACTGTCAGGTGCAGAATTGGCCACATCCATTAGACACTGTTGCAGAACCAGATCCCAGATCTCATTGTGATCTATGATCGGGTTAGGATACACTGTTCCTACATACTGCAAACCCAAACCACAAGCTCATTGCTACCAACACCACCAAACAAGGTACATCACTTCTAAATAACGGATCAAGGAGCAGAGTACTTGAAACACACATAAACCCTGTGGGATTTGGCAGGATTTACCCCAGCCCCAAGTCTGCTGAAATTTATCTTTTTTCTTTTTCCCCCTCATGAACACAGAGTAAACCAGGCTGTGACCCTGGCAAACATCCTGGAAGAGAATACAACATAGACCAGCTAGCACTACAGGGAAGCTAAGCTGAAGACTCCCGCAGTAGCAAGGTGAACATGAGCCAACAGTATGCCCTGGCACTGAAGAAGACTAACAACTGAGTTGTTAGGCTGAGTGACCTGGGTTGGCAGCTCCAGAAGGATCTAATAGCAGCCTCCCCTGACTTAAAAGGAAGCATGGTGCTCTACGCATCCCTGCCTTACCCTTGTGCATGTAAATCAGAACAGACTCAAAACAAGCTCAGTAAGTCCTCTGAACAAACAGAGGATATTAATGGTGACTTTCCATAGTAGCAGTTGGGTTCTCATTAGCAGGAAACTGGAAGTGTAAAGTTTTCCACTTGTGCCTGGCTACAGAGCTGAAAAACCTCCTAGTCAAGTACTTCAACAAGAAGCACTGCAAAGACCCTGCGGCTGTGAGCCCACATCTGCACGCAACTCTCCTCTGTGGCAACCAGCAGCAGACAAAAGCATTAACTTTGTGGTACTTTGTCTGGGCTGGCTCCTCATTTGGCAGCCCTGGATATTATATATTTTTAAAAAATCTGCTTTGTTGGACATTCAGTTTGAAGTGAAAAGGAACAGGTCACTTTGCCCCACTTAAATTCTGTGGATATAACTAAAATCAAAATATGTTTGACAGGAACAACAACATATCACTAACTGCTCTCCTCCTCCATCCCCAAGCTAACTGCACGACAAGTAACCTTTCCCAAATTCCAGTCAAATGAGCTGAAAGTTTCCAAGCAGGAAGTACATATGCTTTAGATGCAAAATTCCTCCAGTCTTTTTAGTTACTGACAAAGTCATTACCCAAAGCAAGAGCATTACTTACAGAAAAGAACCCCTCAGTACAAATTATATCCACCAACACTCTTCCACTTACATGAATGTTTCCTTCATCCAACACATTATCAAAACCATATACATTTATCCTAACGTCAAATAAAACATTCATGGGCACACATTTTCGTAATAGCTTCCTAGAGGACAGGAAAAAAATTAAAGCCAAACTGTTCATTAAAATGTTTTGTAAAAAGCATGTATCGTCCAGGCCAGAGCATTCTCAGATGCTTTCTCTCTTAATAGCCATATTAACAACCAAGTCAACAGTTTCAAAGGATATTTACCAGCTAAGTTCAAATCCAATAATCACATTTTAGTAGCTATTCTGGGAATCCAAATCCCCAAACAACTTTGAAAATCTTACCCACAGAGTACCTTTAACATTCAATACAGGCATTTACAAATACAACCCCAGAGTACTTTCTGTAGGAGACCGCCGTCACTCATGCTTCTGAAGTGTTACAACTCTTTTTACTGACATGCCACATTTCATCTACCACCGTGCTGCAAAAGAGCTCTGTGAGCAGTTACAGTCCTCTCTTCAGAGTGATTCATTCCCTTTAATTAAATGCCCTTGAAATATTACAGCTTCAAATGTCATCAGATGCAGCTTTTGTTTGAAAGACCAACAAGTAGAGTAACAAAAGCAGAGCTAACTTTCTCAGCCCTAAGAAACACAGGAACTGAGGTTGAACTTTTTTTTTTTTTTAAATAATGCTCAGTTACACAAAACTGAGATTCTCTTACATTATAACTCAAAAAAATGCAGTCCTTCAAAAGTGCCTTTTACGGAATTACCATTTCTTTATTCAGACAAGAATGACCAAGGCACATCAAAACAAGAGCAAGAACCAATAAACAAAACAACAATTAACATAGTAATTGAGTCATTACTTAAATATTTCTTTTGTTACTTAAATATTTCTTTCAGTGCTGTGTCATCCCAGAATTCAGTTTCTGTCCTGGACTCTGCTTACATAACTGAAGTGACTGATTCATCCAATCCTACCAGTCAAGACAAATCCAAACTTCAAAGATGTATCTTATGACAATAGGCACAGAAGTAAAACAATATGTCAGTCTTCAGGAACTGTTGTACTCTGTGGTTGATGTACCACTAACACTAAAACAGTATACCAGAAATGGGATAGGAGGAAGAAAAGGTTTCTAATGTAGAGACATAGTAGTTCTCAAGATCAATTGTACTTGGCAATTACCTGCTAGTTCTTTGTTCATACTTTAAAAGCCACATTTCTTTTTTTCACAGGCCAAGAACCACCACCAAAAAAATCAGGGAAAGAAAAAGCAGCTTAAACACATAAATACATGCATCAACTCCTGAGATACAGATCTAACCTCCTAGTAACTACAAAGGCAAGTCAGGTCACCCACCATGTCTGAAATTGTGTTAGGACTATAACCTGTGAGTTACAGGTCCATAAATTGTACAACTTCAGCAGCATCTTCTTCAGAAGAATCCACAGAAACATTACAAGCATTTTAGTCCAGATTTCACAGGTTGCCTTCTATTTGGATATAGTTCAGGGTCATAATTTTTCTTGGGGAATTCCAAGAATAACAGAGCTTCTTGCTATCTGGCACCTTTTCAAAGCACAGACAGTAGGCATCACAGCCAATCTCATTTCTCCCTTGAGACACACATATTTGCTTAGGTGATTCACGGCCATTCACAGAAAGAGGATACCCATTTCAAAAAGGTTTCATAACATTTAGTTCTGTTTTCTACTCTCTCAGGTTCCATATACTACACATAAGTGGAAAACTTCACACTGCCAGTTTCTTGCTAATGAAAGCCTAACTACTGCCACTGAAAGTAATCTTTAATATCCTCTGTTTATTCTAAGGACTGACTGAGTATGTTTTGATTCTGCCCTGACTTACACACAGGGGACAAAGGTGGAAATACTTTACCAACTGTACACAGCCTTGACCACCAAAAGTAGATAAAATCTGCACCAGTTAAAAAAAATACCACTGGTTATTACTTGTAGGGCTGATTATAAGACATGTAAAGAAGCTGTATTAACCTATTCACATTACAGTTGCGCTATTCCCATTCCCATTCAAACCCCTAAACTCTGATCTTGGAAACTCTGGACTCTGAAAGCAATCGGCCTCAGTTTGGATGCTCCCAGATTGTCAATTGTTCCATTCAGGGTGAAGGTGTAAACAGAGATGTATGCTTCCTGCAGATAACAACATGGCTGTGCTTTGGCTTTTTCAACAGGATGATTTCCTGAATGTCTCCAAGATCAGAAAAACACATCAGGATGAATCCTGGCCTTGGACAGGATGATGAGGCTCTTTCCAATTCTATCCTTTGATTGCATGAAAAGCAGATGCAGATGTAACTGTTCACAGGGTCAACCACTCAATTAAAATAGGCTGTAACAGGTGTGCAGTAACTTGGAAAAAGGTAACGAAGCAACATTAAAAGGATCTGAAATAGGTAGTTCTACAGCTCAGTCATCTTTGCAGTTTGGCAAGTAACTAGGGCATCATTGTTCTTCTCATTTATTATATATCAATGAGATAGCTCTCGGAGTACATAGCTTTATTAGGACGATGATATCCTATCCAAGTCAGACAAGTGCATCTGAGAAATAAGCCAGCAGGTATCTACTTCCCACACACACACACACTTAACAGTTCAGCAACAGACTAATCCACATGGTGGTTGAAAAGCTCTAGGGGGAGGCAGCAGTGCTAATAATAGTTTCTCCCAACCTGTAAGAGTAGAAACATCACTTCCCTGTTTGGGACCATTATAACAGAGTTTTAGCACATTGGTTTTTATTAGCTTTCTCCTCTTCAAGTAGGCAACACATTTTTGAAGGCCATAAAGGTGTTGTGAATGACTATATCTCCATTAGTAATCTGATTCTGAGATTTATCCTAACCTTGAAATATAAAATTTGGTATTAGCTTTCTTTGAGGATAATTAATTTTAAAATCAAGGTAGCCTGAACATGCACTTGCCTATAAAACAATGTATAGAAATTAAACAAAAAGCCATCAGAACAGCAAAATGCTGCTTTGTCAATAGTCTACAGATAGCTAAACTAAATAGTTGAATCATTTTCTCAATTATGTATTCATGCACAAAAAGGACTAACATTTTTCCCACTTGTTTTTTTCTTCAGAAAACTGTGTAGCATTATATAAGGAAGTCTGTCATAAATGGAAACTGCCCAAGAAACGAGTCATCAAAAACAAGGGCTTCCAGCAATGAGCATACCTCCTCCGAGAAACGGACCACTCTAGTCCATAGGACTACCCATTAAAGTTAAGACATGTATGTTCAAAGGAACAGGCTTTTACAGCCCTGGCTACAAAGTCATTAAACTGGTTATGTCAAAAAGTTGGTTTCCATTTTCTTAATTAAAAAACAAACAAACAACAACATGTCTGAGCATGGGTACAAATGAAAAATTAAATATACTCCCTCAACATAAACTGCATCCAAAGCATTTCTTCTTCATCGCTTTGCATTGCTTGTTGTACTAGGTTTTACATTATTAGCTAGTTGTTTGTGAATTCAAAGATGTAAACCACTATAAAGCACCAGGTATTATTTCCTAAGATCTCTGTACCAAGGGATTACCAACAAGTAGACAGCATGTAGGAGAAGGCCTTCTGAATCCAAAGCAGGTGCACAGCACCCACTGCTGAGCCGGGAGCACAACTGGGAAGCTCCTTTAGGTAACCACCTGTCAGGGGGCAGAGGCCCCTTCACTCAGGTGAATAGCCGAGGCTGTTTAAAAGGAGGGTGCATGCTGTTGTAAACCTTCTCCCTGGAACGCAGCCAGCACTGAGCAAGAGCTCACCCACAAAATAAACCTAATACTTGAGCCTCGCAGCCTCTGTGGCCCGGGAGGTGTTACGTCCTTTACCACTAAAGGGAAAGGGTGAGAGAGCTAAACGAGATACAGCTCCTCGCACAACCACTCCACGTGTTTAAAACCTCACAGCTGAGCTAAAAAGGGGGAGAGCCGGGGTAGAAAAAAACAAACAAAAAAACAAAACCAAAGGAAAAAAGTGTTACGA